>JARLTB010000175.1:12835000-13435000 GCA_030141615.1 Unio pictorum | reverse complement strand
TCTCTGGTGCTGCAGAGCTAAAATGCAACATGGTGGATGCGAGGTGTTCCTTGAAAAGCTGGTGAAATACTATGATAAGCAATGTCAAACGACATGTCACTAGATGTGGATTTTTCTTTTTCTATGATATTTTTTTAAACTATTACAAAGGCCATGGAAACATCTATTAACAATTATGGTTGTTAGCTGCTTTTTTAAATTTCTATTCATTCTTTGAATAGAACTAAACGAGCTTTACATCACAGTACTTACCTCAATAACTATGTGATTTTCATTACCTTAAATATTTTAAAAACAAATTTCATAGGCTCACTTGTAGAATCTTTTTTTGTTTTTGTGTTAAGTTATTTTAGTTGTACCTGGAATCAATTTCAAAATTTTGAATGTTATATTTATTTCTTCTGTGATATCATCCATTATGCTGGTATTACAATGAATATATTGTTGTCACCTTATCACCTTTTGATTTCATTTGTACGTGTACCATTTTGTTATTTACCTGTGCTCTTTGTTAAGGTATTTTCTTTTCTTTTGTTTTCATTGGGTTTAACACAAATTAACTTATTATACTATATTTAACTCCTCGTTATCTGATCCACCATTTTTATTACATTTATTACATTCAATGAACTTATCCAAAGTCCTATGGCGATAGACGCCTGCCGAAGCAATATGTGGTGATGACCACTGGGAGTTGTAGTTAGAGACCTGCACGTAGGTGGCCCTTAGTGATCGCTCTGTTTTGTACCCAGGGAAGCGGAACAGTTCAGCAGCATCCAGGGCGACTGAGCAGACCTTGTCAGGACAGCGCTACTCACCCTACATAGGGAGTGGCATAGGAAAGGTGGCCTAAAATAGCCTGTCCTTCAAAATCTGGCCAGCTTGACGTGGCTGGAAAGATCATCCATATCTGCGGTCAAAAGTATGAAAGAAAAAAGCTTTGTATTGGAGCATGGAGCATCCGTACTCTCATTGACAAAGATAACGTAGCAAGACCTCACATGAGAACAGCCCTAGTTGCTAAAACGCTTTAACGCTTCAGTATCGACATTGCAGCCTTGAGTGAAACCGTGTTCGCAGAAGTGGGTTATCTGGCTGAGCAAGCAAGAAAGGAAAATCCAAAACGAAGACAGAATCCATGGAGTCGGTCTGGCTATGAAAATAAAGTTTTCTGAAGCAGATTCCAGACCTGCCTGTTGGAATAACTGAGAGGATAATGCAATTGTGACTACCTATCAGCCACCAAAGCCATGCAATAATCATCAGCACCTACACCCGTTCCCTCTCGAGCTCGGCGAAACCAATCGAGCAGTTCTATGCGGACTTCAGCTCCGTATTGTGCTCAATTCCAGCTGATGACAAGATCATACTACTGGAGGACATCAACACCCGTCAGCACCGTTGACATGATCTTTGCAGTGAGACAAGTCCAAGAGAAGTGCCTTTAGCAGAATATGAATCTGTATGCCATTTTCATGGACCTGACGAAAACATTTTGTACAGCCAACAGAGAAACAATTTGGGTAGTATTCAATAAGCTTGGTTGTCCTCAGATATTGACCAACCGCAACCGGCTCTTTCACAATGATTTGACTGGAGAGATTCTTTCAGACGGTGAACCCTTTGAGAAATTCTCCATGTCTAACAGTGTGAAACAGGGCTGTGTATTCGCTCCGGTACTCTTCTACCTTTTCTTCACACAGATACTGTTCCATGTCATCCGTGACCTTGATATTGGTATCTACATTAGATATCGCCTGGATGGATCAGTATTTGATCTCCATCACCAAGCTGCAAAATCCAATATGCTAGAAAAACTCATCACTGAAGCGCTCTCTTGGTTTTTGCAACTAGACACATGAAGAAGACGTACCTACAGGCAATCGTGGACAGGTTCTCAGAAGCCTCCAATCTATTTTCATTCACAGTTATCCTAGGAAACACAGAAGTCATCTTCCAGCCCGCCCCAAACACTGTTCTTTCACATCCTCGCATCACGCTTGGCGATACGCAGCGGAAGAATGTGGACAGTTTCAAATACCTAGGCAGCACAAATTACTGGATAAAGAGAACACTGATGATCCATAAAACCAGATAGGCACTCGTATGACTCTGAACCGAGATCTTGATGCACAAGGACATACACCTGTCAACAAAGATGAAAGTTACAATGAAGTTGTCCTCAATTGTCTTTTGTATTGCTGTGAAATGTGGACTGTCAATTGAAGGGATATCAGTCCGTTGAAACAATTCCACCAGCGCTCCCTGAGATCAATCATGCTGGTCAAGTAGCAGGACCGAATCCCCAAACAGGAATTCCTTGATAGATCCAACACAATAAGCATGGAAGCAAAACTAATCCAGGACCCAGCTTCGTTGGACTGGCCATGTCATCCGCATGGATATAAACAGAATCCCAAAGCAGTTTTTCTTTGGCGAGCAAGTCCAGGGCAACCGAAACCAAGGCCGCCCTCACAAAAGGTACAAAGATATTCTCAAGACGCTCATCAAATGGCCATACCTTCATTCCCACCAGCTCGAGCTCGCTGACTCAGACAGATTGGCGAGCCCGAACCAGAAAAGCCAGTTCCACCTTCAAGGATAACCGTTGCCAGCGTCTTACTGCAGCTCGTGCCCCAGCCTTCCTCAACCATTGGTGTCCCATACCCTACCTGCGATCGCCTGCGTGCATCAAAATTTGGACTCCGGAGCCACATGCGCGTCCACTGTTGATGATATCGCACAACCTTTCTTCCTCCGCTTGAGAGACTACAAAAAAAAAACCTTATCTTTCAGGAACTCTTAAGTTGTCATGATCCTTGAGATTCATATGTATATATTGCGGTTACTTCGTTTATTTTAATGACATATTTTAGTTTGTTCCCAAGGTTCGTTTCCATTTATGGAGTGCGTAGCGAGTAAAGTTCATTCTTTTGTCTTCAAAACTTTGTATATATCTACTTTCTTGTCGTATAGAGATTATTATTGTTGGTCAGATGTGCATTAGAGATTATTATCAGATTTCCATTCTATGTCCTCTTCCTTCATGTCTGATTTAATTAATTCATAGGTAGTCATCAAGATATCTTTTTCAAAACTGTCCTGTATTTTTAAACTCTGACTGTTTAAAACTTTTCTTATCACTTAATTAACTTTGATAAATGTACACCTATTTTTTAGTTAAGTTTGAGTAAATAATAATAAATACATGTATTCAGAGTTCTATTAAATCTTTCCAGTAAAAACTCTTTTTTTTTGTCCGAGTAAGTTAAAGGTATTTAAAAAAATTCATTACTTTCTTTTGCTGATGCTAAACTTTTCTCTCATCGATCTGTATCTTTCCATGTTCACGGTTCTTGAGTATTTAAATAAAAGCACCATCTATATCATGTCCCTTTGTTTTTTACATTTCTCGCCCAAGCATATTTTGAAAGAATATATAGTTTTTCCATTGTTTGCTGTTTTGGTAACTGTTTTTATGATGATTATGTATATTTCGTTTTTCATTTTGTTTTGGGTTTGTATCAGTTTTTTTTTGTTTGGGAGTGGGTGTGTTTGCGTGTCAACTGGGTCTGCCCGGTACTGGACATCCACGTGACTTACATAAACTCTCTTGTAAGGATTTTCTCCTTGCTTGCTTGTGTAATATAGTTTTATTCATTGTTTGCTGTTTTTATGATGATTATTTATAGTTAGTTTTTAGTTTTGTTTTTGGCGTTTCTCCTCGCTTGCTTGTGTAATGTGTTCAGTTAACTTGTTATAGTTATTTTTAATGTTGTTGAGTCTCTATGCGTCAGCGGGGTTTTGCGCTAGTGATCAGGAAATGTTGGACTTTCCATTATAGTATTCTCGCATCCCTTCACGATCATGTGTGGGTTGGTGTGAAAATACAGCACCGGAATAGTAGGTGAACTGATAATACTCGAATCTGAATTTCTTGAAATTCTCTATATATTTATTTATGTGATTAAAAATATCAAACTGTTTAAATGTTACTATGAGTCGATATTCTCAGTTTTTATACAAAAATCTCTGTAAGACCTGATGAACTACTTACCTTACAATATCATCTTAAACGTGATAAAGTTCTCACACAATTTCAACAGCGAAAATGTTAACTTTCTAATTCAACCTGAAAACCATCACCCTATATAACCCATTCCCTCCCACTCCACGCCATAAGTTTTTCATGCGAAAATCTACCTACAGTGAGGCAGCGTCATGATTATACATTTCCCAATATTGCAGGTAGAAACGGAAGATGGGTTCATTCGAATATTCGTCTTGACATGGGCTGAGTGGCTTGATGTTATTGAAATTAAAAGAACTGGCAGCAATGTGAAGGTAAGGGTTACATTTTACCTGATAATTTTGCGATGGAAATTAAATATTGTTTGCGAGTTGTTGGTAAAGCACAATTCAGTACAAGTGGGTGACGGTACTCTGGTTATGAAAAAATGGATATCAATTTTGTTAATAGCGATATCCTCTTTCTTTCAATGAAGTACCCTCTAAACCTTTGAAACAGTTTGCATCTAAATGAAGCCTGCATGCAGTGAAACACAAATGTCACTGACTTTAATGTGGTACTTGCTTTGGGGTTTAACGCCATTTCTCAGCACAAAATAGGTTTTAGATCATGTGACTTTTTAAACTTTTCTTCGCCTTTTTCATATTCAGTGTGTATATGGTATAAATTTTCATAAGTCTACGCAGATAAACACCAACATCAATAATTTTTGGGGGTGGGGGAGTTTTGTATAATATATTTGTTTAAATATTTTAAAAATAGAATAGTATAATTCGAGTCGCTTTCTTGCCATATTAATATGGGTAGTGCATCATAAAGAAGTAATATAACATCATTGACTTCAAATCGAATAACGATCTCTCTCTCTCTCTCTCTCTCTCTCTCTCTCTCTCTTTCTCTCTCTCTCTCTCTCTCACACACACAATGTAACAAAGGTCAATCCATTTTGTACTGCCCCTACCGACGTCTTCATTTTAGAAAACAAATTACCAGAATGAATCCCTCTTTTTGAAGAAGTTTTCTAGTCGATTATTATTATTATTTATTATTATTATTATTATTATTATTATTATTATTATTATTAACCTCCCATCAAACGAGAAACAAACAAAGTCTCTGGTCTCATTGATGATGTTCAGTAAAAAATAAATTTCATGAACCCCGATCATTGTGTTATCTTTCACGATACCAATTTTTGTTTTGCATGACATTTCTGGTAACGATGTCTAGGTTACGATTGTATTTAAATTAAGTTTATTCAAGTTCTGCAAAGAGACAGGTTACAGTGCATACTTGCTTATAAGTAGGATCTAACTACGGTAAATATGGTGTTACCCAGAACCCTTCTAGAGAAAACAATACAAATTATATGTAAGACAATAATATAGCTACTGATGTATCCACTAAGTAACTAGTGAATTTAATGTTATTTTTTCTACTTCAGATATCATCATTCTCGACTGGAGTTCTGCCCCTTTGTATTCCATTCGCCTGTTTACTGAATTGTGTAAGTCATCTTTCGAGTGTTTTCCCTTCCAAGAAAAAAATAATTATTATCTAAAGCATAATTATAAATGGAAGAAACTTCTTACTGCAATTAATATTAACCGGTAAGGTCATCTATGTAGTTTAACTTATTGGATACCCTTTCCCTCTATCGCTACGGTGGCCTAAGTGGTTAGAACGTCCGCCTAAGGATGCGGGAGGTCGCGGTTTCGAACCCCTGCGAGAATTGTAAAAATGAGACCAACAGCTGCCTCGCTTGACTCTCAGCATTATGAGGTTAGTGTTAGGACTGGTCGGCCTGCTGTCAGGATAATGTGACTGGGTGGGACATCATGCTACATGTCTGCAGCATTTTGCCCGAGTGCTAGACATCACTATAAACTGTCACACTGCAGACATCTTAGCGATATGATTGAAAAATTGTCCAAGCTACGATAAAACTCCAAATCACACGCACAAACCTTTTGCCCATTCTAGTTAAATGTTGCGTTTTTCACGGCAGCGATCAGTTAACGTCAGGCCCAGCACAGTGGCTGTCAATTAACCATACCAGAGATTTCGATGTCTCTCTCAATACACAGTTCCATTTGGAATCCACTTGTTTGAGTTGGTGAAAGAGCCTGAGAAAATCCAAGTTGGTCACCTATGAGGACATTACGAAACAAAGAAACAAACACAACATATCAAAACGGTACAGTTATATATCGTCAGTTTTCAGGAAGCTTTAACCCGCAAGTCAACCCTCAGTCGTTATTTTTACTGGGAGAAAAATGTCTTATGCTGAGCATCCTTCGAATTTCCTCAACCACATGCTTGTGTCATCAACCACACACACACACACACTCTCTCTCTCTCTCTCTCTCTCTCTCTCTCTCTCTCTCTCTCTCTCTCTCTCTCGTTTACAGATACAGTTGAAATCTCAAACAAATGTATTTGATTTTTATAATTTTTATTAACTTTTTGGAGTGAAATATTAAACTCGATTTTTTAAACTTTTTTGTAGGTATTCTTCTGGGTACCTTTTTTTGACTTTGGTTTCAACAAAACAAGACTGCAGAAGCTTCGTGAAGCAATGTCGCCGGGAATTTTGTGCACATAAAGATAGATGAGATGTTAAATTTGTACGAAACTAAACTCTGACCAAATATGTTTGCGTTCGTCTTTGTTAAAGAAGATGACGTTTATTTATAATCTGATCGAAAAGTGCTAGTTACAGAGTTTGCTAAGGACGACTACCTCCATGTTTTCAGAAAGGCCATATTTAACTAGAACGTGAATTAAGTCTCTGATCAGATACAATTTGTTTTTATATATTCCTATTTCAGCAGAAAAAAAGCCCCTTTAAAGCACGCCAAAACTTCGTAAGCATGTGAAATAAATGAACATGAAGCGTCATTTCTATTTAATTGTATGATGAGATAGAAAGCCAAAATGGTTTAATATTAGAGGAATCACGAAATGAAGCTTTTCTGTTCTGTATTATTAGACGAGTTCAGGTCAGAAGGGCCCAATTAAAGGACATTAATATTTGTTTAAACACTAATATCTATCAAAAAGTGTTTCTTCTAATTGATATGTATACAACTTGTACTCATTTCTCATTCGGAAACAATAGTACCGAATAATGAAATAAAGAAATGTTCACCCAGTTGTGTAGGGGGAGGCGGGTTCATATTTATTTTTGAGCAACGTTCGATAATTCAAAGGATGTAGAAAGTGATAAAAGTAACAAGTTATCATTAATTGATGTTAAGTTGCACATATAATGCATGGATTAGTCATTTCTTCATGCGGGGTCCCAAATGTCGGTGGTTCTTACCGGTGGTTATCCGTGTGTTTCCGCCACCAGTTTATATTGGTCGCCATCTATAGCCTATCGTGTGCTGTATCGTGAAACCGACAACAAGAGCTTCTTCACAGTTGTACTTGATAACAATGACTCTGGTTTCGACAGAAAAATGGCAGTATTTATTGACCAGATAAATAATTTTAAAAAACCCATCATTGTCACAGCCAGTAAAAGTTAGTATGATTTGAATCAGAAAGAATTAAGCTAATTTTATTTTGATGTATAAATTGTATTTCAATTGAGACTTTTGTAAACATGTGCTTCTGTAAAAATCATTACCGACTTTATCCTGTTTTCTTGTCATTATGGTGTTGGAAAATAAACATAACGTCATTACAGGGGTTCTTGAGCGGTCGAGTGGTCTAAAACGCTTACCGTTACGGAGCCATCTCACCTCTGCTTGCGTGGGTACGAGTCTCTATTTCGTCCAGTGTGGGTATGTGAGAAAGCTTGCAAGTAGCTTCTTATGGGTCGGTCGTTTTTTCCGGGGTTTCTTGTGCTGAAAAATAGCGTTACACCAAATAACAACGTCATTATATTTCAAAACAATGACCTTTCCAGGTACAAACCTTTTTTCTAGATGAGTGATTGCAAAGTTTGGGCTTTTAGAGGAACCCTATCAACATATTCACTTACATAATTATTTTACTTTTTTATTCATTCTTAATTAAAGTAGTGCTGTTTGAAGGGAAATCCAATTACCTGAACTTGAATCCATGACAAAATGTTTAAATAATAATAATAAACACTCATATACAAAAATTAACTATGTTATATGTTGTTTGCAAAAAAAGACACCAGTGAGGGATTAATCATTCAAATTCCATTTCACCACTTATAGATGCAAGAAATAATGCTTCGGTTGGCATCTATGATGAAACAGAAAAGGATAACTTATTGAATGATTTGTTTAACTGAATTGGAATTATTGATGATAGTAATGTTCCTAAATTTTTCAGAAAAAGATGATCTGATACACTATGAAATTACTATTACTGATAAGAAATTAAAGATATTATTAATACTGATAAGAAATTAAAGGTATAATTAATACTGATAAGAAATTAAAGATATTATTAATACTGATAAGAAATTAAAGATATTATTAATACTGATAAGAAATTAAATATATTATTAATACTGATAAGAAATTAAAGGTATAATTAATACTGATAAGAAATTAAAGGTATAATTAATACTGATAAGAAATTAAAGATATTATTAATACTGATAAGAAATTAAAGATATTAATACTGACAAGAAATTACAGGTATAATTAATACTGATATGAAATTAAAGATATTATTAATACTGATAAGCAATTAAAGATATTATTAATACTGATAAGAAATTAAAGATATTATTAATACTGATATGAAATTAAAGAATTAATACTGATAAGAAATTAAAGATATTATTAATTCTGATAAGAAATTAAAGATATTATTAATACTGATATGAAATTAAAGAATTAATACTGATAAGAAATTAAAGATATTATTAATTCTGATAAGAAATTAAAGAATTAATACTGATAAGAAATTAAAGATATTATCAATTCCATTTCTGTCAGTAAAGGCACTGGACCTGATGGTCTCAGTATTGGAATTCTTAAAGATGTTAGTGAAGCAACAGCAGCGTCACTAGTAATGTATTTTAAACTATTAGCAAAGGAAAAATAAATTCCCAGATAAATGGAAATTTAAGCACATTCCTGGGAAAGGTGATCCACATGAGGTTGCCGATTATAGACCAATCTCTGTAAGTAGCTTTGTGGAAAAAATCTTTTAAAGATACATTTTAAAACAAGTATATAATTACTTTCTTACAAACGTATCAATCAGGATCCCTTCCTGGTTACTTCATGGTTTTTCAACTTATCGAAATGTATCATAGTACATGTAATTATCGAAATGTATCATAGTACATGTAATTATCGAAATGTATCATAGTACATGTAATTCATTGGACCAATCCCAAAATTCTTATATTGTATTTTGTGATCTATCAAAAGCTTTCTATCGGGTCTTGGATAGAGGCTTACTATTTAAATTGAACGAATACGGTGTTTCAGGTAATCTGAGACAATGGTTTGAAAGTTAATTAAGTAATATTACACAAATTATCCTCTTACAAAATTTGTATTCACGGGAAAAATTATAAAATATGATGTGCCATAACGATCCGTTCTTGGTCCACTCTTCGTTTTTCAGTTATGTAAACGATATCGTATGAGCTCTTTCACTCGTTTTGTAGATGACTCATCTTTGCATTAGTTATCTCCTGATTGGGCTGAATAATTATCTAATAAAACTGATTAACTGGTCCAAGGTATGGCTCTTAAAGTTTAATCCAGAAAAACGGTGACTTTGTTTTTACGTACAAATACAGACAAATAATCCTTATAATATCGAACTTAAACATGCGGATTCTCGTCGCCATCTAGGATTATTGCTTTTCATCAAGTACCAAATGGACTTTTCGCAATGATCGCATTTTATAAACAGCATCATATCGAAAAGCCAATCTTCAAATACTAAAAAAGAAATTTAGCGGGCAGAATTTATAAAAACTATGTAACTTATATCAGGCCTATATTGGAATATGTCAGTGTGATGCTCGTTGATCGATTAAATGTTTTTGAAAAATTACGGACTCAAGCGGCAAGAATAGTTACAGGCCTTCCAAAATACACTAGTAAATCAATCTCTCTATTTTGAAACAGGGTGGGACTCTCTACAACATTAAAACGAGACAAATCCAGACGATCTCATTGAATTACTCCCTCCAACGGGTCCGAAGAAACAAATTATAACCTTCGACGTTCAGACTATAGAACTTGTGCACAATTCCGTTGTTACCTACTGTGACAATACAATATTTTAACACAAAACAGGTTTATCCATCCTTATTTACACTACCACCATACACGCATGATATTCACTATATTTCTGGATCAACCACTGTATTTGAAGGCAAGCAAATACTTCAACAACTTTTACTTTTCCAATATAAATGCTGGCATCGTCATGCATGAGCGTATCTGACCGCTTTCTAAGGAACCTTTGCTAATCAAATGTTTGTAATGTCAAAGGTCAAGTCATTTGATTTTGTGGTCGCTCTAGTACGTATCCAAAATGCACACACAGGAATCATGAAATGATGCGATCTATACAAGTAAAGAAATTTATAGTTATTTCCTTTAATTTCATTCTCCAGCTTATCAAAATTATTATGTACTATTTTTTTTTTTATGGCATCCTTCCTTGCTTTTGGAGATTGGGATACTAAGGGTTGTCGCACTGCCTGAGTGTTTCTATTCCTACTAACATGTCAGCCGTCATCAGTGGTGTCCATATAGTGAGTCAATACCTACATGATACAAACATATTTTTGTCTGTCTGAGCTAGAGACTAACATCATCATTATCGTATATGACATTTGGAGGTACAGTGTCAAATTAACTGTTTTATATATGGTCCCATTTTTAAAATCATCACGAATATCAGTGTTGTGTACTAACACGTGTTGTCGGTCTTATATACAACGGAGAACATGCTTGAGAATTGTCCATCTTATCTAACACGGATAACCTGCTAGAGATTCTGCGGTTTCAGAGTTGGTACGTCTCTTGCAAATTTCAGTATTGTTTGTTGTCTTGAAATGTGGACTCCCGAGGGCAAATTCATTGAATGGTACTGTGTATCCTTCCATTCTGAACTCCTCAAGAATGTAAAATTGCATTTACAAATTTTCTCTTTTCAAGTGAAGAGCTGAAGAGAATTATGAGGATAATCAGAATTATACTTAGTGAATTGTTGTGTATGTGAATTCTTCTTTATCCTTAGAGCAGTGTTGAAGCCGAGGGCCGCATCTGAAAACTTATAAGCAACGACTATAAAAATGATTCACAATTTTTTACCTGGTGAAGGAGATATACTGTAAAAGTAAGTCATTGACTTTTTATTACATAAATGCACAAACAATTCTTGAGCTCTGGCGTGCCATTTAAAATTAGTCCAGGGGCTGCAGGATGGCCAGCACTGCCTTAGAGGCTTCTCCAATCCCATTTGATGTACCAGCAAATAGTACATCATCCTTTTGTCTCATTATTTCAGTAAGTTCAAAGAAAGTCACAAAGTCATAGCATTGTTTATCTGCAGATACACTGTACAATGTGAGAGTATTGTCTAGATTAACAGCTAGGTTTCGTACTGACTGTGTGAATTTAATGTTGGTTTTGCTGATATTTATTGTTTGGGATTAAGGATGTGAATGAGAAAGTCTTTGTGTTGTGATCGGAATGGCCTCAGTTTTATCATCATTCATCTGCAGCTTGTTACATGTCATCAATGATTTCACATTGTACCTCTCTACTCCTTGGATGGTAGCATAAACTTCAGTTGGGTGGCTAGAATTGTATATTTGGGTGTCATCAGTGTACAATTGGTGAGACACTGGGTGATGATCTATGACACTTGAGAGCGAATGAGTGTATAGAATGAAGAGAACAGGTCTGAGAACATAGACGAACTGGCTGGATGTCTATTCCATTTGAAGAGACAATTTGTGTCCTGTTCACTAAGTACGACTTGAACCACTGTAAGGCTATATTCTGAGTAATATATCATGGTCTATTGTCAAATGCTGCAGACAAATTAACAAGGGTGATGACTGTAATCTTTCCACTATCCAAAGCAGAGAGAATGTCATTAAATACTTTCAGAAAAGTAGTTTCACTACTGTGGCAAGGACACCAAAGTCATGTGAACTTGATCCAATTCCAACATCACTGCTACTTGAGTGCTTAGACCTAATACTGTCTTCACTAACTGATGTTCTTAATATATCTATCTCATCCGGGGAATTCCCATCATTTTTCAAAACTGCCATCGTAAAGCCTCTGCCAAAGAAACCAACACTTGACCATAATGATTTAAAGAACTACCGCCCATTTTCTTAGTAACAAGTTGATAAACTTTTAACACTGGTCAAAAAATATGATCTTTTTATAGCCAATAATGTAATTTTGTTAATTCTTAATTCATTTGCTTGTTCTTTGAAATTGTACTAAAAGGTTTATTGTAGTACAAAAACAAAAAGAGATTAATTTGTTTCAAGCTCCAGGAATCATGGACATGATATGAAACATTTATATTTGTTTCATCATCTACATAATTTTTATACTGTAGATTTGTCTGTATCATTCTTATCAGGTACTGGAGATCTGTATCATTTTTATTATGTACTGAATAATTTTATTTGTTTCATCATCTATATCATTTTATACTACTGTAGATTTGTATCATTCTTATTAGGTACTGTAGATTTGTATCATTCTTATTATGTACTGGAGATTTGTATCATTTTTATTACGTACTAAATAATTTTATTTGTTTCATCATCTATATCATTTGATACTGTATATTTTTCTGTATCATTCTTATTAGGTACTGTAGATTTGTATCATTCTTATTAGGTACTGGAAATTTGTATCATTTTTATTATGTACTGAATAATTTTATTTGTTTCATCATCTATATTATTTGATAATGTATATTTTTCTGTATCATTCTTATTAGGTACTGTAGATTTGTATCATTCTTATTATGTACTGCAGATTTGTATCATTCTTATTAGGTACTGTAGACATATCTGCATCATTCCTATAAGGTGCTGTAGACTTGTATCATTATTCGGTACTGTAGACTTGTCTGTATCATTTTTATTAGGAATTGTATAGCTGACTGTATAATTTTTGTGGACACATTATTCCAATCATCTTTTTTGGTTCCTTTCTTCACATCAGGATTTATGCCTACCTGAAATAATCTGATAAATTATTATAACTTACTACACTATCCATTTTCATCACTATTGCACTTATTATCAATTAATATACCACCAAATGCATAGTTCAGCCTAACTTTTGAACCCCAAACACATGGTTTAAATCTTACTGGTGAAATTAACATGTGTCAAAAGCTCATTCAACTATTATTAAATATTGAACCCTTTAAATTTACTTTTTACTTGGTCAGATAAAATAGATATCATACATCATTTAATACTGAAACTTTCCCTCTTATGCTAGTCTACTGCTTACATGTAAGCAATTTTCCTTATGTTAGCCCACTACTAACTTGTTTGTCCACTGCTAACCTGTTGAAAATTTTCCTTCTTATGTTAGACCACTGCTAACTTGTAAGCAATTTTCCTTATGTTACTAAATTGCAGAAAGAAACATAACCAACCTATTTCTTCTACTTGTATTTATTGAGTGTTGTAAAACTTCAAAATGATCTGTGTAAACCATCATCTATCCCAACATACACTTCAATTTTTCTCAACACATTTATCTACAGCTTTATTCAAATTATCATCTATCCCACCATAGGCCATGATTTTTCTCTGCACGTTCGTCTGCTTCATCATATTCATATCAACACCTTGGCTGTTAGTCTTAAACTAGATATAGTAAAAACTGTGGCTAAAGTTGTCTTTCTTGATTATTTCTCTAAAATTTCTTATTATCTATATGGTTGTCTGTTGGATGGTGGTACATGTAATGGTATTGAACATTCAGATGGGAGTTTTCTTTCTCTGAAACTGGTGAAACTTATATCTTGATGTTTTTGACTAATACAATTATTTGATGATTTATTCCAAGTAGATTTAAAAGTTGGCAAATGGGGAATTTTATCTTGAAATACTGTGTACATATCTCCAGTAGGATGCTTCATCCAACTGTAACATCAACACTGTGAGAAATACATGTGTCTAAAATGCACACTGATGACCGCACCAATTGTATGATTTAATGAAAAAGTGACATTAGTATCAAAACTATCAATTAGTATCAAGAAAGGTTTGGAGGATTAATTTACAGGAATCCTTTTTTGGGCATACAAACTCATCTTCCTTAGAAACAGCAAAAATCAATTTTTGGAAAATTGTAAAAATCTCTATTCCCAAATCACTAGAGTGGTTATCAAAACTTCCTAATATTTAACCATTGCAAATTCAAAAGGTCCTCAACAAATCCGCTTTTTCATACTAATTTCAATGAAATCAGAGTGGTCATCAAAACTTCCTAATTATTTAACCATTGCAAATTCAAAAAGTCCTCAACAAATCCTCTTTTTCTGATTAATTTCAATGAAATCTGATCCTCTCATCGAATTAAAGTTGGCTGGAAGGTCTTTGTTTACAGATGGCTTTAACAATGGAGACAGTGTTGGAGGTACCATCACAACATCCATGGCACCATCTCAAACCAGTTACTACATAAAGCCTCAATAGTCACTACACAAATTACAGCAATACTTCAAATTTCTTTTAAAAACAATGAACCTCTCAAAAATAAACTCTCAACATGCTTTACCCTTTAGACTTTGAAAGCCTTGCAAAATAAATCTCACAACTTGTTAATATCCCAGATATTACATAATATGATATTCTCGTTGAATCTGGAAAAGTGTTGTTTTGTTTTCTGCCTAGTACCCACAATTGATTCATATTTTGAGTGTTTCCTCCAATTTTAAGTAATAAAGTCTGTACAAAAAAAAACAAACTGATACACTACACAATAGTCTCTGGCATCAGTGTCACCTGTTTAAATGGCAAACATTTTCTTGATGACGTATACATTTGAAAAGGTCTTCACACATTAATAAAGTCATATTCATCTTCCAACAACCCCTACCTCTAACATTCTCTTTCATATTTCTGTATGATCTGATCTATATTATAGCTCAACAGAACTACCCAAAAGCATAACCGTATAAATTACTTGAAATCGAGCAAAACTACAAATGAGCATTTTGTCTATGTTAGAATTTTTCCTTCTTCAAAGTAAACTCACTTTTTGAGTTCATTTTAGATTCAAAAAACAGCTAATTTCTCAAGCCTTTCCATCAAAACAATTTTCAAAGCATTTTGATCATTTATAATTTGATAATTTTCCAAATCCATTTCTATGTCCAATATCAATCTCTCATAACAAAACAATAAAATCGTTCTGAAAATACGTTTTATTTTTCCTCAAAATTACATACAAATTTTGGCTTATCATGATTTTGGCCCATAAATATTAATTAATGTAATAGCCTTCCCTTGACTTATCTAGTCCACAATCAACTAATTTCTCATTTTAGCTCCTCTGTATCATTATATATTATCATCAAAATTATTATTAAATAAAATTGCCACTCTACTATTATTCTAAGGGCTGTTCCACTTAAACATACATGGCACACTGTGAAGGCAGTTTTAAACAAATATAATCCAGGGTGCTTTGATTTCATGAGCTCATATTAAAATGAAATGACAACTATAAATTGCATCTATGGGTGAGTGCCCCCAATTTAAAAGTGCCTTCCATGGGTCCCACATATATTTGAATGGAACAGTCGTTAGATGAAATAAACATCACATCTATCACCAGCCAGCTTGAACATATACATGTCATGTTCTTTAATAATTGAAATATCTTGTAGATAGATTATACTGTTTTGTTTCGTTATGGGGTGGAAAACATTCCTTCCTTTCTTACTCTTGGCCAAACAAATACATTGTGAAATTATTCTTGCATGGCAATCCATAAAAAAACATCATAATAGGAACACTATACCTGCATTCCAAAGATCACTATGAATATGTATTACTCATACAGACCAATTATAAATATAAGAAAGAAATGAATATTGTCAGAAATAATATACAACTTTATGAACAAATCTTAAAATAATGTGACATAAAATCTAAATAACAATCTACTGCACTAATACATTACCAATCACAGCAAACAAAAGAATGTTGTTATTGGGTTTAACACCATTTGTCAGTACATGATAGGATTTGGTTTGTAGCCAGTATAGGTAACAGAAGAACCGGGAACCCTCCAGAGAGAACCACTGACCTAAGGTAAGCTACTGGCAAGCTTTCTCATATATCGTCATTGGCTAAGCCCGAGACTGGAACCCATGCAGACAGAGGTGAGTCATGGCCTATGCCTTTCTAAGACACAGTACAAAAAAGGTAAAGTAAAAAAAAAAAAATGAACAAGCTTATGGTCAGGTCAGCTATAATTGATGCTCCAGGTGGAGATACTGGTAGAAATTGTCCCATCTACTAGCAGGCAAGTCCAACTGAACATGTTCCATTACGCTTTGTCCACAAAATCGACTGTGCCTGGGTGAATTTTTAAGGTACAGTCAACTTGGAATATACTGAAATAAAGTTGTGTGTTTGTGGACATGAGAGAAAGGTTTATTGCACTTTTCCAGTTAGGAATCAGACGACAGATAAATTATTACAATTTAAAAGAATCAAAATGTCTTTTCTTTGTTTCATTCATAAACAAGCGCCTCAGAATAACAGACTAGTTAAGGGTACACATAAGTTTTTAGTTTGCAAATATATCTGTGCGATCTGTGCATATGAGAGAGAGAGAGAGAGAGAATTCTGATATGGCATTTTGTCTGTAGCATTCTTTTTTAAAAAAATCAGTCTCCAGAGGAAAATTACGTAGAAATCTGCAATGTGTTTATTCATAAGAAGTGATGAATCAGTAACAATAATGACACCTAAAATTTAAAAAAATTTTGATTATAACCTGGAATGATCTATATCTGCTAGCGTGACAACCATATATTGGCATATATTTGTCATGTCTCTTTCATAATTAGTTAAAAATGCACTACAGTTTGTGCACATGTACCTTCAATAACTCTGAAAATCTCATTACAATGACAGAATCAAAACTGTTAAAAGTGGATTTGACAGTTTACAGTGAAAGGAGTTATTTTAAAAAACTCCTTATACCTTACCAAGAAGAAGAGAATATGTTGTACAATGGCTCTAGCTATACTGTCAGAACTGGAATAATTCATTGAAATAGCAAACTTTAAATTACTGATTTCTTGCCATTGCTTTTGAAAATAATGAATAAACATCCATTCCCACGTATATACTTTGTGATTTTGCTGCAAATCATTAAATAATAACACCTTCCTTGTGCTCCACTCCAAAAAAATGCCTTCCCACAATTTTGAGTACTGTTGAAATTTTCACTTTTGTTAAAACCATAAATATGAAGAAGAAAAAAAGAAAATTATAGAATTTACAAGTTGTTTTCATACAATTTCTTCTCAAAATATAACTTGATTGGATCGCCTCTAGTATTCAATTACTGGTTTTCGAAAGCTACTTGCTTATCTTTTTAGTTCAAACATCTTAAGATATATACTGTAGTAATGTCTAAACATTTCTGGCTTTCAAGCGGTGGACCTGAAATCATAAGCTGACTGAATACTGACACCCATCCAACTACTGTCATATACATGTACCACTAAGCAATGTGAAATTATATCGATATATTTTTTTCTAACAAACATGCCAAATTCGAGAGTTTCTACATTATCAAGATGTAAAATGACTCTGAAATTCCCTGAATATCATGGAAAATGTAATACCAATAGGTACAACATAATGCATACCATGGAAAATGTAATACCAATAGGTATGACATTAATGCATACCATGGAAAATGTAATACCAATAGGTACGACATTAATGCATACCATGGAAAATGTAATACCAATAGGTATGACATTAATGCATACCATGGAAAATGTAATACCAATAGGTACGACATTAATGCATACCATGGAAAACACAACAGACACTGATTAATATTATATCATGAAAAACATAACACTGATTGGTATTACATTGATGCATGTTATTTCATGGCAAAAACAGGTATGAAAAAAGATATGTTATTTCATGGAAAATATAACACTGATAGGTATAACACTGATGCATGTTATACCATGGAAAACATAACATGGGTATGACAATGATACATGTTATAACATAGAAAACAACACTGATAGGTATGACACTGAAACATGTTATACCATGGAAAACATAACACAGATATGACAATGATACATGTTATACCATGGAAAACATAACACAGGTATGACAATGATACATGTTATACCATGGAAAACATAACACAGATATGACAATGATACATGTTATACCATGGAAAACATAACACAGGTATGACAATGATACATGTTATACCATTTGAAAACATAACACTGATAGGTATGACACTGATGCATGTTATATATTACACAATAAGAGTGCTGTGAACAACACATTATACACCCACCCTGTTTAATACTCCTTCATGAATGGAACTTGGACCACCCTCAAAGATTGGTCTGTGATGAAGAACATGTGTAACTATGTGAAAATCACAAATTTTCTTCCTTCAGTCCGTGATCTTGACCTTTTGATATTCTGCACTCCAAAATCAATTGTTTCTTCCTTACCTAACGTGTGTCTGTGTGTTTTTTTAACATAGCTTTAACAATTTTTCAGTCATATCATTACGATATCTGCTATGTGACAGTTTATAGTGATGTCTGGCACTGGGACATCATGGCTCAGATGTGTATAGCATGATGTCCCAGGCACATTATCCTGACACCAGACTAACCAGTCCTAACACTAACCTCTTAATGCTGAGCGCCAAGCAAGGCAGCTGTTAGTACCATTTTTGTAAGTCTTTGGTATGACTCGGCCGGGGATCCAACCCCAACCTCTCACATCTGAGGAAGATGCTCTAACCTCTAGGCCACCGGAGTGGTCCCTAAAGTGCAAACTATCCACAAAGTTTATTTCTAGTATATGGTATGGAGTTTATGTTATTGTGTGGAAACATAGCTCTTCTTTCAGTCACAGTGATCCTGATATTTGACCTTCAGAACCCAAACAATTATAAGGCTCTTGCTTACTCCAAGTGACCTTGACCTTTTGACCCCAAAATAAATACAGTTCTTCTTTATCACAAGTGCAAGTCATTCATAAAGTTTGGAATCTACAGATGATGAAGAATTTAAGTTATTGTGCAAAAAGGAATAGTTAACATAAAAACAGATAGGGTCATAAAATAATAACATAGAAACAAATAGGGTCATAACATAATGACATACAAACAGGAAGGGCCATAACATAATACAATACAAACAGACAGGGTCATAACATAATAACATGCAAACAGATAGGGTCATAACATAATAACATGCAAACAGATAGGGTCATAACATATTAACATGCAAACAGATAGGGTCATAACATAATAACATGCAAACAGATAGGGTCAAAACATAACATGCAAACATATAGGGTCATAACGCAATAAAATACAAACATATAGGGTCATGAAATAATGACATACAAAGAGATAGGATAATAACAGAATATGCTCGTCAAAAGGTGGGTGTATAAAAAGAAAAAATTCTCAATTGTGTATGTGAGCCATTCCTAATAAACAAACTTTGCACACAGATTCTTTCCCCATTATTCATGCCAATGCATATATCATGGTAAGGAATTCTTGCAATAATTGTAAAAAATTGTAATCTTATATATTCTAAATATTTACAGCTTGTTTTTTTATATTTCTTATCTGACTTTTCTGTACTGTGTCTTAAAAACACAGACTCTGTGACCCATCTCAAGTACCTAATACCCACAATCCCCTTTTCCTGTGTATCCCAACTTGGACAGAAGCAATGTAATCTGTACTGACATACAATGTTAAAATAACAAGTAAGTATTATTCTATTTTGGCTGATAAACAGTAAATGTGGCACAAATTTAAATGAAGAGATATTTTTCATTTGAATGCCACTATCAAAGATTGTTTTTTACCCAGCAAAAGCATGAAACGAACACTCCATGTAGCAAATATAAAGTATCCAGACTTCTTGCTGCAGAAGATAAAATACTGACCAAAAATATGTTGCTGTTGTTAGTTTTTGATATTAGGCCAAGTAAATAGTCCTTGTCATTTACAAACTGCGGTCGTTTCAAGAATCACAAGTCTACATCTATCCATCAGATGGCACACTGTATCAGCCCAGTTCTTCCTGTAATTTAAACAAAAATGTCACACAGTATAAATTTTCAAGCTATAGGTATCAGCTGATCATATCATTGCCTCTACTTAACATCAAAATATGCTTAAATTATCTAGCTGACTCAAATTTAATTGACCTATTTACTGAAATATGAACAATATTGCTGTAAAAGGAGTCTAATAAAAATCTCTATAGTCCAGTTGCTGTCCTGGACTGGCCATTTTGAATGTATTGCCAATAAAGATCTCACTTATTTTGGACTTACTCGTGTCTAATTTGTTTGGACATAACTATGACTTATTTTACTTGGACATGCTAATGTCTAATTTCGTTTGGACAATCTTATGTTTGATATTACTTGGACATGCCCATGTCTGATTTTATTTGGACATACTAATGTCTGATTTTATTTGGACTAACTCATAGCTGATTTTATTTGGACTAATTCATATCTGATTTTCCATAAAATGTTTAAGGTCTTGTTACAAAATACTAAACTAGCTTCCATGTCACTGAAGATATCAACAACTCGTTTTATAATACAGATAATGGGACCAGTACTCAGTTTTATAACACTGTTCATATGACCTGTACACAATTTTATAACACCATTCATATGACCAGTACTCTATTTTATAACACCATTCATATGACCTGTACTCAATTTTATAACACCATTCATATGACCAGTACTATTTATAACACTGTTCATATGACCAGCATTCAGTTTTATAACAACAACTCATTTTATAATACAGATAATGGGACCAGTACTCAGTTTTATAACACCATTCATATGACCAGTACTCAATTTTATAACACCATTCATATGACCAGCATTCAGTTTTATAACACTGTTCATTGGACTAGTACTCAAATTTGACTATTAACAGTGCTTTTTGTGTGTAAAGTTAATACATGATTGATGTTCTCACAAGATCATCTTCAATGTAGCTAAAACTCCAAATGATAGAATTTAATGAAATCAAATTGTAATTGGTTATCATGAGCTGAAAGTATGAAAAAAAGGAAAAAAGCTCAATGGCAATTAATGAACCAAATTAATGAATTAATGAACCAAATCGGACCAATTAAACCAATTAATGAACCAAATCAGCCCATTTTAAAGAGACCCATGACCATCCCCATATTGCAAGATAGACTACAGTGAAGTAAAGGGCTTTACATTGCTGGACCACTTTATTATACTCATTGAAAACTGTTTAATTTAGGAAATACAAAAGTTCCTTTCAATAGAAGGATTTGATGTTTGTAATCAACACATATAACACACAAATAACACCATTCATTCTAAGGAATATACCTAACTCAGAACTTCCAAAATTTCATAAAAATCTGACAAAACGTTTGTTGAGTCGAAAGAGACAGCCATTCACATACAAAATCACCTGATTAATATGACTGGATATCTCTGAGTATCAAAGCTGTGTGACAGCTTAATCGAAGAAAGCTACATTCTCAGACTGATTAAATTCAGATCAGAAATCAAGTCTCTAACAGCACAACCAATACAATAAAAGATCAGCTAATTAATATGTGTACTTCTCGCTCACTCATCAAACATTTTCATAATTTAAGCCTATTACGTTTTACCAAAACAACTCTTTTGCACAGCACATGAAAACATAAAGGCTATATAGCATACGAAGGCAAATTAAATCAAGTGCCTTTGCCAAGGAAACACAGTGAATGAATTAGATCCATTTTAATTACATATCCAATGCTCAACCACTAGATATACTTTGGTCAATTAAGTGACCTTTAAACCAACAAGCTAAGCGAAACAGGATTACTTCATTAAAATGTAGGGATTTTCAAACTCATTCCAGATGATGATAATAAAAACAGGTTCCCACAAGTTTTGAAACAATAATTTTGAAGTCTTTTCCATTTTTTTGTCTGGATAAAATTGATTTTTTTTCCTTGTTCACTTCGTCATTATGGAACAGAATTTTTTAAAAATCTGGTGCTTAAAAAAACACACATTAAAAAAAAGTTTAAAACTCTCCCATAACAACTGAATTAAAAACTTGACCATATTCTAAACCACCACAATATGTATCACTTGACACAAGCATAGCTAATTAAATTAATATAAATTTTATTGCAACTCATTTTAATGTACAGAATAAATAATATTAACTGTAATTGGCTTAATGGCATATATTTGTATGAAGAAGGGTTCTTAGTAAAAGATTGTCCCAGTTTTGACAATAAGCCTTTAAAAATGATATCCCTTTGTACAAAAGAAATAATTTATTTTTTAAATCATTTATGCAGGTTGTGGTGAAAATGCTTCCAATCATTCAACTTCATGTAGCACATGCTCATCTCTGTCATCATTTTATTAAGTAGATGACTCTTATCCCTACAATATATATATGTCCTTACTTAAAACAAACCACAGGTATCCAGTGCTACATTGGTACTATATTGGGTTTAAACCTGCTGTCTTCACCCTGTACATAGTAGTCACATGATCTCGACCCATTTTACTATCAAGTTGTGTCCTGTTTAAAAAGTAAAAGTCAACTACCTTGTGACAAGTTCTGGATTGCCAACAAGCAAGCAAAACGTCAAAAGTAACTGATAACTGACACATGTACTAAATGTTAGCCCATCAGAGCTTATAAGGATCATAAATCAGACACCGAAATTTCCAGAGTATGCATCTGCATCTGCTCAGCTCAGGGACATAGAAAAAGCAATTTATTCTTTGTCTCTGCCAATTCTCACAGACTTACAAAATATTTTAACCATGTAGGCATGCATTAATTACATTGCTTGTAACAGTCTGACTAGGAAACTAAGGATTCTTTAATGACTTACAACCAGTGACGGAAGTTTTCAAATGCATAGCTACTAATTGCTACCAACATTTGTTGGAAGGTAGTTCATCACACTGGACAAACCCTATTAAAAGCTGAAAACTTTTCCAATCTGCAGAATATGACAGTCTAAGTAACATAAATTACATATGGGGTAAATACTTAAATAATTTCAAAAAAGGCATGTTTAGACATAAAAATTTAAACCTATTTTCTGCTGATGCAGTATTTTTTTTAAAAACTAAATAATTTATGCCCATCTGAGACATGTACTATATGGACAAACCTACCACTTCTTCGTCTCCCATGTAGAAATATGTCTCTAGTAGGTGACTGGCTTTGGAAGCTAGGTCCGCATTCCTGTGATACTCCAACCCCTCAAGTTGAGTCACCCCATCACACTGTTCCATCACCTGCACACTCTGAATACAATAAATGGACACAATAGTAAACCAATCAACTGAACCCAAACCCACTAAGGTCTGGCAAACATGGAGACATTAGAAATGTAAAATGTTTATTAGTAAATTATGATTTGGAACACAAACCCAATCACACTCATATTTTCGAATAAATAATCCTATCTCTTGGTCAAGCAATCTTCTAAAGACAATAAATTTCCTCTTTACCATCTGGATAGTATATAAATAAAAGGAAGAAACTCTTCCCCTACCATTGCTTGGTGGCTACCCATTAACCAGATGTAAAACAGTTTAAGCTGAGCAATACATTACATATGATGCTAGCATTTTCAGTTAGTTGTGGATAGGTTCATTAATTTTTCTTCAAAACTGATTTAAGCAATCAGATAATTTCCTGATCACATTACCGTCGGGATATTAGGTAACAGGAAGAAGAAATAACCTTTAACCTTTCAGGGAAGATTGGCTAGGTTCCCTATTTGAAGGATAAACTTCTTGTTCTAACATGAGGACTGAGGACAGCATAACCAATGGTCACATGACTATATATGACTATATATGAATGAGAAGAAAAGAATGACTTTTCCTTACCAAGAAATATCAGACCAATCCAGCAAAAGTGCTAAATTCATGCCCATGGGAACGCAGTACTGACATTAATTTAACCCAGTGGTCATCTCAGCTGCACTGTTAACATGGGAGTAAATCAGGAAAAGCTAAATCAGGTATATAAAAAAATTAACGGATAGTGCTTTAGACCACTCGAGGCCCCCATAGACTGTATTAGGAATTTAATTCTATTATCGCCATAGTCTACTTGTTCAGAGAGCTGTATTTTAATCAAATAAAATTTTACTTCTTAGTTTCATTATTAGTTTCTTATTTATTACATTTAACCTATCTTATGGCTAAATGATTTTGTTGCATCAAGCCACTTAATTTATCAATGTTAATTATCTGCAATGTTAAATCTGCTCTCATGCAATTGTTCGAAAAAGATTCGGAACGGTTCCCCATCCCTGGCTAGTTTGGCCTATACTGAAACTTGATTACCACGATAAAAATACCAGTAAAGCAAGTTAGGCTGAATTATTATTCAACAAAACTGCTCACTTTAGCTTTGCTTTCGGCAGTGTAGAAATCTCAAGTCAACCTTGAATAAACATCTTTAGGTAAAATACAACCTATGCATGTCTCTTCAAAATATGCCATTTTAATTGCCAAAAAAGAAAATACAACATGAATTTTTAAGAGAGTAAGGTATAACAAGCAAACTGCATTGATCTGGATCTACTATCACATAATCTAGCGAATCTAGGTCTATGCTGGTTAATAAGTACAGCAAAAAACACAGACCATCATTTGCCAACATATAATATATAAATAAATGGCAGATCAGGATCTATGTTATTTGTGGCTTGACTGGACTTATATTTGAGTATATATGGTAAGCAAGATTTTAGAAATAATATATATTTTGCATACCTTGTTCTTCTGTTAATATCAACCAATCAAGGTTCTTGCATTGTAACTAAGTGCCACAAGGGCAATTGATTTCTACTACTTTAGATCACTTGCCAGGCAAATAACGGTTTTATCTAAATTAATTTGATACCTGCAACTGGCCAAATTTGTTGCTCAATGAAATTAAGTGCAATTAAAATGCAGTAAACATTGGTTAAATATTTATTCCCCTCATCTCTCCCGTGTGATCAATCAGGACATATTATGCCTGAGAACTGGTTCTGCATATTACAATATCATTTCATGAATTCTAACCATTGCTATAATGAGGTTTACCTGTATAAAGGGCCACATCAATGTATGTAAGTCACTAGACAAATCGATTTTTGTACACCTTACGCATATACTTGAGCGTGGTACAACAAAAGAATGTTATTTCCAATTTAAATATCTTTCCAAATAGTATTTTTTGTCATGTGTTGAAAAAAGTTGGTTTGCATACAGATGTACCAATCATCAAAGTTTAAATTAAATTTTGCACATTCTTTTACAAAAGTAATGAAATAAACTGGCAAACACCCATATAATATTCTTTCCGATGGTAAATATTTCTACAATGACCCTTTAGTACTTGTTTATGACTGAACTCGGGACACATTCTAATAGCTATTTTACAGAATGCCATTTTTATGACTGACCTCAGGGCACATTCTGAGAGCCATTTCACAGAATGCCAGACCAAGATTAAGCAGCTCCACATCCGATGATTTAAGGATGGGCACAATATGGTGTAGTACTCCTTGCTGCACAAGATGCCTTGTCATTTCCTCTCCATGCCAAGCGATATTACATAGAACATACAGTGCCTAGGGAAATAATAGTCAAATATTTGAGTTCACACAAATAAAAAAAAAATGGAAATAACTATTTTGTATAATACATATCTACAAGCTTCCCCATTTTGCCCCAAAATGTCAAAATGGGGAAGTCTAAGTCTTATGGGTTCTTGAGGGTAAGAAATGGCATTTGGATAAATGTGTGTGCATATTATTTTGTTATGATTAGTATGTACATGCATATAAGACAAGGATAGTGTTCACGCTATAACCTTAATGGGTTACTATAGGATTAGTATTGATCCCATGTCAATATCGGGTGCATTTATAAACTTTTTTTTCCTTCATGCCAGGTAAGTGTACAAACCTTTAGTGTCCATGATTTTATCCCAGAAAAGACTAATCCCCTGGTGAAAGAAAAAACTGAAGCATCACCCTGGGGTCTCAGTCTGAAAGGTGCTGACAATTTAGGCATTGATCCTATATACCAATTCTCAGACCTTCAATGTTCTGGAGTCATTTTAAATTTATTTAAAATTACCTACACCTGCATGTGGTTTCAAATGCTAACATTGGATCAGATTAGATTAGCTAATATGGTGTGTTCTTGGGTATGATGCCCCTGACACTAACCCTGCTTGTTTGTGTTGCTGAACCAGATAATAAAAAATTAAAATAAATTAATCTAGCCTAACCCCCATGGGTGTGATAGATATTCCAAATTGCAAAAGTGCTGGTCTGATCTACACCAGAAAGCCTTTTACTAATTCAACTTACCTAACTCTGTTTAACTCGGGGGGGGGGGGGGAGGGGGCACATATTGGAAACAAAACTTTCCAGATTTTCTCCAGGTTTTTTTCTTGATAAATTGACAATTTCAAAGTTCACTTTTGGCTCTTAATTAGAAAACACGAATTTTTAAAAGACAAAGCCATTTATATTATGAGACTCTCCCTTAACATCTGAATTATAAATATACATGAACTCCGCTTAACGACAAATGTTATAAAGAAAGTTTTCTTTGAAAAAGTTTATGTCAAATTTGACAAAAAGACTTTCCAAATTATACGAGGACAGAATTTACTAACATCTACTGTCAGTGTAATCTGACTTAAGACTGTATATTTGAAACAGTCATTGTCAAAAGTTGGGATCTGCTATAAAGATCACCTTAGTAGTCTAAAGATTAAACAAGGCAAGATGATAAAATTCAATGCAATGGCGAAGTGTGGGTGATAGTGGTGGTGAAGGTTACCACTTACAATATTGCTTAACACATTGTTTCCCACATTGTTAACTACAAAAACAATGAGGCCAGATTTATCACAATACATTTCTGTTCATATTACATATCAAAATTGGAACTCTGGAATATAAGCTTTAGTTTAGTTTCCCTTTTAAATGTACTGTGATCACACATTGCAGAAAGCAAGTTTGAACAATGTGACACTAGACTGGTCTTTATACCTTCTACATAAGATATACACCAATATGGAGCTGACTGAGTTAGCCAGTCTGCTTGATCATTTCCCATGCTTGGATGATACAAATATGCTTACGGCAAGCAACCAAATGACCCATATGGCAACTTGTACCTCGACTGATTGAAGAGTTCTGCAACTTCTAATAAAATAAATTTAACTTGTGATCAGTTTAATTGCTCATGTTTCTGTGATCAGATGATAAATCCTGATGTTTCCAAGACTTGAATCAATAGCAGCAAAATTAAAGGGCTCTGTTTGGTCACAAAACAAACCTATTCTTTCTTGGAACTTGTTTCTGATTGCCAGGTTGGGTAGGAACCCTGCAAAATTTAACAGTAAAGGAGGAGTTCAAGGACACTGGACGCATATAATTGCCCATACATGTATGTACACAAGGACTACATCACAATGAACCAGAACTTTTTTTAATACTGAGGAAAACAATAATGACATTTAGTGCTTTTTAGTAGACTTAACTAAAACTGTTGAATATTTGACAAACCAGATATAAAAGATTACAAAAGGCACATTCAACAGGGCTTAGGCTAAATTTTTGTTATTGTTCTAGTTTTTGTTTTAAGTTTACCCACATTTCACAATGCAAGATAGCCTGTGGTCAGTAAAACTAGTGGAGAAAAAACCCAGTAAGAACCACTGGCCTATGGCAATATAAAGGTAAGCTTTCTTGCATATGTGAGACTCTGTAAAAGCTGCCATTTAGTCCAATCAGCTACCTAGGGCCCTTTAATTGTTTGTGATAAATCACCTGTACAACAATGTTTAAATGCCATTTGAATTATCATCTGTAATTTCCATCGAATTTGTGTATGGTATAAACCTTAAATCAAATAGTTCTGACATATCCACATAATAAAAAGTATTTACCTGTTCTGATACATGACCAGATCATTAAAACCAGACCAGAACATTTAATTATGGAAATAAGCATAAAATAGTTTTTTCTCTTTGTATATAAAATGATGTAATGACAATTTTGTAGGTCTGATGCTTGTTTGTTTGCAGTTTGTCATCCATATATATGGATAAAACCAATTTTAAAACATAAAAGTTTAAACCATTTCAATAATACTAATCTAAATATCCTGACCCTTTAATTTTCCAACAAATGATATTTTCCAATTACTAAACTACATACTTAAAGGAAGACAAAAAAGCTGAATAGTAAAGTATGGAATGCTTTATGCATACTCAAAAATGATGATTGTACTACTTCACACAATCATCAGAAAAGTTTATTGTATACTGAATTTATTTTGAAGTTGTCAGTTTTGTCCTATTTAATGATTATCATTGATGTGTAATGCCTGGTAATAGTTTTGTCCTATTTAATGATTATCATCATCATCAGTGTGTAATACATTATGATAGTCTGGGGATCAAGATCTCGGTGGAGTCCTCTGACATTATGTTTATAATGTGATCAATAACCAGTCATCAAGCACTGCTCATACCCATAATTCAGGTATTGAAAATGCAAAGAAAAAGCCCAACCCTTTATGATAAAATGGATTCTTATGCACTGATGGTTGTGGAGAGCGTACAACAATGCAGACAGGATGTGATAATGATACATATTCCAGATCTCCGTTAATCATCAAGTATGTTTGACCTGTTATGTAGTTTGCTTCATACTAGATAATAACCTCAATTTTATTAATATTAGTCTCAGATTTAACTAATGACTTAATAATTTGACTGTTCAGTTATATAGCATGCATTAATTTCAGTCAATATTACCAATATTGGTTTCAGATTTAACCACTGACTTAATAGTTTGACTGTTCAGTTATATAGCATGCATTAATTTCAGTCAATATTACCAACATTGGTCTCAGATTTAACCACTGACTTAATAATTTGACTATTCGATTATAAGGCATGCATTAATTTCAGTCAATATTACCAACATTGGTCTCAGATTTAACCAATGACTTAATAATTTGACTGTTCAGTTATATAGCATGCATTAATTTCAGTCAATATTATCAACATTGGTCTCAGATTTAACCACTGACTTAATAATTTGACTGTTCAGTTATATAGCATGCATTAATTTCAGTCAATATTATCAACATTGGTCTCAGATTTAACCACTGACTTAATAATTTGACTGTTCAGTTATATAGCATGCATTAATTTCAGTCAATATTATCAACATTGGTCTCAGATTTAACCACTGACTTAATAATTTGACTGTTCAGTTATATAGCATGCATTAATTTCAGTCAATATTACCAACATTGGTCTCAGATTTAATCAAAGACTTGAGACTGCTGTTCACATTGAAGTCTTATATTAGTTTCAGTCAATTTAGTCTAGATTAAAGTGTTTGTGGTAAAATCAAGACACTGTATAACTGTAAGACTTACCTCCTGCTTAATGTCAAAACCTAATGAGAGATTCTTTGTGATGAGGGATAACATTGGCTCACTTGCTATTGACTGACAAACATGTGGCTCTCCTGGAATCAATAGATTGCAAATTTACCAAGATTGCCTGCTAAAAAAACATAATTCATCAATTCTCCATATATGTGTACATTTAATATAAAATAGCTTTGAACTTATCATGAACATTATTCCTTTTTTTCTTCTAATTATGTGATTCGTGCTCTCACACCACCAAACTGTTAAAAGCACATGGTATAAATGACTAAATATTGTAATAGCTGAAGTAAATACCTAGGGGCAATTGTTAAATGGGTCTTTTTCCAGTTGCAGGGCTTATGATTAGTAACAAACATCTTTTCTGAGAAGCCAATCTGTACAATCTACTGCACAAATGTTCAATACCCTCATTTACCCCAACCCCCACTTAACCTGCTGACTCAACTTTAGGTGTTGGACTGTTGTAGCCTTGTTCTGCACACCTGTATTGATTGTCTGATGAAGAAATAATGTCGGTATGTCCACTGATTAATTGACAAAATATTGGTCTTAACACAAAGAATATAAGGGCATACATGGAAATTTCAAACTGAAAATAAAGGGAACTATAGGAAAAATGTAATCAGTATGTATGAGGAAGAAATCCTTACCTATTTCAGCTCATAATACAAACCATACCCATTTTAAACCCCTACAGAAGAGTGATCATCACCTGCCATCTGTATAGACTGTGCACCAGAAATCATTCCATGTACCTGAAATTTGTGTACATATCATCATAAAATTTATCAATATCATTAAAATTACATTGCATAATATTACTTTTATTAAAAGATGCAAGAAACTATATTTCATACAAACTTACTAATACATATTGTATATCCAGCTCCCGGTAAGTCTGTTTCAAACCAATTACCGGTAAGCATGTTTCTATCCAATTACCTGTAAGCATGTTTCTATCCAATTATGACTAAGCATGTTTCTATCCAATTACCCGTAAGTACGTTTCTATCTAATTATCCATAAACATGTTTCTATCAGTGAAATGAAATGTCAACATGACATTTTTGACAATATTAATGAAACATGGGTCCCTTAAAAGGACTGATACTCTAAAAGGCAAAATGAATTTTTATGAATCATTTCTTTCTTTTAACTATCAAGAGCTGAAACCATCTATAATATTCTTTAGTACTAACAAGACTTGATAATTAGCTGCAGTGGTACACATACTGGATGCCAGACTGACACTCTTTGCATTTAGGACAAGGCAGAAAATCATTAGAAGTCTTTAGGTGAAAAGATTTGTAAGACAGTCGGTGTGGCAGCAAAACTGGATTTATGACTGGCACCATTTTCATTCAGTACTTGGTGAAAATACCATCATAATGATCATTCATTCAAGGGGAGTAGTATAAACAAGATTTTTCAGACAGTCATCATGGCAGCCAAATTTGATGTATGACTGGCAACACCATTTTCATTTAGGACTAACAAAGCATTATAATAAGACTTTTGGTGAAAATCCCATCTTGATATTGTCAATCCATGTGGAGATGTGTAAAGATAACATATTTTCAAGATATGACTTTCCATTCAGGAAGAGTAGCAAGAACAAGATGTCAGACCAGTACCATTTTCAGTTATAACCAAGTGGACATCATATCTGCTGAAAACTTGTATGTCAATATGACTAGAAATGATGATACCATCCAAGTAGAGAGGTGCATTTCTGATGTGAAATCATGGATGACATGGAACAAGCTGCAGATGAATGATTATAAAATCGAGGCCATTGTGATCAAAACGCAAAGACTTTCTCATTCACATCCTTTACCTCAAACAATAAATATCAGCAACACCAACATTAAATTCACAGTCAGTATGAAACCTTGGTGTTACTCTGGAAAGTAGTCTCACATTGCACCAACACATCATGAACATATGCAAGGCTGCGTATCTTGAGCTGAGATGCATCAGCTCCATTCGCAAATATCTTTCAGCTGATGCCACTAAACACTTGTTTGTTCATTATTACTTTCACGACTGGACTATTGTAACTCAATTATGTCTGGTTCATCTCAGTATCTACTCCAGAAACTTCAAAACATACAAAACAGCTATTTGGATCATCCTTAGAGTACCACGATCAGAGCACACATCCCCGCTTTTCTGTACCCCATACTGACTATCCATTTGATCCAGAATCAAACATAAAATTTGTTCTTTGTGCTACTTTCACTGATGGATTCCAGTCCAACATTACCTATCTGACGTCACCCATATGTACACACCAGCAAGATACTTACACTCTTCTTCTGACAATCATATACTCATCATTCCCACTATGAACACGAAGTCATATGGACAACGTTCTTTTGCATACCAGGGCCCAGCAAAGTGGAACAAATTGCCAACTGAACTTAGACACAAAGACACAGTGATCCCATTCAAGAATGATCTTAAAAGTTACCTTTTTTGACTGCAAAAACAAACCTAAAAACCTAATAATGTGCCCTACCTTAAATATTTTTAGCATTTGTTATGTTTTCTAATTTCATGGTGTTTGTCATCATCATTATTATTATTATGCTGATGGGCCAACTTACATTTGAGAATCAGTGAGATGCTAGAACATTCACCCAAAGGCAAATGGATAATTGGATCTTCTGTTTGGACCTGTGCCAAAAACCTCTGGAAAACTGGAGTTATTGAAAGCAGGAAGTTGACTTCTATCAAAATTTTGGTCATTATGTTGTGAATAGAGCTGAGTGTCTTGCTCATTTCTTTACAATTATTTCTTCTTAGGTTTGAGTGACTTTAGCAGTGTTTTCAAGAAAATATTCCTTACTTACTGTCAACTTCTCCATCAAGCACTCCATGCTCCAGGAAGTAGTGATAACAATCTGCTTTACACATATGTTATAAACAGACTTTCATCTATATTAAATTCTAGCTCCTCAAACTGAGTGGTATAAAATATAAGATTCTCTTCTTTTTGCCTGTATATAATTAAACCTCTTTTAATGTACCATGAGCAACATAACCAATAAAGCAAAAATATGTAGATTAGCAAAAACTTTATCAACCATTTACATACAGACTTGTTTACATTAGGAAAGTTAGAGGACATATTAATAAGATGTTGGGAATGAAGTCTGGTTCCTACTGCTTTCCCCAGATGCAAAAGGTTGTCGTTCACTTTTTTTATTTTGGTATGTCCAGAAACAAAAACCTTCAAAAACGGACACTCACATCATTAGCACTTCTGGCTCCAGGAGTCAGCAAGAACATGCACATGCCTGATCGTATCATGTATTAATACATAATCCAAGATACCATCAATAACCTTTTTCACCACTTGTTCAAGCACAAAAGGTCTAACTTCATATGATTATGTGTATCTGACTTTAGATCTATCCAACCAAAGTATTCTGTGGTAAACTTGAGTATTCTACCAAATAAGCTGCCATGCCAATCACAGCATCTTAGGAAGACATCAACCTTGTTGCCTTGGTGACAAATCACACAGTAATATTGACAGAACTAACATCTTACTTTCTGAGGTTTTTTTACTTTTCTTTTACTTCCTGTATACTTTCTTCGGAAGCAGCAACAGTAAGGGTCTTCTGACCAGATTATGTATTACCAGACATTGTTTTAGGACTATCTTGGTGTCAAGGCTTTTCGGTGCTGATTGATCTCAGTGATTTGTCAATCAAAATGTCCTTGCAAAATAATATGCAGTGAAGACTTCTGGGCTTCTCTGGAATGCCAACTTGACATCCTTTATTATCTTCCAAACAGTGGTCCTCCCATGTGGACATCATTGGACTAGACACTGAAGTCCAGAAAAATAACTTGCAAAGACCCTGCTCACTGGACAACACGAATGATGTCCAGACAAACAACTTGCAAAGACACTAAATTTACAACACATTGATGTATACACAAATAACTTGCAAAGACCCTGCTCACTGGACAACACAATGATGTCCAGACAAATAACTTGCAAAGACACTACTCAATTTACGACACATTGATGTCCAGACAAATAACTTGCAAAGACACTACTCAATGGACAACACATTGATGTATACACAAATAATTTGCAAAGACCCTACTCAATGGACTACACATTGATGTCCACACAAATAACTTGCAAAGACCCTACTCAATGGACTACACACTGATGTCCAGACAAATAACTTGCAAAGACCCTACTCATTGGACTAGAGATTGATGTTCAGGCAAATAACATGCAAAGGCCCTACTTACAGGACTAGAGATTGATATCTAGGAAAATAACATGCAAAGACCCTACTTACAGGACTAGAGATTGATGTTCAGGCAAATAACATGCTAAGACCCTACTCACAGGACTAGAGATTGATGTCCAGGCAAATAACATGGTAAGACCCTACTTACAGGACTACAAATTGAGTTCCAGACAATTAGGCAGTAAAATAAATGGATGTTCATCTGATAACTTCTACTCACAGCTAGCTAATGCATACTTCTCTTCAGACATCACAACCCCAAGGAATACTGTTTGTTTTTAACTCCACTATAGCCTTTACAGTGGAACTCCTGTCATTCTTTTTCAAAGATTGCAAGTCAAACCAATAATAGATGCCAAGTATCAGAACTGCACTTCTTTCTTTACCCAAATAACTGTCTGTAACTCTTTCACTATATTTGTAGTGATGCATCCACACTAACTCTTGGTTAGTCTTCACTGAGACTAAATACTATTTGCCAGCATTCAAAGGAGATAAAATAGTGAACTTACCAATAAGTAGAGATGATGAGGTGCATCACGAAGTGCATGGAGTGATTTCTAGGACAGCAACAGGTATACAGTTGTTTAAATGCTTTTAAATGGTGATATGAGCCTTTCCTTCTGTAGGGTACAATCAATATCTGAAAGGTTAGTTAAGAACTACCAGCAGTAAAAATTCTTTTGTTATAATATCAAATTTTGATGACAACTGTCAAAAAAGGGAATATCAAAAGTATAGGAATATAGGGGCAATTTTAATATTGCAGGACATATATGAAGAGCATTCAAATAATGGTAAATATAAAAACAGGTGGCACTGGATAATCACTCCTAAATTTACTTCATTATTACTACACAAAGACATTTTATTATAATGACATCACAGATGTCTGGTTGGTTGCCCACAGTATTTGAAGGTCAAATCAATCTCTCTCTCTCTCTCTCTCTCTCTCTCTCTCTCTCTCTCTCTATATATATATATATATATATATATATATATAAATATATATATATATACACCACTTCTGGAAGCAGGGGTATAGATGAAACACACCAACCTGCCATGTTAGAAAGGACCCATAGTGTTTCTTTAATGATGTGCCTAATGCTGGAAGACAAATACTGGCTGAGGGCATGAAGAATTCTGGAATTGTCACATGCAGCTAGACTGTACTCATCTGGTCCACTACAGATGTTACCTAGGCATCGCATTAATGGGGTAATTGCCTGTAAAGAAATAACCATGTCATAAACTGAAATATATATATATATATATATATATATATATATATATATATATATATATATATATATATATATATATATATATATATATATATATAGAGAGAGAGAGAGAGAGAGAGAGAGAGAGAAGATGAATATTAAATATTATGTATGCTGTATCAATGATATACCATGAGATGTATAAATTGTTCAAGCCTTGTTTCCTTTAACTTATACAACGAATGATACAGCATATAGAGTATAGAGAAATTTTATTTATCACATACAAATACACATATTTGCCCTTTGAATGGAGTTATGATAAGCTCAAGGCGACTATGTATTGACTGAGTGAATTAACACCTCACATCCATGTGACTGTGTATGCTACAAAATATAGTTCAATGCATTTTCTTGTTGTTCACAATCATATGTGCAAATTGATAAGTTGATTCTTTTCTTTTTAAGTTTCTAATTTTATTCACATTAAATATAAGACACACAATTTAAACATGAAAGACTAGTTTTATGAAGAAAAAGCACTATTAACAAGTTAGCTTCTGGTACACACTAAATGCTTAGGCATTCATGTACTCACATACAGAAATTATTATGGAAAAGAAACTAAGTGAAATGATGAACCAACAAGAGGTGATTAAAATATTATAATATATTTACCGTTGATCTAAATTATTATTCTGCTTCCTCTCGCTCTCTTTTTCCTTTCATTTGATTTTATGATCTGATATAGGTCCAGGGACATCATCATATAACACAATCAAAAATCCCCAACGCTCGTCTTTTCATGGATTTTTGCCTGTATCCTATGATGGTCCAGGTCGATCGAGAGAAATTTTCAGATTTAATCAATAATAATTGATTTTTTGAACAATATAATAGATTTAAGAAACAATTACAACATTAAAGCACTTAAAACGTTACAGTATGTGTGCCTTGTAACCAACAAATTTAGCTTCTTTTTAACATATAGTGTCGACCAGCTATAGCAACCATGTAGCATCAATATTATGAACACTGTAGACAGATCCCAAGTAAAGTGTAAAGATACATTACAACTAACAGTATTCCTGTAGGTTACTTGGTGCAAGATCAGTTTTAAGGTTTTCAAATTGTTTTTCTCTATCTCTCTCCATATTTCTGCATATGCTGCCTCTTATGCATGATAAGGAAGAGGGAAATGGTAAAATAAAAGGATTGCGATAAAATTGTGTACCATTATAAGTTCACTTAATGGAAAGTGGGGACTATTAATACTTTTTATCATTATTTTCATACCTCATTAATGATTAATAAGTTGAAATTCTTCATTTATTTATAGGCCTGCAGTTGATAAAATGTTTAAATATTCTGTTAAATATTCTATTAAAAATTAAATTCTTAAATATTCTATTCTAAGTATTACTGCACCTAGGATGGATCACAATTTGGTACACCAATAATATTGGTATATCAATTTGCTTTATACCAACACATTAAATGCCATGCTATTTTTTATATTTTTAATGTATGTGGTATATATATGTATAGGTGTAGCTGAAAATATGCATACATCTTAAACCATGCATGCTTTTCCAACAAAAGTTTAATAACTTACTAAATGGTAATAATAATAAAAAATTGCTGTAATGTCCTGTAATCTACATAAGGGTTTATAAGGACAAATTCATAGGGCAACAAAAACATACATACCCACTCCTTGATGAGAAACAGGAATAAAAAGCTAGGAGAAAAATATATATTGTTTTTATTCATCAAGAATAAGATGTACATTCAATGAAAGGGGAACCGAGTGGCAGAGTTTCTAAAGCTTTCCAGTAGGTTCTCGTGGGTTGGTGGTTCGGGGGGGGGGGGGGGTCCCAGGTTCTTCCTCCACCATTAATACTGGCAACCATGTATAGCCTATCATGCACTGAAAAATGGCATTAAACCCTACAACAACAATATTCAATGAAGGAATAACAATATCAATCACACAGTATGCACTTTGTACCTGCCCATCCAATGGCTGCTCTGTCACCAGTTTCACCAAGATATCTACAATAAGTCTCATTATCCCAAAATGCACCAGGTTTTCTGTGTGTTCACCACTGCAAGAAACAAAGTTCTTTCATTTTTAAAACCAAATTGAATTTAACCCTTTTGTTTCCAACTCTTTTATCTAAATCAACATATAACTTCCAAGAACCAATAAGCAAATCTGTTCTGGATAATCCCCATTTAGGTTCTACAAGAATTAAAATAAATGAAGTCAAGGTTATTTATCTCATTCTAATAATCAAGCTCATTAAAGATCTTGGTAACATAAATCAATTAATACAAGTTTTATAAAGTCTGGATGAGAAATTATATTTTAGAGATTATATCTCTAGAATAGTCACAGCCTCAACCAATCATATATCTGATTACCTCATTAATTTACAGACATATCAATTATTACAAAACCTGTTAACACAATAACCCCTGGAGGTCTTTGCTGTTTTTGCATGAAATGCAAGTAGGAAATACATTTTGGGGACTATTTCTGAATATATCCTAATACATCGACTTCCAAGCAATTTTCCTTTAGCACAATGCCTCTGTTGTGATATAATAAAACATTTTCCATTTCTTATTTTGCTCATGCATGAGCAGAATGTGAAAAGTTGGGAGTTTTTCTTTTTTGAGGCCACAAAGTCTAAAATCTGGACACAAAATCGGATTCCAACCATGGGCAAATTTTGGACAGAAAAAAACCAGGTAAAAAAATATTAAGTTTCTCGCTCTGTATTTTGTAGTGCAACTAAAATGTCCCGATTTTTTAGTATCATTGTAGAGCTAAATCTGTCTACCTTTCTATAATACCACCCACTTTAGTGCATCATACATGACCTCGACACTACAGACCTTGGCAGTAGGCTACTACCTCCTGCCGCCTAAACGCGGCACTAGGGGTTAATGTGTTAAAAGACAATTATATCAGCTTATCTTCCAAGTTTGAGCTAAATCCAATTTAAATTTAATTTCCTGAATGATAACATATATAGCCTACACAATTAAATCATAAATAAACATAATCAAACTCATTCAACATTTTGATGATATAAGATTATTTAACAAAATTATTGCCTAATTAATATAAATGGATTTCACTCACAGCTGTAATCATCTGATATCTTAGTGATATAAGCCTATTTACTAAGCTTGATAAAAATTCTAAAAAGTAGTTTTGAGAGGGGTAACAAGTTCAGAAAATTAAAATAACACTAAAAATTAACATGCAAAGTTCATGCCCATAAATAAACATAATAAGCATCTGAATGAAATTAGCATACTTGTCCCCACCAAGCGATGGGCAAAGGGAGGAAAAAGGGTACGAGTTTCTTCCCTTGATCTATATGCTAAGCAGACTGAAATGAGGATTTTTGTTCCAACTTTAAGGAAGACTGTTGATTTAGAAGGTAGCAAGTTTAATTTCCAAATGTTAATGTGATCAGGGAATATATTCAAAGGAAAAAATTTAAATATATAGCAGCTTCCAGTTTAAAATCCACAAGTTAAGGAGAGAATGTAAATTTGGGAAGACTTGAATGGAATGGTTAGGTGAGTACGCAAATAGCTAAGCAACAAATTATTAAATAGTAATTATGACCTTGTTATTGAGAAGAAATCTTTTAAATCATATACTTAGCAAAATTAAATTATTATATTAAATTCTACTTTGAAACAAGCTTTAAAAACATATATTGATGAGAATATTCTGATTTTTGGTCACTTTTTTTTTATTGCAATAATCTTAACAGTCTTACTGAAATGAACCTCTATTAAGCAACCACCTGTTTTCTAAGGTCACTTTTCTCACTTCCATTTTAACGCTGCTTAAGAAGGCTTCTATTGTACACTCTTTAATTTTCAGCTGGAGTAGCACTAGTTTTCAGGTATTCCCCAACTTGCACAAATTACACCATGTTAAAATTTCATGTTAGCACAATTTCATATGATTATTTTTAGTTAATTTTTTAAAGTATAGACCAAATAATAACTAAATAAATTGTCTAAAAAAAATGAAGGAATCATATATCTCTAAAATGTTTGAAGCTAACCAAATTACATATCAGGGGACAGCTGTAAAGAGAACATCTACTGTATGTCATCACTGCATACTGTAATAGGTAATTGACATCCGCTTTCCACCATTTCTTGCATTAAACATACCTTGTTGAGATGTATGTAAGAACCCATGCCACCTCTGTCAAAATGTTCCTTCCCTCAGGTTTGGGGGTCAGATACTGAGGTATGAGAGGTATCACACCACATTTTACAATATCCCTGTAGAGTAAAAAGAAACAATAAACATATTTTAAAATGCTGGCATCTTTACCATGAAGACGTAAGTATTATGAGAGGTAGAATTCATATTAACTGTTACCTAGTCATTGTATTCAAAAGTCAGGCTCCTGCACAATTTTGTTCCAACTGTTTGTAATGTAAGTCATCTTGCCAAAAATTTGTGTTCTTTAATGTTGGTGACAAATGTTCAACTCTAGGTGTGAGAAAACATTTGTTTCAAATGTTTTAGTGGTGTGCACTTCCTTCAATGTGGACTAATATCAAGCTCTAGAAGAGTGAAATTAGAGCATCTGAGTAGGTCTCTAACATTAAAACATCTAACATGCGGATGAAGCTCTGCTAGGAATGTTGAGAATAATGCATGAATATTACAATAAACATTCAGATAAATCACTATATTCCTGGAATCTATGGAGGAACAGAACCCACTGTCTCATGTAACCATGCAATAATATACTGCTCAATGTAACGTGCAAAAATGTTACCATGGCTGATGTCAACATGGCAGCCACAACGAAGGGTGAGACAAAAATCATGGCTGAAATAACCAAATCTAAAAAAAACTCTTTATATTGGAAGAAAATTGGTTATGCAATCAGTACACATTTTTTATGTACTCTTTCAAACAACTCTTTGAGAATAATACTTAGGGAAAAAGTTTGGTTACATATACATGTATTTAAAGTAGGACAAACATAGGGTAAAAAAAATTGGGAAAAATAGTAATATTTTATTAAGAGATTTAGTATGAAATTTATATAATTGGTGAAAAAATAAAACCTTCACTTGACCTACCTTTGTAAATTTGAACAAAATCATGACGTCACACACTAGCTTTATTTAATCCAGGTTGCCTATCATCTTAAACACTCAGATCCTTTTTACAGAGGTCTCTGATCTCTCTTTATTAGTCAATATCAGTGACATTTACAACAAAACCACTAAATGTAGCAGTGCATTAAAAAAGGAAAATGCTATTCTTCTACAATTTCTACTTAGTGCATTGACATGAAATTATTTTTAACAGCCTTCTAAGTAGCTTTGGAAGCATATATTTAAAATTGGCCAACAAACCCAATAGGCTCTTGGTATAGTCTATAATCATTCCAATATGATATCTGAAATTGCTGGAAATCATGGAGTGATATCTCACCTAAAAGGATGAGAAAAAGTTAGTTAAGAGACTGAAACATTCAAAGGGACAATGTCACTGTTCCTGCACCAGTCCTTGAAAAACTGCCATTTGCCTCATAAGACTTCAAAGAAGAGGGTCTTTTTAGGTCATGAGCTTCTCATCAAGAGCCAAACATGAAGAAGCATGTACAGTCAGAAATATAATGCCTTCAAGGTGGTGGGGTGATTATGGCGTTGGTGATGGAGTTTAAGAGGTTGAATCTCACTTGACTGGAGATGTCTTTCACTATTCTAAACATATCCTTCACCTAGGATGTGTCCAATCTAAGACGGAATATAAACACCACTTTGCAAGACTGGTCACTGATATTTAGAATAACTATAACAATCCAAAGTTGAAAAGATATTGTAGGCCTAATTACATCATAGCTAACTTCATGCTAAAACACAGAGACTACCAGGAACGCATCTATTATGGACTGTTATCTTGCCAGAAGCACCTAACAAAATAGTGTCAGTATATACCATATTGTCCAGTTCAAGCCACTGCTGTGGAGTTCCTATCATAAAAGATTGCTAATCTTGCCAATGATTCAGGGATTATTTTATTCAGATGACTAATAAAGGGGGTCTACTGAGCAAGCAGTGCTATCTAAGAAGGGTGAATAAAAAGGCAATCTAGAGGAATCCAATCTCCCATTGCATTTAATATACAGAGGAGCTGCAGAAACCAACTTCCTGTTTGAGATAATTATTAAGAGCTCCATGCATGAGGGAGATAAATCAGATTGAGATATATCAGAAATTCCATACACAGATGGACAAAAGTGGACAGGGGATATTGGGGAAGAAGCAAACTTTTTTCCTCACAATAATGTGATCTGGGAATATATGTGACTCAGATAGGTACAATAATACCTGCAATTCCTTTAATCTTAAGTGCTAAGTTTCCTCATTTACATTGGAAAAGGAATGGACAATGGTGGGGCAGATAAGGAGTTTCCCATACCAATGAAAGGCATTTACAACTGCCTCTGCACAGTGGACCAAAGCCAGCATTTCTAACTAACCCTGACCCAGTGGGAGAAGGATAGTATTTCTAACTAACATTACCCTAGTTGGCCAAAAAGAAATGTTTTCACTAACATGAACTCTGCCTAAGACGAATCAGTGCTTTAGTGCCTCTTAAGCCAGATTTTCTCTTTCAAATAATGCTGTAAAAGGGTTTTAAGTCCAACATTCCTTGTTCAGACATGGGTATCTTGAATAATATCACCAGATCATGTCCTTCCAACACATATATCAAACTCACAATAAACATTCATTTTGGGCTCAAAATCACCCACTAATATTTCCAGTGACATTTTCCCAATGTCAATCAGACTGATATATATGAAATTTATTGTCATCATAGCTATCACCAGCCAGTATTTACCGACTGAAAATGTCATCTGAAAATAATCCATTTGTGATTCAGCCATTTTGATTTCTTGTGTGGCCCTTACTTGAAAGATGCATTTTTAAAACTTCCATAATTAGAGTAAGGCTGAAAGTTTAAAACTACCATAAAATGCTCATTCCAGGGCCCAATTAGATTTTTGAGTCTAATGTTCTATTGAATGAACTACCATGACTCCCCTGTATTGATGAAATATGGGACCCACAAAACAACTTTCAAAAATGCATAACTTGGCATCAAATTAAATCTTGATAAGGTAAAAATCGCCAGAAAAATGATAAATTATTACAGAGAATGCTGTAATTAATGCTGTGATTAATGAAGCTTAAATAGAACAAGATATTAAATGTTTTTTTCTTCTAAATCTTATGATACTGTTCAGTATATGTTAGGCTATACATGGCAGCCAACTTATTTAGTGCGTGAAGAAAAGCAAACCCACAAGCCTTTCTTACATACCATGTTAGTCTAGCTGAAACTTAAACTCATGGACTGAGGTAAGACATGTAAGTAACTTGTAAAGATGAGTGTCTTGAACTACTCAGCGACCTGAGGTTCCAATCTGGTATGGACATAATTATTGAAAATACAAATATATTTATGAAACAAAATCTGGCTACTACATGTGGGGGGAAAAAAATCAACAAACCAGTAAAACCACTTTAACTTTGAAAACATAAAAATTTAAAACATAAGAAAAAATGTAGCTTCAAAAACATGAGAATTAAAATATAATTAAAAAAATAACTAAGAAAACATTAGAATACAAAAAATAAGTAAAATGATATGGAAAAATAAGCATGAGGAACATATAATAAAAGGAAAGCAATCATCAAAAAGTTGTTATGTAGAAAAGACAATTCAATGATTTTTCCACAAATTTTCTTGTATATGCCAACTGCTACAAGCTAGGGTAAATATTAAAACATACAACTATAATAATGTCATTTTTTTTAAACAATACAAAACATTATATATGATTTTATTAAAAGCTTCCAGTCAGAAACTTTTCAGTCTGGTCAACAATTACTTTGGTAATTGCTGGCCCTATGTACTAGCAGGCCTTTGGGATAAGGTAAAACTAAATACTGCCTGAGCATGATATTTCTATGCTTAATACGGACTTTATCACGATCTATATTAATGATAAAAGACTAAGAAAAGATCTCTAACTGCTTTTATCATATATACATACTTTTAAGTTTAGTTCAACTGCAAACAACATAGATACCAATCTGTAATCACAGACTGCAGAACACAATCTATGATGTTTATTTTTTTTACTTATTACTCAAAGAACTGCACAGACTCAAATACAGCAGTGCATCATACAACAGATGATCCGGTATTTGAAGTTTGCAGCTTACTTGACTTATATGTGAGTACAAAAGGTAACTCGTTTGTTCACGCATTTACAACTTATCTGTATGCAAATGATGGACAAACTGTACTTAAACACGCTGGCTTTTCTCACCTTGTAATTTCCTGTGATTCTCTGGCAATGTTGGATATGGCAAAAGCTGATGACTGCACCACTGCAGGCATTGGGGACTGAAAAAAAGGCACAAAATGTAAAGCTAAACTGAAACCATGATATCTCAATAGCAGTTTTTATTGTAAGATTTTCTGTGACAGAAGATCGACGAAATAGCTTTTTCTTTCCTTATTAGTATATTTATCTTTCTATCTCTCTATTTATTAGCAGAGTTCATGACTTCAGTGTATTTATGCCAAGAAACATTAATTTCATCTTAAACTGACTTAAGCTCTGAAAGATATAAAAAAAATATTGAAATTTTTTAATCTTCCATGAAAAATCTGTTCCATTAATAATTGTATATTAATACTGTGCAGCAATAACTATAGAAACAACGAAAATTTCATTTCTTCTTCTTGGCCGATACATTATGTCCAATATAAGTTTGCACTTAATACAGTTATTAGATTAGTAGATAAATTTTAAAAAATATTTGGACAAGATACCTGCATCAATAAAAGTTTCATTTGTGGGGTAATTATCTGCATAAATATAATGGTGATTTGTAGGTAATTACCTGCAGCAACTTCACTAAAGGTGCTACCACTCCTTGAGCATGAAGAAAAGATCTGCACTCCTTTCCATCTCCTGCTAAATTACCAATAGCCCAGGCACACTGATCCTGTGTAAATAAGCAAACATATATGACTCCCTGATAATGATAATGATAATCCAGACACATTGATCCTGTGTAAATAAAAAAACATATACGACTTCCTGACAATGATAATCCAGACACATTGATCCTGTATAAACACATACGACTTCCCGATAATGATAATCCAGACACATTGATTTGGTATAAACATATATTACTCCCTGATAATGATAATCCAGACACACTTATCCTTTAAAATCATATCAGAGTCCTAGATAAATCCATTCCCAATAGCTAAACAATTTGCTTTCTGCTGCTTAACTGTCGACATTTGGAGATATTAAATCACACATGCATATACATACAAATCTTCCTCCTTATAAAGCAGTTGTTATGGTCTATAGGCCTGTTCTATATGGGTTGTTACCTCCCTTGCGCGAGTTATCATTCTTTGTTAACTCTACTTCCGGTGAGCGAAAAATCAACAACATCCCCCAACACTTCACCAAATCCGGCCCTGTTGATACTGAGCTTCTATTCTGACTCTTAATAAAAATAAGTTTTATCTGCAGGAAAAGAATTTAAATTTCAGTACACTATTGAATTCCACAAAAAGTGTGTGTGTGTGTTTGTGCATTCATATCTATCTAGCTATCTGTATATATATATATATATATATATATATATATATATATATATATATATATATATATATATATATATATATATATATATATATATATACATGGTCTCTGCTAACCTTGCTGTGCCATGTTTGCTCCCCAAAATTTTGGGAACAGGTCAATTTTATTTGTGAAGAGCATGCAAAGGGAGGTAATAAATCAGGGGAGATAACAACCCTTATTGAACAGGCCTATAAAAGCTAACTGCTTTATGCAACAAACTGACATACAGTATGTGTATTTACATAAGGCCTAGGAGTAGGGGTCAAACAAAGTGCCAGTTAAATGTACAGTAATGTACCTTCTTGTCAAATAATAAAGATGTGCTACTAAGCTTCATGTTATCAATCTTTATTGTTATACATCTGACAGATGGATGTAGGGAAGGAGGGAACAGCAAAATAAAACATATATTATGTCGATTAAGACTAAAGCTCTAAAAATGTAACAATTAGAAATTACACAAAACATTAGGATGATTACCCATTCCAAAAAAATGTAAACATTATCAGTATAAAAACTTAAAAAGGTAATGATTTTACAATTCTATAAAATAGTTATAAATTAAAACATAAATGTAACAAATACAAAATCATTTTTTTGCAACACTCATTACAAAACATATTGATGATTACTTATATCATTTACAAAAAAAAACCCAAAATTTATCAAGTTACCTGTAACATGCTATTGTTACTGCTGAGGTATATGATGAGATAAGGTGCTGCCGACTTGGCAATGGCCAGGGCGTGTTCATGTGTTCCTGCTGAGATGTTGGTGATACACCAGGCTGCCTCCAGCTGAAGATCGACATCGGTCCCTGTCAGTAATCCCACCAGGCAATGAAGTGAGTTATCAACACTGTCAAGAGTATATGCAATCAATCAGTTTCCACTAATAACCATCATTGAAAACGCCAAGAGGATCATAATCACATAAAATGTGACATGTGCTACTGTATTGCCAATTTTTATCCAAACAATATATTTATGTTTGCGCTCAAAATATAACTGAGTAAATAATTAAAAAATATAATTATTATGTTTACACATGATTATAAGTACAACCATAAAATAGTTGATATCAGCATGACACACTACCAACATAAGGTTAGTCATTGGAATGTCTGCTACACTCTTTGAGTAAACATGAAAATACATTTACAGACATTGTTCCAATAGTACTCCTAGGTCAATTTTCACCTAGTATGAATTTCAACTTTCAGCTAACTAACCACAAAATGACAGGAGCATTTCTTGGTAAAAGAATTAAAAGCATTAAAATATGTGTATGTTTCACTGAAATTTGTTGACGATAACTTAAGTTATTGTTCATAATGGAATGGAATGTCCAAATAGAATTTTAGTAAATCCTGCAATCAGTTAATTGTTTTGGATTTTTTTTCTTAATTACTGCTCCATAATTACTCATACGTCCAGGCATCATGGTAGGGATAATAATGGGAATGTTAAAGATTTAACAAACCAATTAGCTATTTTTGAGTTGAATAAGTGTTAACATGGTTCATTTCTGATCCGATTAAACCATTGGCCTGAAACTTATGGAAGCTGTTATCATACAAAATGTATTTTCTGATACTTTCTATCTTTGTGAGTAAGCTGCATAATCATCCAGAGGAGTGGCCCCGAGTGGTCTAAAGCACTCTCCATTATAGATCAGTGCCATCTCACCTCTATCTGCGTGGGTTTGAGTCTCGGATTCAGCCAATGTGGGTATGCAAGAAAGCTTGCCAGTAGCTTCTCATGGGTCAGTGGTTCTTTCCAGGGGTTTTCCCAGGTTCTTCCCCCACCATTAATACTAGCCGCAATGTATAGTCTAGCTTGTGCTGAAAAATGGTGTTAAATCCTACAACAACTACAACTTTCAGAGGAACAAAACTACTTCCAGTTCAGATCAAATGGTTCTGAGGTGGTAATGACACAACCAGGTTCTATTACAAAGCGTATCAAAAGGCAATCAAAAAAGGGTCATCCATCCTTCAGTAAGTCTAGACAAGTGGAGATGAAGGATCAGTTCCATTCTCTGAAACACATCCTGAAACAGATACAATTTGCTTTTCATCAGCAATATTCATCCCAAATAACATCTTACAAATTACCCAAATCTTAGTGCTGATGTACTCAATCCACCAATCCATAAGCTAGAGTCACATTGCAACCTGACCAAAAAGTTAACTTGTAATAACAAAGTAAACTTAGCCAAAAAAATGACATTACACAAATACCATTATACAATAGCTAGCTACAAAGACCTGGGTCTCTGCAGTTTCTTCAGAGTAACTGGCAGATCAAAGGAACTTAGTCTTAGACCATGATTTTCTGGCCCATTATTTGACAGCTGATTATGTGTTTTCTATACTGGACCTGACTTGTAAGTAAGTATGTACTGAATATCCTTGTAAAATGTCACCCAAATTTTAGCACCATAATTGTAATACCTGAAGAATGCATCAATAAAAACTGTTCCTTGAGAAAACGCTTGTCGTAAAGTTTGTAGAATGGTCAGTCTGTGTGGCCCATGTTTCAGAAGCTGCTTTGTAATGTTGATCACCTAAAAAAGATGTATATTACAATAAATCAAGTCTTTTTTTATATTGAGGATGGCTTCGAAGATGTTGTGAGAATTTAATGATTTATAAAACTGATATTATTACCTAGCTAAATGTTCAAGCAATCCAAAATCTGATCAATATGGGAAAAAGTAACACTTAATCGCCCATAAAACTATGCTGAATGAATATTTCTAACTTCAACAACTCTGTACTCATAGACTCCTCCTATCAAATACGCAAAGGAAAAGAGTATCATGGTGAGGAAATTATTTCAGTACAACATATGATATCAATTCCAATGATGTTCCACAAACAGAAAGCTAAAAAGAATCTCTAACAGTTCCATACACTTTTCATTAATTGGAACATTTTCTGTAATATGAGTGTCATTGTGATAATAAAAATTTTAAAAGCAGCTTTTTGCTCATTTTTTAATCAGAGACAAATATTACAATCTGAGCATTTTATGAGTACTCTCTCTATGAGTTCACGGATGCCACATCAACGATATGATAATGAAATGATACAATGTCAGATATCTTGAGAAGTCTGGCATTTAATTGGCTGGGACATCCATTAATCAAAACCCTGGTAAGAACTAAATATTGTGTACATTCTTTTCAAAATATTAACAAATGTCACCAGTCAAGAGAAAATGTACCATTAAACTGATTATTTTGACAAGCATAAAAGTATTTCTGAATAAACTACATGTATAATGAAAAGTAGATGGAAAGGCAGTGTGGAAGGTCAACGGTCTGCAAACATAAATTATTTTCTAACAATCAGTCAAACCTATCAGTCCCACAATGAAACTCCAAACTTCTTTAAAGGTCAAATGAACTTAATACTCTTTCAACAATTAGATGTATAAAAAGTACTTTAACTGCAAAGGTAAAGTGGTGTTATTGTTTCTAATGATGCACATGGGATTTTATTTCATGGGGTAGTACTATTTTATTAATTTTCATTAGTCCAATAGTTCTGGAAATAGTTTTTACACTTTCTAAAGCATTTCAAAAGATTTTAGTTTTTTTGTACATTAGTTGTACACAAAACTACCACAAAAAATATTATTATCAAAACAAATATTATTATCAAAACAAATATTATTATCAAGGTTTGACAAGACCACTACGTATAGCTTCGTTTAATGGATAAAGATACCTCCTCTGCTGTAATATCTTCATCCACTGGTTCATCTTTACTAAATCGGAATCTCTTGGCACTAATCAGCTTGTCTCTTTTCTCTTTTCTGAGAACTGAACATATAAAAAAGGCATTTTTTTTAATTACAAGGAAATATAATATTTCTCATTTCTACACCCATTCCAGGATAGTTAAAATGATACTTGTATCAGAAACTAAGATATTTAACTAGAGTTTGGGATGAGCCTAGGCTCAAGCTCAAGGCTCGCTAACTTTGGAGCACTTTCAGGGACTCGAAGCTTGAGGTCAAAGCTTGAAGAGCTTCGAGCTTACGCCTAGAAACATTCTCCACTTTTTTATATTATCGGCCCGGATAAACCCGTGCAATAATAAACTGACTGTGGGAATGAGCGGCTTTACAGATTCACATGGCCTACGCTTCCCATGTGTTGGTTGACCAGTGGGCGGTCGTTGCCTTGCAACGGTCATCGTTGGGGGCTCCTAGGATAATAATGATTGCGGCTGATGGGGAGAAGGGGTTTTTCAACTTCTGCAAGCGAGAGAACCGGTGAACTTCTCAAGCTTTTGCCTGAAAATGAGTGGTGCTGGGGGGGGGGGCAGTAGGCGCACAACTGACGCCCGAGGGATTTCTTTTAAACTGACTTTTGAACAGTTCAAACAACATAATTGTGTTATCAGCGATATTTCATATTGTATCTGCTTTTTGTCAATTTTTACTTATATTTCATTTCTAAAGCAGTAGCAATGTAAAAAAAATAAGAAATCGGCTGTTTTGACTTATTTTCTACAAGCGCGAAAAGAATAATTTTGCAGCTTGCAATGAATGTAAGCTGACAATTTCATGTCCAAAAGGAAACACTTCAACAATGCGTCGACATATGCTTAGTAATCATCATATTCATCACTACTCAAGCTCAAATGAATTATTGAGCTCGAGCTAGCACATGCTTCAAATCCCCGAGCTTTCCAATACTATATATTTAACCCTTAAAGTGCTGCATTGTTTTTCAGTCCCTCAGTGCTGAATTATTTGAGGGAAAAAAATAAGAAAAAGGCAAAGTTTTTAAATTGCATGTATTTCAATAAATATACACAATTGATAGACAAACCCTATATGAAAAATTATGGTGGATGTCTAAACTTTAAGATTAGCATCAAGACACGTGTAAGTTTAACATATTTGCATGTACAGGTGTAAATACAGGTAAAAGAACCAGTTACAATTGTATTTCATCAGTATTTCTGCTTGTTTTTTATGGAAAAGTTCAAATATATCTAAGAAATGTTATATTCTTTAGTAGTCCAACCATGCACATGTTATGTCTGTCATAATGTTATATATAAATTGTGAAAATCACAGGTAAAGGAAGGGTGACAGTTTTGCAAAAATCCACTCCATGAATGTCAGACGTAAGTTTAAACTCCCCAGTCAATAATTAATGTTCATGAAAAACTTTCACCTGTCATTTATTCTAATATCATTACAACCTAAGTTCATACTGGTGATTAAACCTCAGCAAAGGTTTCATTTTGTTTCAATCATTGGGCCGATTTTGTTTAAAGAGTCACCTTAATTGTTCTCATTGTCTGACAGGTGTAAATTGCTTTGAATTGCTAGAAATCTATCCCATACTTATTTTTTGCTGAAGTATGTGGTTGATATCCCATCATCAGTAGCCCAGTAGGAATCGAGATCAGATGTATGTACCAAACCCATTGCTATAATCAATGCGAAAAAGTTTTAGATGCTCAGGTGTGACAGGCCACTATTTCTCCATGCGATCGTTTTCCTTCAAGTCTGCCATATGAACTCTGATCTGCATTACGATTTGTTGGATCTGCTATCAGATACAATAACTTGTCATCTAAGAAAAAGTCTTCAATAGTCCGTAGGTTCATTATTCACCATCTCGACATTTAATTTTGAATTACCAGTTAATGGGGGTTGACATGCGCACCATCTTTTTATTTAAAGCGAGCATGTACATCTGACTCCAGTTCCATGTAAATTCCTGGCTCAAAATCATTTATTGGTATTCCATCAATACTATGCTTACTCCAATAATGTCATCTTTCTCAAATTCTTAAAAATCATTATTATTATCACTATCAGAAGCAAGTATTTGTTGCAATAAATCACTATCGTATTCAGTGTCGGCCATTCTAACTTTTTCCAGGTACCATGTGTTTAAAAGCAAGCATTTGTAAAACTTCATTGTTAAATGTAGGGTAAAGTACAGCAAAACGCTTGTTTCAACCCTCTTTAAACCAATCAAATATAGTTTTACCAGTGTTTCCCTTTACCCTCATTTGCGCTTCAGAGACTCCCACATTTCTAATTTGACCCTCAGTTTTGATACCAAAAGTTGTTTTTTACTCAGTATGACTCCCACTTTTGACAACAAGGAGAGTTTTGACCCTCAGTCTTGTTCCCCTAGGGGATACACTGGTTTTACAAGCAGTCATTGCTAATTGAAGTAATAGGATGTGTACATTGTTGGTTACCTCGAAAGCGACTTAAGTCGTGACAAGCACTTCGAGACATCAATCGACCACACGACTATTGTTGCGACTAGCACTTTAAGGGTAAAATGTACATGCTTTGAAATAAGTGAAATAATAGAAATGAAATAGTTTGAAACAATCATGGCTGTGTATATGCTGCCCAGCAAACTGCAACATTTCAATACACATTTCAGTAAATAAACCCATCTTTTCACAAAATCAATCACCTTTTAGTTAGCTTTCTATTCCAAGTTTTGAAAGTCCATATTAGTTTCAACAGCTATGTTGTTTACAAACTAACAGATAAATAATGCTGCATCCTTACTATTGCCATGTGAATTTGAGTATATGCTATGTTTATACTTGATGAAAGAGTGATAGAGAAAAATTCAAATACAATATAAAATGTTTAAGAAAGAAATGCAGGGTTTCTTTAATAACTGAACCGTATGGACATTTTCCTCCCCATTTGTAAAAAGCTAACTATTGGGAGCATTTAATGAAGAAATAATGATTGGTGTTGAGAATGCAATGTATCATTTATAAACATTCCATTTCTTGCATGATTTGTCAGAAATCAGTTTGAGTTTTGACTTGTAACCTAACAGACGATAGATTAAAAATACTGGAAAACAGATTAAACCATTGTTTTGTTGTTTTTTTAATTGAAATTATACCAGTGATTTTCTATATAATACATGCTTGAAAGTGAGTTTAACAAAAGGTCTTCAAAACCTGATGTGACGGGAAATGGGAAGTATGCAACTATTACAAACTGTATAGTTTGTGTTTTGTGCCACACTATATGCTCAAAGAATATTTGCTGTGTTATATACTTGGCGCTTGTTACAAGAGACCATTTTACATATCATTACATAACTTGAGCTTATGGGCAGTAAAAATAGATATAAAGAGTAGAATTGGAATGGGGGAGGGGTGCTATCCGATGTAAATATGTATGCAAACAGAACTGAAGAGGTGTTACAGGAGATTTTCGTCTTTCTTATTACCATAAAAGTACCACGCGGAAATTCATTCCAACATTTGTTTCTTTGACATTTGTCAACAACAATACCATCCTCGAAATTATGTGACCATTTGTGGCTTGAGCCTTTACAAAATATGTAAAGATCAAAATCATTTCATTATATATTTTGTAATAATACTTTATATTATCTTACCAATATCTTCTTCTCGTCGTTTACTCCTAATTTCTTCCACATTTTCTGCATGATGTTTGTACTTCACTTTTCTGTCCATGACTTCCTACCTAAGAAAACATAGTTACCTCCCGGGTGGGGTATGACTAAAGTAAGAAGAGTTGCGAAAAATTACAAAAGTGTGAAAAGCTGAGAAAAGTGCGAAATGTTGCGAAAGTGAGAAAAGTCACAAAAACAAAATATAAAAAAAAAAATATAAAAAAAATATAAAAAAAATACCAAAAATTAATGTAAGCTCGGACGAGAAAAGTTGCCTTGAATTGATTATTTAAGCTTGTTTGTTCCCAAAAGCTTTCCTATATCTAAAATTACATTAACTGTTAGCCATACAAATGGCTAATGGCTATTGTCTTGGGCCGAATTGTCTTTGGTCCGAATTGTCTATAAGCCGTTTCGGACCCGTTTTAACTTTATTTTTCAAAGCCAAAATCAAGATATTATAGCTGCTTCGAACTATGTATTTACACTGATACAAATAAAGATAACAAAAATCTTTGCTATTATTTACTTGTTTTAATAAACAAATGTCTAGAAAATGAAACAATATCAAATAAAGGAAATCATTTGTATGGCTTATAGACAATTCGGACCAAAGACAATTCGGCCCAAGACAATTTGGCCCAGCTTGGACCGAAAATAAGACAATTCGGCCCAACTTTAAAGACAATTCGGCCCAACTCGAAAGACAATTCGGCCCAACCAAAGACAATTCGGCCCAATTTTAAAATACAACTGACAAGTATTTATTTGTTACATATATTTTGACAATTCTTACATAATATGTTTTATAATAAAATTTGGAACATTTTGTGAACAAGATAAATGTTTTCCGAAGTTATAATGTTTAGGAAAAACCGGAGAAAGAAAGGAGTATAGTAAAGCTGTACGCTTGGTCTCAAAAACATAATTCTCAAGCAAAACATAGGATATTCTCGTATTTGAAAGTATTTGTTACAAATAAATTTATACAGATAAAATGGTTGAAAACTGCATAATTAGTTATTTTGCGATAATTTGACAAATTTAATTCAGAACATTATTCCGTTTTGCTGTTTTATGTTACGAAAAAGACAGATATATGTGCACAGTGAAAGATGCATCTGCACCAACATTTCTTGTATTTTAAATTTCATTTAATTTGATAATGAATATTCAAAACACCACAATAATTTTAAGTTGTCAAATTAATACCATTCTAATTATAACAGTTTCCGATTCAAAATATTAGCGCGAAAGTTTACAACGTGTATGCCTTTTTAATCAATCGAAACATATAACGTATGTATCAGATACATACGATAAGAGACTGTTCATTAAATATGTAATCGCTTTCACTCAGTTTTCCCTTTTGATCATGAAAATATGACATGAAATTATTACATATCTGCATGTATGTATGTATGTATGTATGTATGTATGTATGTATGTATGTATGTATGTATGTATGTATGTATGTATGTATGTATTTATGTATGACTGACTGACTGACTGACTGACTGACTTTATTTCCTCTTCAACAGAGATTACATCAGATTAATCAAATTCAAGATAATACAAAATCATGAAATACAACAGAAAAGTGTATATAAAAAAAAATGGTGAAACCTATGAAGAACATTTAACAAATCTGAAAAAGGTCCTAACAAGGCTTAGAGAGTGTGGTTTGAAGTTGTCTCCAAAGAAGTGCCAATTCTTCAAGGAGAAGGTCATATATGTTGGCCATGTTGTATCAGAGGCAGGTGTTGAGGCAGATCCATCCAAGATTGACAAGATAATAAACTGGCCAACTCCACAGAGCCCTGAGGAAGTGAGACAATTCCTTGGATTCGCTGGCTATTACCGCAAGTTTGTGAAGAACTTCTCAAAGATAGCTGAACCATTATCGGAATTAATGCCAAGCACTCAGAATAAAGCGGGTAAGCGTCACAAGAAATTTCAACAAATACAATGGAAGTGGGGACCAGAACAGGAAAAGCCTTTCAACAGCTGAAGGATGCTCTCTCTTCACCACCTATACTAGGCTACGTTGACATTGGGCAACCTTTCGAGCTGCACACAGATGCCAGTCAACACGGCCTTGGTGCAGTTTTGTATCAGATTCAGGATGGCATCAAGCGAGTGATCAGCTTTGCCAGCAGAGGGTTAACAAAAAGTGAACGAAATTATTCAGCGCATCGACTGGAATTCTTAGCATTAAAATGGGCAATCTCTGAGAAATTCAATGATTACCTTTACGGACAGTACTGTACTGTGTACACTGACAACAATCCACTCACATATATTCTTACATCAGCCAAACTTGATGCCACTGGGCATCGATGGTTAGCTGCTTTAGCTGCTTACAACTTTGACATCATTTACAGAGCCGGGTCGAGGAATTCGGATGCAGACGGTCTATCTCGGTTACCACGTGTAGAGAGCAGGGGCAGGAGCAGCACTATGGATATGAAGACTATTACCAAAGAAACATTACACGCCCTATGTAATTTAGCTAGTGCTCAACCATTTGTTGAAAGTCTTTGTCTGTCTGCTGACGTTGTTGATGATACTGACTCTGGTTCTGGCATTGCCGCAATGACAGATAGAGAGTGGAGAGTGGCTCAGTCCAAGGATCCTGTTATAAGGGAATGGATAAAGACTGTAAGAGACAAAGGAAAGCCTGATCGACAGGCACTACCTACTGGAAAAGATCATTTAGCAATATTTCGGACCTTTGACAAGTTATGCCTGCAAAGAGGTGTGCTGTACAGGAGGACAAGAGCTGATGATCATGATCGACTACAGCTGGTACTTCCCAAGTCCCATCGCGAGGAGGCGATGCACTATTTACACGATGATTGCGGTCACTTAGGCAGAGACAGGACACTTTCTCTTCTGAGGGATAGATTCTATTGGCCGCGCATGGCAAACGATGTAGAAATATGGATTAAAAAATGTCGTCGTTGCATGCTTAGAAAATCGTCAACAAATATTCGAGCACCACTTGTCAATATAGTGACCACACAGCCATTAGAACTAGTTTGCATAGATTTTCATACTCTGGAGATGTCCAAAGGAGGCTACCAAAATATACTGGTTATTACAGATCATTTTACCAGGTATGCACATGCGATTCCGACAAGAAACCAGACAGCCAGGACTACAGCCGATGCTCTATTTAATGGTTTTATAGTGTATTATAGTATGCCCCAGCGTTTACAATCAGATTAGGGTGCAAACTTTGAAAGCACTGTCATCAAGGAATTATGTCAAATTACTGGAATAAAGAAGTCTCGCACGACACCCTATCATCCAATGGGTAATGATATGTGTGAGCGATGGAATAGGACACTGCTAGATATGTTAGGAACTCTCAATCCAGATCTAAAACGGGATTGGAAAAGTTATTTAGGACCATTGGTTCATGCATATAATTGCACGCGCCATGAGTCTACAGACCAGACGCCATTTTTTTCTGATGTTTGTAAGAGAACCACGTCTACCTATTGACCTCGCATTTGGATTAAACAGGGGTAGTGGATCGAGCAATTTGTCCATTTATATTAAATCTCTTCGAAACCGATTGGAAGAATCGTACAAACTAGCTACAAGTATTGCCGGAAAATCTCAAGATAAACAGAAAAGGGAATATGACATGAAAGCAAGAGCTGCAACTCTTCAGCCTGGGGATAGGGTTCTTGTGAAGATTGTCGCATTCGATGGAAAACACAAAATTTCTGATCTCTGGGAGACTAATGCCTACATAGTGGAATCCCAACCAAACCCGGATATCCCAGTATACACTGTACGACCGGAAGGTGGAAAAGGACCCAAACGTACTCTTCATAGAAATTTGCTGCTTCCTATTGGTGCATTGCCAATGCATTTGGAGCATCATAATCACAAGCAAGACAAACAAGCATTCAAGTCTGCGACACCAAAGACTAGAAATTCGCCTACGAATATTAATTGCAGGGAAACAGATTCGGACCAGGATGAAAAGAACCATATATCACTTTATTTTCCAAGAAATACAGAAATGATTCCGATACAGCAGACACAGGAGATATGTCTATCAGGACCAGGGGTTGATGACGATTTAGCCGGCGCAAATTTAATTACAGACTCCTCCAGTGAGAGTCTTAGAGTAGATGATGATAACTCTTCAAACCAGGATGAAGGTAATCCCCGTGTGGGAGAAGAGTTAGTTTCAGCTATGTCAGTTGATGATAATGAGCAGATTGGTCATACTGCTGAACAGTCTGGAGCTATGTATCCAGAAGACACTGTGATCAGCATTGATAATAACTCTGCAGTACCAAGTCACACTAGGGTTGAGAGCCCCAGTAACTTAGTTACTGATCAGTTACAAACAGAGAACAGTTCCTTGCCTGTTCCAGCACCACGACGTTCTAGTCGAGTAACTAAAACACCTACATGGATGACCTCTGGAGATTACATGATGTCCAAAGCCATTAATGAGCCAGACTGGCTAACAAAAGTGCGTATCCTTCAGTCACTGCACACAAATGGAGTTTTTAACACTATGCCTGATACCGTTTCCAAAGCCATAATTTCCATCATGGTGGATACACCTAAATGATGAGGACATCATTTCAATGTGTGAAGGGAAGTATGTAGCAGAAGCATATATTTTATAAGTTTATATATTCGTGTTTTAAATAGGCAGAAGTGTGTATTTTATTATTTTATCTAATTACTGTTTTTAAAAGATGAGTGAAATAAAATCATCAGTTGCAATTAGTGTTTTATCAGTTTTTCACATATACAGCCATTTAGCCAACCTTGAACCAGGATTACCTATTGAGTTTTGTTCACTCTGAGCTATGAAGCTACCCTGAGTGCTGTTCATGCTGGGTTGTTCTATTGCATGACAAGTGGTAAGTAACTTTCTGATTGGTTAGTTTGCTACTTGTCTGTATAAACAATATAGCATGGGCAGCAGATTGGTGGTGGTCATTCCATTGGAGTTGCTGAAGGGTGCTGGTCATGGAATTAAATTAAATGTGCATGTGATTCTGTTGGACTTCAAAATGTGACAACCTTTGTCCCATATGATAAGGTAAATAGATTTATAATATATTTATAATGTTATCAATGTAAATGGTTATTTTATATGTAGTCTGTATATTTATCTGAAATGTATATTGCATTTTAGTGCCTTTAATAGGTTATTAACCCAGTCTTTTCTGAACCTATCATTATGTCCATACGCTTGTCTGTCTGTATGTCTGTTCTGTTTTGTGCAGTGCACAATGATTGTTGTGTTTAGGTTCATTTTGTCAACTATCTTTCTAGATTGATAAGTAATACATATGTGGTGATAGTTATTCGTATTGAATATACTGTGAAACAGAATCGATGTAATGCACTGATGTTTGTATTTATAGTTGTAGTAAATGTATTTTGTTGTATTTGCAGGGTTGAGTTGAATACAACTTCATGCACAATAAAGTCTTATAACCTATACTGGACTTGACAATTGTCTTTTATAAGAGTAGACAGGAAAGAACGGTAACAATTGTAATTATCAATGTAGTTCTTTCTACATGACATATGTGATTATGCATACATACATATATACATGCACACATACACATAAACGTACACATACACACACAAACACATACACGCATACACACACATACACACATCTATACATATATATGTGGAACAACATGAAACCATTCTCAAATGAAAAAAGATAGCAAAAGGTGACATTCTTATATTATATAAGACAGAAAGCATTATATCTCCGTGATCTGTCATACAACAAAATTGCGGAATTTGACAAGAATAGGATGGCCTTTTGTTTTTGCTTGTTTTTTTAAAAAAATAATTAATTTATTTAGCTTAACTACTGTATATTGCTGTTATGGTATGACATGTTGTTTGAGAGTAGAGCATGCATTTTATTGTAAAATGAGGTTATGCTTTTTGCCGTTACCAACAGTTTATCCCATACGTCATCGTCGATAGACGACAAGCAATCTACTCTGCTTCCAAGAAGTGCCTCCAATAGTATATCGTCTTCTTGATTGAATAAAATAACCCCGTCTCTCACCTCTAAAGTGTCAATCACCCTCTCAAAGAAGACGTTTCGTTCTTCAAGTAGCATTTCACAACCTAAGATAAGATGTTTCTCTCTGTCGTCAGTCTCTTTTCCAGAGTTTGCATATCATAACTTTTCCAACAGGTATGATATCTAGTTTCACTATTTCAGAGAGAGGCCATAACATAGATGGAAATTTATGCCCAAGAAACCATATACTGCTTGGTTTTAAGTCCAAATGAATGTTTCTGAAGTGAATTAAATCGCCCCTTAGCTCAATATCTGTATTCCAGGTTGATTCTTCAAGTTTTTGAATATTATCAATAATATACCGATTCCAAAAAAGTTTACCTTGGGTTTGTACTCTTATTGCATAGTCTAAGAGAACACTTCCCATACCATATTTCTTGAATATTTTGTCAATATTTGCTGTAAACCCGTCTGTGTTAGTGGGTTGGTCAAGTACTGACATAAGCGCAAAATGAAAATCTTTTTCCAGATAAGAGTCCAATCGCCCCTACACAGCCGGTTGAAAAAACACAATTTCATCTTATCTATGTATGCTTCCATTGACCAGAGTCCTAAGGTACTACGCGTTGCCTCTGTGGGCGAATATTTATCGAAAGCTTTCATACGTCGCGCTGCATATCTCTGACATAGCTCAAGTTCTTCTATATTGGTGTTTGTCATATTCCACCATAATTCACATCCATATAGGACTGCGGGTAGAATGATTCTTTTCCAGATTTTCATACTTGTTAGAGGGTTCATTCCCCCGTCTCTGATACCAATAAAATAAAGAGTTTAATAAGTGTTTACCTTTATCGCATGCTTCTTTTATCGCGTCATTAGGTTTAAAGTTGTACTTTAGAGGTATGCCGGCATATTTCTTACTTTTGACTACTGGAATTGGCGATTTGTTGAATAGAAAAGAAGGGATATCAGTTCTTCTTTTGTTTGTAAAGAGGATGCTGCAACTTTTATCTGCGTTATATTTCAATCTCCACCTTTTCGCATAATTAGAGATTGTATCGAGCAGATGCTGCATCGAATGATGCGAATTAGCCATTACAGTTGTCATCCGCTAATAAGACACACGGCAGGTGGAGATCGACAAGTTTTAGGCCTCGCAAAGTGTGATCTAAATCAGTGATCAAATCGTCTATCATAACGAGAAAGAACCAAGCGGACAAGATACGACCCTGCCCTACACCCTGTTTAATATTGAAATATTTGGACAATTTGCCCGCAAATAAAACAGAACTGGTCACTCCCTTGAACGAGTCTTTCATTATGCGCCACGTCTTCCCTTTTATGCCAAGTTTGTACAGCTTGCAAAATAACCCATTGTGCCAGACTGTATTGAATGCCTTAGCATTATCAAGAAATGTTGTATAGACAGGAGTATCTTTATCCATATAGTAGCATATAGATTCTTTGATACAAAACGCTGCAGTGATACTACCACAATTATTCCTAAAACCTTGTTGCAATGGATTTGGAAAATTAATGTGCTTAGAAAATATAAGTAGTCTATTATATATAATTCGCTCTAGGATTTTCTGAAGCACTGGAACTATAGTTATATCACGGCAATTATTCATATCTAATTTGCTTTTTACCCCTCCTTTAAATATTGGTGTTACTAAACCTTGTTTAAAATGGCATGGGTACTCCTCGGCCTCGTACACCTTTTTGAAGACAGTTTCAAGTAACTGTACACTGCTTTGAGTGTCCGCAAACAATAAATGCTCAGCAACAATACCGTCGTGACCACATGCCTTATCTTTATTGAGAGAACTAATTGCACTACTGATTTCTTCTCTAGTGGGAATTTTGTCGACAACTTCATCAAAGTGGGAATGGGTTTCTATACTCTGCTTTTTAACCTCTGCTAAAACCATCTGGTAATGATTCCCATCGTACATATAGGTATTGTCAGGTAGTGACAAATTGGAAAAATGATTTGCCCATAAATCTCTTATAGAGTCGTGGTCGCGTACGATTTTTCCGTTAGATTCAATTTCGTATATGTAATCACGTTTATGTCTTTTATTCCGTATAAACTTATAGAAAGTGAAAATATCGAGCTCTGCAGCCTTTTCAAGCACACTGAACTATTCTCTATCACACATTTCTTTTGCGCTCAGTAACTCTTTTCCAAACAGTTTCTTTGCTTTCTTGTATTTTAAATTTCATTTAATTTGATAATGAATATTCAAAACACCACAATAATTTTAAGTTGTCAAATTAATACCATTCTAATCATAAGTTTCCGATTCAAAATATTAGCATGAAAGTTTACAACGTGTATGCCTTTTTAATCAATCCAAACATATAACGTATGTATCAGAGACATACGACAAGAGACTGTTCATTAAATATGTAATCGTTTTCACTGTTTTCCCTTTTGATCATGAAAATATGGCATGAAATTATTACATATCTGCATGTATGTATGTATGTGTGTATGTGTGTGCCTTCAGGCTGGTGAGTCTTATGTATACGGACTGATGTATTTTGCTTTGTTTCACTTTATCACTTTCAGGCAATTATTTTCTTTCTCAATTGAGAGAGAGACAGAGACAGAGAGAGAGAGACAGAGAGACAGAGAGAGAGAAATTCTGGGCCCCAGGCAGCTGACAGAGTTCGGGCCCCTTTCGTGTTTCAAATATGTGCATATATTTTATCTATCAAGCTCGGGCCCCTGACAAGTGCCATGGTTGTCCCCCCCCCCCCCAGGTGCGGGTCTGGAGAGAGAGAGAGAGAGAGAGAGAGAGAGAGAGAGAGAGAGAGAGAGAGAGAGAGAGAGAGAGAGAGAGAGAGAGAGAGAGAGAGAGAGAGAGAGAGAGAGAGAGACGCACACACGGATAGACGCATTCAGATGTAGAAGCTTCGTGGTCCGTAGATCCTTCCGCACATTCATAGAAGATTGTTGACGCTAATTTCCTTGTTGGTGTATGTTATAAGTATGGTGTGACCTTAGGTGCTGTATCAGATTTCAGCCTGTTAACAGAGACATTTGGCCAGAACATTACTCCCAGCATTCTGGATATTTGTGACCAAAGACTGTCAACACCTTCAGCTTCTGTTGTTTATCTTTCCAGGGCTAACTGAGCTTGGACTTCTTGACTTCTGATAAGGCACACATGTTAAATTAATTATAATCCATTGTCTGTAACCCTTTCTAAAACAAGAGCAGAGTGCTAAAACAGGCAGTTAAGTTATGGGCTTGGTACTGTAAGGAGCACTGGAATTGTTTGTATCTAGTTTTTGTGAAAGATTTTAGCTTGATTTTAGATAAAGTTTTAGGACCCTTACTTGGTGTTTGTATGTCCTTTGGAACCCGAATGTAACAGTGTACATCCTCCAAATCTTAAAAAGTTTTCCGTGCATGGTACGAATCTGTTTAGTTTGGTGTCTTGTTAGTTTGCCTTCTGATACCATCGTTTCTATTTTATAAAGATACATGCATGTGCAATCGAGTGTGTCATATATTAAGTAGTGTTACAATCTGAAGCCTAATATCAAATATATTAGTATTGTAACGGGGTGCTCGGTATCAAGCGCTATTGGTACAATATTGCACAGCCGCTGGTCAGAGGTATTGCGCAACTTGTAAAACAACACTCGAAACCGCCTCCCGCTAATACTCGTTATCTAAAGGATGACCTCTACGGTATAATTTTCCCGGTCATGAAATGGATATGGTAATCTTGAGTCGGTATCTTGAACAAAGACAACACACGAGCCCCCGTAAAGATAAATAAAAAATTTAATTAAAATAAAATCAAGAAAAGAATGACACAGTAAATTACAATTTTCTTTCTTTCTGAATACTTTTAGTTCAGAAGCACTTTAAACCCGAAGCTTTAAAATAATGGATACGTTAATAAAAATTCAAACACTAATAAAATAGATGAATTTAGCCGTTAATAGCTGATAGCAAATTTCATCACGAAATTGAGTGTTCATTAACATCGGACTGCTTGGGAAATTCACAATGACCTTGTTCGACGACTGGTTTTTCCTTCTGCGTGCGTCACGACTTTAGCTTGCCCTTTGGTTGAACGTGGGATTCCACAACTCTGACTAATAACTTCTTTTCCCTCCTTTTGAATTTCGACTTCCTCGCTATTTCTCGCTCTTTCTTCAAACAAACTATTTTCCTTTGAAAAGAAAAGGGTAAAACTCCCTAAGTATCTTGTTATGCTTTAAAAGTTGAGATTGTCCGTCCGTCTTTCTGGTTCGAACAATCAGATCTTACTATCAGTGTTAACTTTTATACGGCTAGCAAATACTACACAAGTCTTCAGTTCAATAGAGCTATACCGCTAATTATCGACATCAGAATTTGGGAAAGTCACATATACTCCCGGGCAAATCACACCGTAGAGGTCATTCCTTAGATAAACGAGTATTAGCGGGAGGCGGTTTCGAGTGTTGTTTTCCAAGTTGCGCAATACCTTTGACCAGGGACTTGTGCAATATTGTACTAATAGCGCTTGATACCGAGCATACCCCGTTACAAACACCACCCATTAACCTACCTAAGCATATAAGGTAAAAAATGCTAATTCAGAATTCAAAGTACATTACTAATTACTGTAAAACCGAACTATCCATACAAAATCAACACGTCATGCTTCTGTGACAATCGTAACATCCTATAAATTACATTATAATAAATGTGAACGATTCCTACAAAATCAACAGATCATGCATCTGTAACGAAGAAACATTATACAAATTACATCATTATAAATGTGAATTTGAGTTAAATACCTTGTGTTTTTGGCGTCTTACAATCGTTCCAAATTCAATTTTCCCTGGAACCCAATTTTACGAACGTCTATTTTCCTAAAGACCGCTCGGAGTCTTCTCCTATGTTGGAATTAATAATGCTGACCGTCTCTTGCAGAGATCTTCCTAGACTGACTAAAATCATTTGATTCGTAGTATATATTCCCTTCAGCATTAGGGATCGACCCAACCCCCTGATCCTACATTTGACCAATCGGAATAAATGCTATTCCTACAGACATTTGGAAAACTGTTTAAAAATGTGTCAAAATGCCACCTTTCATTTGTCTCAATCATTTTGACAGCTTTACGTGAGAATTTTCCCTTTCTGTAGCCTGTCATACTACCAGTTCGTTTTTATTATACACATTCTAACAGTGTGACAGAGTTAGGTAAACATTCCTTCTTCCAAACTCTACTCCAAGACAGTTAATTGTCGGCTAGACTAAGAATTAATTAATGGATTTTCCTGACGAAACATTTGGCACTTGACAAGTATAATATCTCATGTACGGTGTCGCTATTCTTAGAAAAATGTAAACGTGTTCTGTAGAATATTATCGGTTAAGTATAATTATTTGATAAATCAATATATATAATTTGACCAAACGACTTAAATTGAGAATGTCGTTGTGCAAATTCACTAATGAGGCACAAATCAATGTCGCTGACACGTTATTATGGGCAGCCGTCGCCGCCAAAATTACAGTAATCAAATCATCTAGTATAAAATCAAATGATTTAACCTAGCAAATGAAATGATCAATCCGGATTCCAAATGATGTGTTGTCACATGAAATGATTTAACAAATAAAACCGAATGATGCATTTAAATTTCAAATGACGTGGTTTTAAAGGAAATGATGTAGAGTGAAATGAAATGATTTAACCCATCAAACGGAATGATGAATTCAGATTCCAAATGATGTTGTGTGATATGAAATGATATAGCATGAAATTAAATGATTGAACCCCAAAAATGAAATAATGAATTCAGATTTCAAATGATGTGGCGTGAAATGGAATGATCTGGTATTAAATAAAATGATTTAAAGAACAAAATGGAATAATGATATATGCTTCCAAATGACGTGCTATAAAATGATGTAGTCTAAAATGAAATGATTGACTCAGTGAATGAAATCATTAAATTCCAAATGATATAGTATTAAATAATATGATTTAATGAACAAAACGAATTGTCCCGTGTTTAAGAATTATAATTTATTTGCATTTGTGGGGGACAATATTTTCGGGGTCATTTACTGCTAATTCTCCCCTGTGGTATTTAATACGAATCACTCGTATGTGTCCTTATGTTAGACTCTTCTGTGTTAATCATTTCTCATTAGTTTGCAGGTTTATGTGGGCACGCTTTTCGGTCTTGTTTGGTGATGTAATAACCGCCTGCTGTCTTCTATCTGTCATCAGCTGGCGGGATTTCGGTCCAGTTTCTCCCTCACTTTGTTTTAGAGGAACGGTAAATCTCTGTCTGAAATCAGTTTCTGATAGTCTGGTTAACGAGGCTTTTTCGGCTACATTTTGTTACATTTATTAACGCTTGCTGGGTTTCAAATAGTCTCGTTCCCTAACCGCTCTCAACTCCGTATAACGAAGAGTAACGGAGTGGAGAGCGGTCAGGGAACCAGAATAGGTTTCAAATGCCTTCGGTCAATTTAAACATACTAGAGGTTTTTGTTTTTTTTCCTTTGTTTTTTTAAACCACTATGTACGAACAGTAGAAAGCCCTTCTCAAAGTTTATCTAAATCTATCCTTGGGGCATAGTTTTATTTTTTGCAAGTGTTGTGCGATGCAGGAATCAGTACGCTATCCGTAAGCAAAGCAAAATAAATTTAAAACTTCTGGTTGAAGAAGTTTTGATTTATCAAACACAACAGGAATGAGGAACATTGAATTCCCCACACATAATGTAAACATATCTGCATTAATCATTCTAAATTATGTGACGTTAGTCGAAATAGGAAAACCATGTGTATGTTTCATATTTGACATGTTGAACTAAACATTCAGAATAGATCTCTTAATTCGCAGTTTGTTGTCTTAATCTTGTTAAAACTTTACCTATTAATTTACTCATAATTTTCAGGATGAATATGCCATTAAATTAATTGCAAGACCATAATAAGCACAAGATCGTGTTTGCAACTATATATATATATATTGATAAAGCGTTGACACCCGAACTGGACTGAGACGTCTTTCACTGCTTTATTTTCCTGAAAGACCCTATCAAACTTAATATTATGATGTCCTCTATCTTCACCACTCAAATTGTCAGTCCAAAATATAATATATTCGATTATCTTTAGATACAAGCACATCTAATAAAAATGCACCAGTGGTCAACATATATCCAATATAGTTCTGACAATACTAAGGTTGGTGTTTTGGTTTTCTTTCTTCTTTCAATTTGATGAATGATTTGTCTTCACTTTAGGTAGTAATGCAAGTTGCACGTGCATTTGCTAACTTTCCTAAAACAAAGGTGTCAAATCACGTGGTCTAGCTCAATCTAAGTCCACGTCTCACACGTACTCGTTGGATTTCATGTTTTGACAAGGTATGTACACTAGTGGGTGAGTGATTTTGTATTTGATCATGTTATGTGTTTGTTACTACATTATTATGATAATTTTAAACTAATAGCATGTGAATAATTAGTTCCTTTTCTACACCAATTGGAGCAATATTACTGTTTAAACTTTTTTCAACTTTGAATGCGAATGACTTTTGTTTGATCAGACTTAGGAACGTGGACATTTTGAAAATATATTGATTAGGTTTGCTTAAACTTTAATATTTTATTTCTTGATCCACTCAACTAATGGATATTGATCTCGATCGTACGCGACTATACTGATCGCCTTCCTAGCCCTAAGCGTAAAGTAAGTCTCTCTTTAGATAATGTGGTCACTTCTTTTGAAAACAAATACTCTTGGAGGTGATTTGTCAATCGATAAATTGTATAGGGCTCGCATTCTGGTTTCAATGAAAAGAGTGATTTTTTTTGGTCAATCGTACACGAGCTATTATTCAGCAGAAGAACAGAATGAAAATGTAAATGGAACCTTCATTTCTCAAAACTTAATGAAGACTATGTATAATCAAAGAAGAAAACTAAAAACTTCAGAAAGATAAATGTTATTTTTTCTGGACAAGGGATGGGAATATCTCACTCAGGGAAACGGAAGGTGCAGTATTGTACTAAAAATCAATATCAGATATCTCATTATCGTCCTAATGCACAATACTTAATTAAAATCTCTTTTCTCGGATTCACAAGATGTTCGTGACCCTCCGTTAACCTAGTGGTCAGAGCGTCAGCCTCGGATACGGGAGGCCACGTGGGTTCGATTCCCGGCTATTCAAAATCCAAATCAGTACACAAATCATAAATTGTGTACACAAGTTAAATATTTTCAATAATAATGTGCACTTTACAAACTGGCAATTTTTTAAACTCAGTTTGTATTGTCGCTTTGCTAAAACTGCATGTACAGCTAATTATGTTTAACTTGCATCATTGATTTTGATTGCTCTCAGCATTGCTCACAGTCAGTATTACATCTCGGTCACGTGCTATCACAGTTTGAGTAACGTTCAAGTGACACAAATGTCATTAAACTCATTACTGGTTTATGTATATTTAAGACCAACAGGTATATGTATGTGTTTATGTATGTACAAGTACACATGTAAGTCTATATGTATGTATTTAAGATGAGAATTAATTTCCATCTACATAGTCCATATATCTAAATTAAAATATATAAGGTCATATATATGTTATACAGATGCATCTACACAATGTACTAGGTCCCGCATTGTCAAGAATGATCCTTAAGCAGCACATACTAATACGAGAATTGAAATGAATATCAATGTTCCAGAGATTTCAATATACAGTTCTTACTATTAGATATTCTTTGCATCATTGAGAATACAAACAGTCTCATTACTTTATCAAATCTGAATATTATAATTTACAACGATGTTGGGGAAACTGTTCTGTCTAGGAATGTCTAATAAATAAACGAAGGTTATGATTATAACCAACAACTCGTTTTCTATTCATGCATTCACTAAGGTGTGCCAACAAATTTTGAATAATCTAATTGTAATATTCAATGAATAATTCTAAAATATAAGTAGCAGCATGTGTGCTTGAGTACACACAACAATCTGATTTCTCGTCACATCTTCAGTATCTGATCGACTGGATTTTAAAATATGGCCCAAATACATATACATGTAACTGTTGACATGTAAGAGCGTTGGCGTTAAGTGCAGCGAGAGGAGATAATTTGAGTTAACTGGAAACTTGAATGAATGTGAAAGACTAACGCATTTAAGCGTATCCCTGTATGTTTATGAATGCAAATGTTTATGTGTAAGCATTTATACAAGCAGGTGTCTCTAGCTATTTTAATCTTACCGTTGTCATCATTGGACTGTTTTTCTTCTAAAGGTGTTTCTTTTTTTTACTTAATTTAGTTGAACTGTATTGAATTTATTCAGTATATTCATTTAACATTGTATCAAGCATTTGTTCAATAAGCAAAATAATTACATCACCAGTTGTTCGCCAAATTAAGCAACAAATCGTCTCAATCTCGACAAACTTTCAAGCACGATCTCATCTTTTTTCTTTCGTTTGCACTTTATCTATGCACGATGTCAGTAACTGTTTTACAATCGGAGTCGTACGAGCTTACTATATGATATCTTCACAGAATACATCCATTAAAGAACATTCACAACATAATAAATCGCTAATAATAATGGGTAAGTCCATAATGCAGTAGAGAATCCCCATCGGGATATTCAACAATCGCTTGATGTTTTGCGGTCAAGCAAAAAAAAATCGACATCACAAAGTTTCAAAACACGTTTTATAAGCAATCACATGTAACTGTTTGAATGCCATTTATTCATAATCCATTCATTTTAATGTCACTATTACTAGCTTTTTTGTGGGGACACTAAAACAAGCTTAGAACCTATAAAATGTAATTCAATTTCTTTACTTCATTTAAAAATTAGGAGCATCCAAAAAAAAAAAAAAAAAAAAATAATTCCTTAGAAAGCTTAGTGAAGTTTTTATGTTATATTTTAGTGAAACGCGTTTAAATTCTAGCAATTGTATGGATTGTCTAAAACGCGACGATTTTAAAATACCTTTGAGAAAAGATAAGAAACTGTCACAGACCGAGAGTGATATTAAATGTTTGTTTAGATAATTTCCAAGCGTCGGAACGATCTGAAAACGGGTCTGTCACGACATTGAACTAATGTGGATGGAAGTTACTTTACGTTCTCGTACATTATCATTAAGTTTAGGGAACATTTTAACCTACTCTCCAACAAAGTTCGGAGAGAGTTTTGAAACTTCAGTTGATATCGCCACTAACAAGTATAAATATATTTTTACGGGGGACTATAGCACTGACTTACTTGTACCTTTTACTTGAGTAAACTGAATTACTTTAATGGCAAGGTACCTGGAAGTTTCGCCCCATGGACGTTCCGGCCCAGGACATTTCGCCCCACATCAATGTGCAAAAATAAAAGTACTGCAGTATAGCAAATGAATAATATAAACAATAAATTAATTTTCTGATCAATTTTATTACATAAACGAATATAGAGGAAAATATTGTCTGATATAACGGCACGCCGAATGTAATGGGTAAGCAGATGACTTTCTTGGTGCTCACTATTAAGAGGTTAGTGTTAGGACTGTTTATCCTGGTGTCAGGATAATGTGACTGGGTAGGACATCATGCTACATGTCTGCAGCATGATGCCCCAGTTCTAGACATTGCTATAAACTGCAATACTGCATACATTATAGCAATATGATTGGAAAATTGTTAAAGCTACATTAATATACATTATAGAAATACATTTGTTTTCAGTAAAATTCAGATACTGACTTAATTTTATTTTGATCTGGGTTTCGTATTAAATTCAGTCGAGATAACCAGACCATCTCAAATGCTTAAATATTGCCATATTGCAATATAATTTAAGTCACTAATTTATTTGTTAACAAGTAGAACTATTAATGTTGCTTGTTTATTTGTTGTGTCCAGAAAATCAAGAGTAGATACAGGAAATATGGTAATAATGATAAGGAAATTTGGGAACCATTTTTGAAATGGATGAAGCTAAAACAGATTATATAAAAGATTAGCTGGCAAGGAATGTTTGATAATGAAAGTTAGACTTTAGTATAAATAGACTTATCTTAGGTTTAAAGATATTGTCATAGATTGAATTGGACTTAGTTACCAACCTTGAGTTTCGAACTGGCGTTAGTGAAATTTAATTTACTTGTTCTTAACCTTAGTCATAAATTGTGTTTTGGGGAACGTTAGGTAATTTATGCCATTTAAATCTCTTTTGTAGAAATACATTGACAGATATATGTACACTTTGGCCTTTACTCATTTATTTCATAGTATGACTAGGTATTAAATAATTTAATTAATTGTAGGTTGAAAAGAGATAAATGACATTAGTAGAAGGGTACCTCTTGATAAGGGGTCTATATTTTCATGTAGTTTTTCTGAGTTGCTTAAACGAAACTCAAATATTTAAATGCTGTTTAAACTTTATTATTGGCATATTGGTGTAAATGACCTTGAAATATATTTTAATATGCACTAGAAATATATTTTAATATATACTAATGTGATCTTTGACAAGCAGAACTATGTGCTTTATTTACTTGTGCATTGTGCTACTATTCCTGGGTTTGTCAAGAAAAGGGAGGGTGGATATGTGTCACACATTGTTAATTGTATGGAAAAATGGGAACCAGCCTTGAAATTGGTGAAGATAATGTAGAGTATGGGTTTGGCTGGCCAGGATTAGTTAATGAAAGTTAAGATTTTAGTTAAAAATAATATTTTGAGAGCATATCCTGATCATAACTGACCAATATAATTACCCTAGTAAAAATGAAAATGTGTAAGAGTTCAGGTTCCAATGGCTTTTCTGTTAAATTGTCTAAAGTTCTTCTGGAATGATTTCAGATATTTTCTGGTTAGGTAAATTGTCTTTGGTTGTGTAAAAAAATCTCAGCAAAAGTTATAAAGATAAAAATTATTTAACAAATTTGAGACGCATCTATTTTTAATACTATCAAAAGAGTAGCCTCAGCATGTATTGCAAATAGGATTATGAAGTACATGTATTACTGTACTTAATTAGAGACTATCAAACTGTTTTTATGGCTGGTAGATCCGTTTGTAAAAATATATGGACAGGAATGATTTAAATTTAAAAGTATAACATTCTAGGTATGTTGCTGCATTTTGTCTGTTGAAGATTTATATTGTTTGGAATGGGAATTTTGTTTTAAAGTATTAGATTGTTTCAACTTCAGTAATTTAATTATAAAATGGATTCAAAGTTTTTATCACAATAAAAAAAATTGTATAATTGGTAATGGACATGTCTTGGTTATTCAGCATATACTTGGCATTCAGAATATAGCCTTACAGTGGTTCAAGTCCTACTTAGTAAACAGGACACACATTATATCTGCAAATGGAATACATTACAACCCCGTTGATCTATGTTGTGGTGTTTCACAGGGGTCTGCTATTGGAATTGTTATCTTCATTCTATACACTCAGCCGCTCTCAAGTTTCATAGTGCATCACCCAGCGGCTCACCAATTGTACAATGATGACACCCAAATATACAAATCTAGTCACCCAACTGAAGTTGATTTTCCCATCCAAGGAGTAAAGAGGTGCATTTCTGATGTTAAATCATGGATGACATGTACCGGTATCATGCTTCAGATGAATGATAAAACTGAGGCTATTCTGATCACAATAGACTCTCTTTAACATCTTTTATCGTAGACTATTAATATCAGCAACACAACTTTAAATTCAGTCTAGGTGATACTCTAGACAGTACTTTCCCATTGCACCAACAGGTCATAATGAACATATGCAAGGCTGCATATCTTGAACTGAGATGCATCAGTTCCATTCACAAATATCTTTCAGTTGATGCCACTAAAATACTTGTGTGTTCATTAGTACTTTCAAGACTGGACTATTGTAACTCAAATCTGTCTAGTTCGTCACAATATCTACTCCAGAAACTTCAAAAAGTTCCAAACTCAGCTGCTCGGATCATCCTTTGACTACCACAATCAGAGCACACCTCTCCATTGTTCTGTACCCTACACTGGCTATCCATTTGATACAGAATCAAACATAAAATTTGTTATGTGCTATGTTTCATTGACGGATTCCAGTCCAACAAACCTATGAGGCCTCACCCATGTGTATACACTAGCAAGATCATTATGCTTATCTTCTGACAATCGTATACTCATTGCTCCCACTATGAAAATGATGGATTTTAACAAATTTGGTAAACTTGTATAGAAAGGAACATAGTGGATGTTAATATATTTTGGAAAGATGTTTTTATATCTTGTATCACATACTCTAGAACATTTATTCAAAAGACTTTTTCAGATTTGCTTTCAAAAGACCTATTGTATAATGAAAATATTGAGGTCAGAGGGTCTTTATTTTTTGCAAAAGGTTTTAACAAGGTATACAGTTTATAAACAATATCTGATCAATGAGCAATTCCTTTAATAGCAAGAAGTGAATGAAATGAAAAGTATAATATTGGAACCAGCTTTTCTACAATATGAAGAATGTCCTTAATTCTTCTAAGACATACATAGATTATCTATTGAATCCCATCCAGATATTGTGATAACATTAGGAAAGCAAAAAAAAAAAAGACTTCACCTTATTGAAACAAAGAAAGTTTGGAAAAATATAGTATTTTGGTAAAATAAACTAAAGCAATAATTAAGTGGAAAACTCTACCAGACCAATTAGATCAGACAAGGTATTTTGCCTTAACATACAAAAGTAAAGAAATTCTAATCTAATTTGGTTTCAGTATAAAAATTTCTGCATCAAGTTCATGTCAAGCAAACACCTTTCTAGTACTGTGTAACTGTACTACAGTTTTGGAATGACTTTAGCCAGTTGATTGGATACACTAATTTCCTGCATACCTTTTCACATGCAGGAATAATTATTTGTATGTTTTTCTTTTTTTTTTTTTCCATTAAAACTTGTTTTTAAAAGAACAATTTGGTTGACATTTAGCCACCTAAGTTTTGTGACAGTATACTAGATGTAAAACATTAAGAACATTATATTCTACAATATTAACGAATATTTACTATAATAAGCTAATAAAAACCAGATATTAATTCTGTGTTTTAAAATAATCATTGCTCTTAAAATTAACTTCATTGTACATGTATAACGTACAAAGCTGGTTGAAAATGTTGAGGATAACCAGTATCACAATATGCAATGTATAGTTTTAATTAGGAACTGTCTGAAACCATATTTGTTCCTATTTTCAACTATGGTGAGAAAGAGACATCAGAGTGGCTAGGATGTACATGTTTGGAAGTTTGACATTTCTGACATGTACAATGCATTCGATTGAACCCAGGCTAAGTGAATTGTAGAATACGGGCCACTGTGACAACTTTTGTGACATTGTAGTTCTTGAGATACAACCCCATTTCCAAACTTCACAATTTATAGGATAGGTACAATTTTGTTTTTTAAAGAGGTGCCAGATATCCTATTTGGTCATGAAGCAGGAGGTCGTGGGTTCAATATACAGCTAAGTCATGTCAAAGACTTGTACAAATCATAACAGCTGCTTCACTTAATGGCACTCAGCATTAAGATGTTTGAATTAGGACTGATTGTCCTTGTGTCAGGATAATGTGAACGTCGTGCTACATGACTGAAACATTGTAAAGCTACATTAAAAAACCAAATCGCACACACAGTTGGCCTTGAAGTAAAAGAAAACTTGAAGGTTACATAAATGATATGTATGTCACAATGACCTTTTGTTGAAAAGGTGGGGCGCTAATAAAGATGCATTCAACCATCTTAGATTCCTGCATGAAATAATTCTTGATAAGTGAGCTAAAACCCAAAACTTAATATTATGAAACCTAAAATTCTGGGTCATAGTGACCTAATTTGTGGTAACATTGTTATTAACATCAGCTTTTCATCAGATGGCACATTGATGTTATCAGTGATATTTCCTTATCACATTGTTATTCTTCTTACATGACATTATTATCTTGTACATGTCAAATTGTTTTTAGCATTATGAAGTCAAAATAGTAATTGTGCAATTCTAAGGCAGACGTTTTTTTCTCAAATTCATAAAAAGAAACAATCTGATCCCATAAGCTTGTGACATAGATTTTCACATCAATTTTTAAAAACATGACTCAAATGTAGGTTTTTCTAATCTTCTATACTTTTGTAACAGTTCTCAGTGTAATATTACCATTTTTGTTCATTTATTTTTCATTTTCTTGATCAGTGCTTGAAATCCTCCCTTGGTGCTTGCGGTCACTCAGTGCTTTCAGTACTCTGTTTTGGCTTGAACCTGCATATGTTTGAAACCGTAACAACGATGGTCATACCCCTCTGGAATAACCACCGCTGTTACAGTGGTGTGCCTAGTACGGTTGTGACAAGATCAATGGCAAGGAAGTTAGAAACTGAGGTATGTAGCTTGAAATCATATTGACTGTAGTATTGATTTTATCTTCATTATAAATGTTAACTTGTTTGGAAGTACATGTATTGATTATATCTTCATTGTAAATGTTGACATGTTTGGTAAGTATCTTGATAATACATACTGGAGTCCCATGACCGAACATGTGGGCTTAAAATATTGTATATAACATTTTGTCATCTCCGTCCAAATATAGAGGAAGCAAATTAATTTATGTAATTGTTTCAAAGATCAGAAATTAAAAGGTACTAATGTCTTAAGATCCAAATGCATAACCTAGTATTCTGGAAAATTAATTTCCAAAAGCTTGTTTATTTATCTTTATTTATAATAAAAGTTCAAGCATGTAGTTCAAACAAGTATCATTTAGATTTATTAATCATTTCAAATCTCAAAAGCAGGATCCATATCTTTCATAACCCACACTAGACCAGCAGTGTGTACAAATATGTCTGGGACATGTATGATTATTGGTAATTTGTCATTTCCAGCAAATGCTTTGAAGAAAAAAACTTTCAGAAATTGAATTTTACTTTTTGCTGCACAAAATTGAGTCCAATGGTTCAGCACTAAAATTGGATATATATATATTAAATTCTTACTTTTTGCCATACCTCTGAGCAATGTTAGCTGATATTTGGACATTTGCAACTGGTAACTAACAAGATAAAAAAAATATCAAATAAGCTGCAACCAAGAGGAAATGTTGCAGAAAGTTCATACAGATTATGCCCATCACCAAAGTATCATGCAATCTTTTCAAACTTGGTATATTCTGGCTAAAATACACCCAGATGTTTAGTAGGAACATTTTAATGTAAATCACATTAAGAGTTTCATCCTAAAACTTTCTACTTGTTAATTAGTCTTGTTTTTGAGCATTTTGTGCTTTTTTCCAGGTTATCTAAGTTGATTTGAGGTATAAGAGTAAAGGCTTCTTTAAATACTATTCTCACTTGGATATTGTCAGCATCTTGTGTATACATTGCATACAAGTAGGTAGATAATTATGTTCTGGACTGTAAGGACATCTTCAGTGATAATGATTGAAATTTTGTGATTCAGCCATGCATTTGGATTTTAATTTTTTTTTAGAGCTACACAAGTTAAGTGTGTCAATCTATCATGAGCAGTAAGTCAGTGTGACACTCCAGTGACCTGCAATAATTTTATCTCAAGTTTCTTTGACACCTTTGCCTGCAGAATCATGCTAGCCTTTCATAACCTTTTGGTAAACAAATCTGACATTTTATTTAGTAAGTTAATTAAGAGCACAGTCTTAAACGTTTTGAGAGATTAAGAATGGCCTGCAGTCATAGCACTTTTTTAAAGTGCTAAACAGCATTAACAACTAAATGTTTAAAACAACAGTATCCAGAGAAGAAGTCTGGCAAATACATAAACATAGCCTTTTTTATATTCATTGTCATAAAGTCACCATATTTTGAATATGAAATATTAAAATAAATTATCTTGTCCTTGGTTAATTATCTAAAAAAAGCATGTATGTAGAGTGTTTGGTCCAGTCCCCCCCCCCAATCTAATTGTTTCCCCACTTATTTTGACCCCAGTTAAGTTGATAAACTTTTAATGTGAGCAAGTTTGTTTGAAGTAACTAATGGTCTGGCTTAGTTCAGTGAAGTGCAAGTTTCAATGTGAGCTACATTTTGTTACTAGTAAAGAGTCATACTTATTTTTAAATGTTTTTGTGAAACTGAAATTCATAACAGTGGGTAACTGGTTTTCTTTATTGAAAGATGTGTTGGCTAAACCACATGCACCACTAAGGTTAATTAATATTAGATTAATATCTGTCAATGTTGTTTACAAGAAATGGTCAGCACATTTAATAATTATGGGCAGAGTTCATTTCTTTGATTAAGTCTGGATGTAATGGTCAAGATTATAACATGGTCAGCATCGGCTCAATATAGATTTTTGGACTGCATTGTAGGGCTGCTTACTGTTCTCCAGCAGCCTTCCAAGCTAAGAATTAAGTTAAATTAATTAAATTAAGTTAAACTTTGCATTTATTCTAGTCTATTTCTTAAGTCAATGAGTTTTTCAGCATTGAGTGAAAACCTGTTTGGACTTTCTGATGTGAATTCAACAGATATGGATATAGGTATATGAGCTCTCCTTTAATTTTACATTGAAAACATCTTGAACAATGACACAATGATTGAAGATTACAAAAACTCTTACTGATTTCTGTAATGTGGTGATAATGTTAGTGATGGGAATCTGTCAGAAATTCATAATCGATAATCGGTTCCCCTTAACCAACTGATCATCAATTATAATCAGCTACTAAAAGTAAATTTTAATTTTTGTTAAACAGTTATATCTTTGATCAAGAGTTCAATATGTTTATAAATGTACAGGAGTAATCTTTTTTAATGTCGTGTATACTTAAACCTGACAATAATATTACATTGTGTGTTACTTTTGTTTGACAACTTTGTTAAATAAATGCAACTTTTTATGGCTGATCAGTCCTATGTAACTGAAATACTGCTACAATCCCCCGAAATTCTTTAGTTCACATGTGATGTGTCTATAATTTAATGTATAGAAGGACATGTTTTTCTTGTTTGTCATTGTTTATAAATACTACAAAAGATGTTGCAATTCAACTGAAACAAATGAACAAAATGTTTAAATTTATTAACTCAACAATTTAACAACTTGACCATGTAATTATGATGATATGTTCCTAATTATGAATCAAAAGGTTTCATATTTGTAGTTGTGAAGGGTACTTAATAAATTTTAGGTCAACTTTAGGGGCTGCGAGTTTTACTAACCTTTGTGCTTTGCATGCTCTTAAAAAGTAGTCTCCCTTTATACACAATCGATTATTGCTCAACCAACTGATGATCGATTATAATCGATAATCGGAACAACACTAGTTTTGACATATAACAGAATGCATTTTGATTATTGTTCAGTATTTCTCCTGAATGGAAATTTTCTTACTTTCAAACTCTGATGACAGAAAATATCTTACACTCCATTAAGATCATACATTTCAGGTCAAACTTACCGGAAGAGACTACCGTATACATGAGTTTTGCCCACTTACATGCCTCTCCAGGATACAACTGAGGAGATGTCTAATCATTTTCTGATCTTCCATACCAGATTTATAGTACCTGAAATATGTCACACCTGAACTTAGTAAGTACAAAAGAGATTAATAAGACAGACTACTACCAAATGTGTTGTAGTTGTTGTAGGGTTTAATGCAAGTTTTCAGCACATGATAGGCTATACATGAGGCAAGTATTAATGGTGGAGGAAGACCCCCCCACCCCGACCCACGAGAAGCTACTGACAAGCTTTCTCACATACCCACTGTCCAAATCTGAGACCTGAACCCACACAAAGGTGTATCAACAGTCAAACTGTGCTTATTGCACATGATTATCAGTAATCTTGAACTGTTGAGCTACAACTAGTGATGGGAATCGGTCAGAATTTCATAATCAATAATCGGTTCCCCTTAACCAACTGATCATCGATTATAAACGGTTACTAAGAGCAAATTTTAATTTTTGTTAAACAGTTATATCTTTGATCAAGAGTTCAATATGTTTATAAATGTACAGGAGTAATCTCTTTTAATGACATGTATACTTTAACCTGACAATAATATTACATTATGTGTTACTTTTGTTCAACAACTTTGTTAAATGAATGCAACTTTTTATGGCTGATCAGTCATATATAACTGAAATACTGCTACAATCCCCCAAAATTCGTTTTGTTCACATGTGATGTGTCTACAATTTAAAGTATAGAAGGACTTGTTTTTCTTGTTTGTCATTATTTATAAATACTACAAAAGTTGTTGCAATTTGACTGAAACAAATCAACAAAATGTGTATAAATGTATTAGGTCACCAATATAACAACTTGACCATGTAATAATGACTATGTTCCTAATTATGAATAAGATTTCATATTTGTAGTTGTGAAGGGAATTAATAAATTTCAGGTCAACTTTAGTGGCTGGGAGTTTTACTAACCTTTGTGCTTTGCATACACCTAAAAAGTAGTCTCCCTTTACACACAATCAATTATGGAGTTCACAATCGATTATCTGCTCAACCAACTGATGATCGATTATAATAGATAATCGGAACAACACTAGATAATGTAACTTGCATCTTTTTATAACAGAAGTTTAAAAAAAATGTATATATTTCCACTGCATCAGATCAGCTAACGTGTGTTTAGGAAGTAAATAACTTGCACCAATATTAAAATACGGTGGAGCAAAGTTGTGTTCGGCTAGCATTTTGTCCCCTCTACATTTTCAATAAATGCAAAAATTGACATTTAAAAGCTGACATGTCATCTTCCCAGCTGAGTGATATCAGAGTCTCTTGTGCCCTTTTATTGTTATTCCTCTCATTCCATTCTATTTTTCCTTTCTGCTATAAGTGTTGGTGCATTTGGAGATAAATGGTGTTGCATCACTCATTGGGTTCAATACTCAAGATCAGGGACACGAGTCAGCATTTTATGCTTCAGTCACATTTGTACTAAAGTTCTCCAACTGAATAGCTGTTTCAGATAAAGATAGATACACTTAGAAACTATCAATATAGTGGAAGTTACAGAGGCATAGCAATGATATTTTGCACCCGGGGACGAACTATAAAATTGGCGCCCCAGCGATCATGTGACTGATTTATTACCCTTGTTTACTTATTATAATGTAACGTTGTAAGCCTCATTTTGGCGCCCCTGTACCTTGGCGCCCGGGGACATATGTAACCCCTGCACCTCCCTAGCTACGCCTCTGGGATGTTATGTTGTATTGTATAATTAATGTTTGAGGTCGAGGAAGGAATTGTAGTACATTTACTTTTCTCAGTTTGGATCTATTTAAACAAATAGCCAGTGCAGCATAATTCTCACTGTTGAAGTGATTGTTTTTTAAGCTACTTTATTATAATAGCTCTCCAAAACAAATTTCACTAGTACTGTATTGGGAAACTATTTGGCTTGAATTAGTTCCCCACATTAGATCAGGTCTAACCTCCTTTGTATATTCTTGCTAATGGTTTGACCAATTTGAGAATCAAATTATCATGGCTTTGTCTGATTGGTTGTTATGGGTGAATGCCATTGTTTTCCCCCCCAGCAAATGATAGGCTATACTTAGTAGACTGTATATTGTGTGGGGAACCACCAGTCCACAGGAACCTGGTGGCTTTGGCCAAGATCCAACCGACATGGGCATAGATGTGATGTTAGTGATCTACAAAGATAAGCGCCTGAGACACGTTTTCACACAGGGCACTCAGGGTTTCATCAAGAGACTCAAAACTAGTTTTTATGAACCTAGTTCCTGACCTTGATTTAAAACCAGGAACAACATTTTAAATCTATTCATTCACAGAATAAGATTTATAAATTGTATAGAGGCCATGATTGGAGTAGACAAATAACCAGTAGTGATTGTTTCATATTATGTTTTTCCAGAAGAGTGACTCACATCTGGTCATGTTATGCATTGTAGCTAGATTTATTGTTGATTGAGAAAGAATAGTCATTAGTGCCGAACACTTGTAAAGTTAATGTGTATTATTTTGTTACCAGTTTTGGGGCTTTTGATTTTATTTGTCTTCAGATTGTTTTGATTGTTAGAGATTATGTTTTTACCTGGAAATAACTGCTCTAAATTCTAGGACAAGACTGTTATCAAAATTTATACAGAATTCAAATTGGAATATTATTTTCTGTGATTTAACAAACAACTGTTGACACATCAGTATAATGTTGACCACTTGATTCCATCATCAGGATTTGAACTTAAACTTTTTATTACTAAGACTTCACATTTTTAATTTTTATATACTTTTTGGATTTGAAGTTCATATGTAAAATCATAAGCTCTTATTTTTACCTTTTTATTTCTCTGGAAATAAATTGTTAAATTTTATATTGCTTGTTTTTACTTTTTTCTTTTTACATTTGTAAGAGCTTAAACATATAACAATAGAAAATATTTTTTAAAAAAATATTCCACCATTCTTCTGATTAATGATAGAAATGCATGTAAAATCATGATTGTTTTTAAAGTTTAATTTTGCCTTTTTTATGCTTTATTTTTAATGATATATATACTGAGCACACATGACTGGTTAAAATGTATTCGAAAGAAATGGAATCCATGTTCTTTCTAAATAACACACTGAGGTAACTGACCGGGGTTGGTATTGAATTAATGACTTTTTAATTTCAAATTACAGAGGTATTAACTGACAGCTTCATTTCAGTTAAACCTGTCAAACAAACCTTAATACAGTGGACACATGTTGAACATGGACCTTTTTGGCATCTTTGCTTTTGTTTTAAATTCATTACTTTGTAAAGGAAGATGTTACAATCAGAATTGATAAGAATCATTTGCTGTACTAGCCTGTAAGTGATTTGATTTTCGAGTAAGACGATGATAATCACAAGTGGAATCTTTTTTTTAACTGCCTGTCAATAGACCAGGATAACATTATACAGAAAACATAACATTCAAATTTATTCTTGGCCACTGATGTAGCTGTCTGGTAAATATCATCTATTTTGTTTTTAGATTTTTACCACAATCATTGTTGGCAATGCTGCTGAGTATTGGACTCAACACATTGTTGAAGATAACTAATTAAATGAATAGTGTAATTGTTAAAATTATTTAGTGATGAATAGTTTGCATTACAATTTTAATCTGGATTCTGATATTTTATATGAAGGATTTTCATTCTTGTTGCATGTATTACTTTGCATCAAATTTAGAAGAGAATTAGTTATCCCTAAGAACCTTTATGTAAATGAAAATCTGTAAATTGTATCAAAAATATTTTGCTGTGTAAAATGACAATATTCTACAAGGAACACCTTATCATGTCCTTTATATAGTGTTTAGTGCATCTTGAAACCATGAAAGTAAAAATTTTATGGTCATACACCAGATGTTTTTAAGGGTTGGACTCTTATCTGGTTTTTGCTATTCATCCATACATCTGAGGTTGTTTTTTGTTCTAAACTACATAAAGGATTGCCATGAAACACGTATTTATCAAAGGCATATTTACTAAATGAAAACGTGCATTGTCATCTAGTTTGGCTACTCTTCCAGAATGGTTGATCATGAGCATGTTTATGTAATGGTTATAAATGAAAAATTTGCTGATCTGACATTAGTATGGCTTTTAAAGCAGCCCTCTTGAACAGCATCACTAATCCTGAAGATTTACCAGAAAACTTTATATTTCTAGTGGTCTCTATGTACAGCTTTGCTGATCTTGCTGTCAATATGATTGCAATAGTGGCCATCTCAAAGATCTCATTAAATCAAAATAATCTTTTCACCAAAACACGTGTGATCCTAAATGAAAATAGTGCCAGTCAGATATACAGTATAACCACAATAGTAACCATCTTGAAAATCTTGTTTCTCCTGCTAAACAGAAAGTCATATCACATCAAGCGCTATATCTCTATTGTTATAAAAGACAATTGTGCCAGTGTGACCTCAGATATGGTTACATTCTTGTTATTACCTTCCTTGTTGATAGATGGTCATATCAATATGATTTTCTTCACCAGTTTTTTTATGTCTGCTAGTTGGTCCTACATGAAATTGGCACTGATCTGATATTCAATATGGCTGTCAGGATCGTCACCTTGAGAATGATCAAACTACTTCTGAATGCAAAGTCATATCAACATGGTCTTTCTATACAAGGCTTTTTTTTATATTACTTTTTGGACCTACATGAAAATGATAGGACATATGCAGTACGGCTCTATTGACAGTATTGTCATCATTCTCATACACTGAAGTTTTTCTCTAGCTGGTCTGAAATAATGATTGTACTGATCTGATAACAAAGGCCGATTTGAATATCGTTTATTATTTAATAGAAATGTTCAGCACTAAGCATTCTTTTCAGACAGCAGAATGTCAGCCATTTGGAAGGACTGTTGTTGGATGGAAAATAAAAGAACATTGCTTTGAAATAAGAGTTTATTGATTTAGGAGACATATCAATGCAGTATTTGTCTTGTTGGCTAGTATTACCCCATGGGTACACAAACTAATATTTTAACAAGCTTAAGAAACTACTAATCTTAAGTAATTAGAAGACTAGATTCAATAAAACAAAGTTGCTATATTTATTATTTAAATTGTTGGGCATTATTTAGCTGCTTGTTTATTTTGTATATGCATGTTGCAATTTAAAAAAGCCCTAATGAGGATGGATATCAGCAAAAGTAGTTTGTTGATAATATACTGGTAAGATTAAGCTACTAATATATGTATGATAATAGGACAAGCTATTTCTACTACTCCTCCTGTGAGTGTCATTGACAAGAATGTTGATTAGATTGACCCTGTCACTGAATTGTTCGATCATTATATACACAAATATTAGAAAAAATGTAAATAATACAATTAATAAACTCTTTGAATGTGTTTAATAAGATAATTTTCATTGCATATTCCTATAAACATTACTACTAATAAATTGACAAGACTGTTTTGAAATTTTTGAAGATCAATTCAGACATAAAATTTCACCATACAGAATAAAAGAGATTCCTATTGAATGTGCATAAATCCACCTGTTACCTTGGTTATGTTAGACTCTGATCCAGACAAAAATTGTGCATAAGAAAACACTGCAAATATGTTCTATTTTTTATTTTGTTACAGTACTATCAAGTAGGTGTACAGTTGAGTAGCTCTACCTCTCCTTGTGCTCACAAATTTTTCAAACTCTTTCAGATGCAGATTCAAGACCTTATGGTGGGTGATGAAACCTTGGTCGATGTCGCCCCATTGTCTGACCTTCCTGACCCCCTGTCAGAATCCTCTGCATCATTAGGCATGCCTGCTGATGTGGAGGGGGCTTTGAGCGGGAAAGAAAAGGTGTCTGGAACCTTTTCGACGATCTATCTTTCAGGTTGTTGACCTTGTGGGTGTGAATGCGTGTGCAGTGTTTGTTTTTTCTTGTGTTTGTGTTTTTTTCTTTTGTTATGTCCTGTTTTGTGTTTGTCATGTTGTTTTTTTTCTTTGTCGTGTGCGTTCGTCGCGTCCGTTCGCATATGGGCATTTTGACTCTAAAAGAAGTAGATAGTGCAAGAGACGGTTGGAATTCTGTCACAAGGTACTTGGCCATTGAAATAACTAAAACATGAGAGTTGTAATCTAAAGAAGCAATTTAAGGATCCATGTGGAAAACAGACCATAAACCATACATTTGTAATTCACTCTGCAGTGAGTAAATCTCTGCCAAGCATAGAAGCAGTGTTTGTCGTAGTGGATTATAAGCTGTAGATACAGTGAAGTATTTATGCTCCAAATGTAGATATATATATGTGTGTGTGTGTGTGTCATTTGTCAAAAAGTGCAGATGAAAACAACAAATAACAGTTTAAAGAACATAAGAACCCCACAAATACGTCATAAAGATACAAAATGTTAAAGTAAATTCTCCGATTGAGAAGATATCTTAGAATTTGGCGTTTTCTTCTCAGTTTGACAATTTTCTTTGGAATAATGAAGGTATATTTTAGAAACCAGATAGCTACATCTGGCTCAGGATTCTTGAAGATATACGTTTGCTGTGAATTACATTGACTTTAATAGTTAGGGTCCCTTTTATTCTTTGGTTATAATTTTAATAGTTTTCCGTCGATATATTAATGAACAAAAATCGTTAGGAATCCTGGGCGAGGCTCTGTACACCACTCTGTAAATTTAGACGATAATCTCTGTACGTTTTCCATGTACATACAAAGTGTCTATCGGGTAAACAGATTTATTTGGCAGATCTTTGTGATCATCGTTATGAACTTTGAAATTGAATGCTGGCTGCTTTGCTTTCGGAATAAGACAGTAATAATAATTTACTAAATGCATTATTAAGCCGACTGAAAAACAATGCTTTATTTGAACATTGTGCTCAAATTTCAACCACAAAGATGATCAATCGAATAATCTTTATTCATCCCTGAATGTACCAGCTTGACATACGCTAAGCTAAATATAAATGTCAAAAGCTACGACAACACTTCAGTATTGTCATTCTAAATTGAGATTTCAGTAATTTGTAGCAATGTTAAATTCTATCTAGCAGAAGGTAAGATCTAAACAACACATTTCTATATGGAAAAAAATAGATTGGTGGATACAAACACCCTGGCAATCAATGGGCTTTAATAAGTTGACTGCAAAGTAAATCACAAAGACAGATTTTCTTTCATGTTCAAACCAAAATAGAATTATGAAAACATTTTTCATAATCTAAGAAAAGTGTACTGGGTGATATTTTATTTGCACGTCTTTTTACAATGCCAGGATAACAATTTTACTGATATTAATTTATTTTACTGCTATTCTCTGGTTGGAATCAATTCATAAACTTACTCGCAAAGCCTCATGATGTTTTGGTCAATACATTGTTTTATGACGACTATTTGTACATTGGAAAAATAAATCAATTAATTGAATCTGAGGCCGAGATCTAGCGTTACTTCTTTTTCTCTTCACAGAATGCATGAAAGAGAAATAGAAGAAACTAATAGCATTACTCACAAATAGGTGATTTCGATTCAAGATAGGATACAAGTGACAAAGGAGCTGATAAATTAAAATATTTCCTCTGTTCTCAACCATTTCCATAGGTTTGACTGAGTTTTATTCTCAATGTAAAATTGCAGGATACATTTCTGCTTGACAAGAAAAAGATTATATAACTTTTCAGTGGACAGTATAGGCGCCTAACTTTTAAATGGACAGTATAGGCGCCTAACTTTTCAGTGGACAGTATAGGCGCCTATCTTTTCAGTGGACAGTATATAAAATTTTTTTAAAAAATCTAATGGTGGATAAAAAATACGCCTCACGTATATATATCGACGGCATAGGCCTGACTTATATATCGACGGTATAGGCTCACTTATCCTAGCTTTTCAATGGACAGTATAGGTGACAGTAGGCCCCACTTATTTATCGACAGTATAGGCCCTAACTTTTATATGGACATTATAGGCTCCTAACGGCACAATGGACGGTAAAAAAAAAAAAAAGAAAAAAAAATAGAATGGTGGATACAAACACCCTGGCAATCAATGGGCTTAATAAGTTGACTGCAAAGTAAATCACAGACAGATTTTCTAAAAAAAAAATAGAATTATGAAAACCTTTTTCATAATCTAAGAAAAGTGTACTGGGTGATATTTTATTTGCACGTCTTCTTACAATTCCAGGATAAAGATTTTATTGATATTAATTTATTTTACTGCTATTCTCTGGTTGGAATCAATTCATAAACTTACTCGTAAAGCCTCATGATTTTTTGGTCAATACATTGTTTTTTGACTACCGTTTGTACATTGGAAAACTAAATCAATTAATTGAATCTGAGGCCGAGATCTAGCGTTACTTCTTTTTCTCTTCACAGAACGCATGAAAGAGAAATAGAAGAAACTAATACCATTACTCACAAATAGGTGATTTCGATTCAAAATAGGATACAAGTGACAAAGGAGCTGATAAATTAAAATATTTCCTCTGTTCTCAACCATTTCCAAAGGTTTGACTGAGTTTTATTCTCAATGTAAAATTGCAGGATACATTTCTGCTTGACAAGAAAAAGATTATATCTTTATATATATATATAACGTGTTTTTCATAGTTATTAGCAGACAATATTTCTCACAATTTTCTACGCTTTTGGAAGCTTCATTTTTCTGCAGATTAGGTTGAGAATTTTCCACATCGCAGCGATTAAAAGAAAATAAAACTAAATTTTTTGGCAATAAAATTTCACAAAGATCAAACCTTTTTGATTAAGCTGATTAATGGATTTGAACACTGATCACAATTCATGTCTCTTGTCCAAACGAATGCCTCATGTTTTCAGTTTGCGTTCGAGATTCTCAAATAAACCCAACCACTTCGATCCCTCAGTGACATTGTTAAATATAAAAAAAAAACGTTTTATACGCAGCCATACAGCAGGTTATATGCTTCATTCAAATGACTGTTTTAAAGTATTAATCATATTGGTAAGTTCTCTCGTGATTTTGAAAATGTTTACATCTGCATCACACATTCATTGGATATCCTTCTGAATTACTAACTTCAAGACTGTTTTGACCTAATGCTTGTGTAAACGATCCAAACCTAATTTTAAGTAATATTATGTTTGCAAACAAAATTCACGACTTTCTTGCGAAAGTAACCGCAACAATTGCCGCATTTATCTATTGAAAACATGGGCCCTACGTATAGATATCGACGATATAGGCCTCACGTATATATGTCGACGGCATAGGCCTGACTTATAAATCGACGGTATAGGCCCACTTATCCTAACTTTTCTACGGACAGTATAGGCCCAAACCTTTCTATGGACAGCATAGGCCCTAACTTTTCTATGGACAATATAGTTCACACTAGGCCCTAACTTTTCGGTGGACAGTATAGGCGCCTAACTTTTCGTGGACAGTATAGGCGCCTAACTTTTCGGTGGACAGTATAGGCGCCTAACTTTTCGGTGGACAGTATAAGCGCCTAACTTTTCGGTGGACAGTATAGGCGCCTAACTTTTCGGTGGACAGTATAGGCGCCTAACTTTTCGGTGGACAGTATAGGCGCCTAACTTTTCGGTGGACAGTATAGGCGCCTAACTTTTCGGTGGACAGTATAGGCGCCTAACTTTTCGGTGGACAGTATAGGCGCCTAACTTTTCGGTGGACAGTATAGGCGCCTAACTTTTCGGTGGACAGTATAGGCGCCTAACTTTTCGGTGGACAGTATAGGCGCCTAACTTTTCGGTGGACAGTATAGGCGCCTAACTTTTCAGTGGACAGTATAGGCGCCTATCTTTTCAGTGGACAGTATATAAAATTTTTTTATGAAATCTAATGGTGGATAAAAAATACGCCTCACGTATATATATCGACGGCATAGGCCTGACTTATATATCGACGGTATAGGCTCACTTATCCTAGCTTTTCAATGGACAGTATAGGTGACAGTAGGCCCCACTTATTTATCGACAGTATAGGCCCTAACTTTTATATGGACATTATAGGCTCCTAACGGCACAATGGACGGTAAAAAAAAAAAGAAAAAAAAAAATAGAATGGTGGATACAAACACCCTGGCAATCAATGGGCTTAATAAGTTGACTGCAAAGTAAATCACAAAGACAGATTTTCTAAAAAAAAATAGAATTATGAAAACCTTTTTCATAATCTAAGAAAAGTGTACTGGGTGATATTTTATTTGCACGTCTTCTTACAATTCCAGGATAAAGATTTTATTGATATTAATTTATTTTACTGCTATTCTCTGGTTGGAATCAATTCATAAACTTACTCGTAAAGCCTCATGATTTTTTGGTCAATACATTGTTTTTTGACTACCGTTTGTACATTGGAAAACTAAATCAATTAATTGAATCTGAGGCCGAGATCTAGCGTTACTTCTTTTTCTCTTCACAGAACGGATGAAAGAGAAATAGAAGAAACTAATACCATTACTCACAAATAGGTGATTTCGATTCAAGATAGGATACAAGTGACAAAGGAGCTGATAAATTAAAATATTTCCTCTGTTCTCAACCATTTCCAAAGGTTTGACTGAGTTTTATTCTCAATGTAAAATTGCAGGATACATTTCTGCTTGACAAGAAAAAGATTATATCTTTATATATATATATATATAACGTGTTTTTCATAGTTATTAGCAGACAATATTTCTCACAATTTTCTACGCTTTTGGAAGCTTCATTTTTCTGCACATAAGGTCGAGAATTTTCCACATCGCAGCGATTAAAAGAAAATAAAACTAAATTATTTGGCAATAAAATTTCACAAAGATCAAACCTTTTTGATTAAGCTGATTAATGGATTTGAACACTGATCACAATGCATGTCTCTTGTCCAAACGAATGCCTCATGTTTTCAATTTGCGTTCGCGATTCTCAAATAAACCCAACCACTTCGATCCCTCAGTGACGATGTTAAATATAAAAAAAAAACGTTTTATACGCAGCCATACAGCAGGTTATATGCTTCATTGAAATGACTGTTTTAAAGTATTAATCATATTGGATTTTGAAAATGTTTACAACTGCATCACACATTCATTGGATATCCTTCTGAATTACTAACTTCAAGACTGTTTTACCTAATGCTTGTGTAAACGATCTAAACCTAATTTGAAGTAATATTATGTTTGCAAATAAAATTCACGACTTTCTTGCGAAAGTAACCGCAACAATTGCCGCATTTATCTATTGAAAACATGGGCCCCACGTATAGATATCGACGATATAGGCCTCACGTATATATGTCGACGGCATAGGCCTGACTTATAAATCGACGGTATAGGCCCACTTATCCTAACTTTTCTACGGACAGTATAGGCCCAAACCTTTCTATGGACAGCATAGGCCCTAACTTTTCTATGGACAATATAGTTCACACTAGGCCCTAACTTTTCGGTGGACAGTATAGGCGCCTAACTTTTCGTGGACAGTATAGGCGCCTAACTTTTCGGTGGACAGTATAGGCGCCTAACTTTTCGGTGGACAGTATAGGCGCCTAACTTTTCGGTGGACAGTATAGGCGCCTAACTTTTCGGTGGACAGTATAAGCGCCTAACTTTTCGGTGGACAGTATAGGCGCCTAACTTTTCGGTGGACAGTATAGGCGCCTAACTTTTCGGTGGACAGTATAGGCGCCTAACTTTTCGGTGGACAGTATAGGCGCCTAACTTTTCGGTGGACAGTATAGGCGCCTAACTTTTCGGTGGACAGTATAGGCGCCTAACTTTTCGGTGGACAGTATAGGCGCCTAACTTTTCGGTGGACAGTATAGGCGCCTAACTTTTCGGTGGACAGTATAGGCGCCTAACTTTTCGGTGGACAGTATAGGCGCCTATCTTTTCAGTGGACAGTATATAAATTTTTTTATGAAATCTAATGGTGGATAAAAAATACGCCTCACGTATATATATATCGACGGCATAGGCCTGACTTATATATCGACGGTATAGGCTCACTTATCCTAGCTTTTCAATGGACAGTATAGGTGACAGTAGGCCCCACTTATTTATCGACAGTATAGGCCCTAACTTTTATATGGACATTATAGGCTCCTAACGGCACAATGGACGGTAAAAAAAAAAAAGAAGAAAAAAAATAGAATGGTGGATACAAACACCCTGGCAATCAATGGGCTTAATAAGTTGACTGCAAAGTAAATCACAAAGACAGATTTTCTAAAAAAAAATAGAATTATGAAAACCTTTTTCATAATCTAAGAAAAGTGTACTGGGTGATATTTTATTTGCACGTCTTCTTACAATTCCAGGATAAAGATTTTATTGATATTAATTTATTTTACTGCTATTCTCTGGTTGGAATCAATTCATAAACTTACTCGTAAAGCCTCATGATTTTTTGGTCAATACATTGTTTTTTGACTACCGTTTGTACATTGGAAAACTAAATCAATTAATTGAATCTGAGGCCGAGATCTAGCGTTACTTCTTTTTCTCTTCACAGAACGGATGAAAGAGAAATAGAAGAAACTAATACCATTACTCACAAATAGGTGATTTCGATTCAAGATAGGATACAAGTGACAAAGGAGCTGATAAATTAAAATATTTCCTCTGTTCTCAACCATTTCCAAAGGTTTGACTGAGTTTTATTCTCAATGTAAAATTGCAGGATACATTTCTGCTTGACAAGAAAAAGATTATATCTTTATATATATATATATATAACGTGTTTTTCATAGTTATTAGCAGACAATATTTCTCACAATTTTCTACGCTTTTGGAAGCTTCATTTTTCTGCACATAAGGTCGAGAATTTTCCACATCGCAGCGATTAAAAGAAAATAAAACTAAATTATTTGGCAATAAAATTTCACAAAGATCAAACCTTTTTGATTAAGCTGATTAATGGATTTGAACACTGATCACAATGCATGTCTCTTGTCCAAACGAATGCCTCATGTTTTCAATTTGCGTTCGAGATTCTCAAATAAACCCAACCACTTCGATCCCTCAGTGACGATGTTAAATATAAAAAAAAAACGTTTTATACGCAGCCATACAGCAGGTTATATGCTTCATTGAAATGACTGTTTTAAAGTATTAATCATATTGGTAAGTTCTCTCGTGATTTTGAAAATGTTTACATCTGCATCACACATTCATTGGATATCCTTCTGAATTATTAACTTCAAGACTGTTTTACCTAATGCTTGTGTAAACGATCTAAACCTAATTTGAAGTAATATTATGTTTGCAAACAAAATTCACGACTTTCTTGCGAAAGTAACCGCAACAATTGCCGCATTTATCTATTCAAAACATGGGCCCCACATATATGTTGTCAGTATAGGCCTCACGTATAGATATCGACGATATAGGCCTCACGTATATATATCGACGGCATAGGCCTGACTTATAAATCGACAGTATAGGCCCACTTATCCTAACTTTTCTATGGACAGTATAGGACCAAACCTTTCTATGGACAGTATAGGCCCTAACTTTTCTATGGACAATATAGTTCACACTAGGCCCTAACTTTTCAATGGAGAGTATAGGCGCCTAACTTTTCGGTGGACAGTATAGGCGCCTAACTTTTAGATGGACAGTATAGGCGCCTAGCTTTTCGGTGGACAGTATAGTCGCCTAACTTTTCGGTGGACAGTATAGGCGCCTAACTATTCGGTGGAGTGTATAGGCGCCTAACTTTGCTTGTGTAAACGATCTAAACCTAATTGTAAGTAATATTATGTTTGCAAACAAAATTCACGACGTTCTTGCGAAAGTAACAGCAACAATTGCCGCATTTATCTATTGAAAACATGGGCCCCACGTATATGTTGACAGTATAGGCCTCACGTATATATATCGACGGCATAGGCCTGACTTATAAATCGACGGTATAGGCCCACTTATCCTAACTTATCAATGGACAGTATAGGCGCCTAACTTTTCGGTGGACAGTATAGGCGCCTAACTTCTCGGTGGACAGTATAGGCGTCTAACTTTTCGGTGGACAGTATAGGCGCCTAACTTTTCGGTGGACAGTATAGGCGCCTAACTTTTCGGTGGACAGTATAGGCGCCTAACTTTTCGGTGGACAGTATAGGCGCCTAACTTTTCGGTGGACAGTATAGGCGCCTAACTTTTCGGTGGACAGTATAGGCGCCTAGCTTTTCGGTGGACAGTATAGGCGCCTAGCTTTTCGGTGGACAGTATAGGCGCCTAGCTTTTCGGTGGACAGTATAGGCGCCTAGCTTTTCGGTGGACAGTATAGGCGCCTAGCTTTTCGGTGGACAGTATAGGCGCCTAGCTTTTCGGTGGACAGTATAGGCGCCTAGCTTTTCCGTGGACAGTGTAGGCGCCTAGCTTTTCGGTGGACAGTGTAGGCGCCTAGCTTTTCGGTGGACAGTGTAGGCGCCAAACTTTTCGGTGGACAGTGTAGGCGCCAAACTTTTCGGTGGACAGTGTAGGCGCCAAACTTTTCGGTGGACAGTGTAGGCGCCTAACTTTTCGGTGGACAGTGTAGGCGCCTAACTTTTCGGTGGACAGTGTAGGCGCCTAACTTTTCGGTGGACAGTGTAGGCGCCTAACTTTTCGGTGGACAGTGTAGGCGCCTAACTTTTCGGTGGACAGTGTAGGCGCCTAACTTTTCGGTGGACAGTGTAGGCGCCTAACTTTTCGGTGGACAGTGTAGGCGCCTAACTTTTCGGTGGACAGTGTAGGCGCCTAACTTTTCGGTGGACAGTGTAGGCGCCTAACTTTTCGGTGGACAGTGTAGGCGCCTAACTTTTCGGTGGACAGTGTAGGCGCCTAACTTTTCGGTGGACAGTGTAGGCGCCAAACTTTTCGGTGGACAGTGTAGGCGCCAAACTTTTCGGTGGACAGTGTAGGCGCCAAACTTTTCGGTGGACAGTGTAGGCGCCAAACTTTTCGGTGGACAGTGTAGGCGCCAAACTTTTCGGTGGACAGTGTAGGCGCCAAACTTTTCGGTGGACAGTGTAGGCGCCAAACTTTTCGGTGGACAGTGTAGGCGCCAAACTTTTCGGTGGACAGTGTAGGCGCCAAACTTTTCGGTGGACAGTGTAGGCGCCAAACTTTTCGGTGGACAGTGTAGGCGCCAAACTTTTCGGTGGACAGTGTAGGCGCCAAACTTTTCGGTGGACAGTGTAGGCGCCAAACTTTTCGGTGGACAGTGTAGGCGCCAAACTTTTCGGTGGACAGTGTAGGCGCCAAACTTTTCGGTGGACAGTGTAGGCGCCAAACTTTTCGGTGGACAGTGTAGGCGCCAAACTTTTCGGTGGACAGTGTAGGCGCCAAACTTTTCGGTGGACAGTGTAGGCGCCAAACTTTTCGGTGGACAGTGTAGGCGCCAAACTTTTCGGTGGACAGTGTAGGCGCCAAACTTTTCGGTGGACAGTGTAGGCGCCAAACTTTTCGGTGGACAGTGTAGGCGCCAAACTTTTCGGTGGACAGTGTAGGCGCCAAACTTTTCGGTGGACAGTGTAGGCGCCAAACTTTTCGGTGGACAGTGTAGGCGCCAAACTTTTCGGTGGACAGTGTAGGCGCCAAACTTTTCGGTGGACAGTGTAGGCGCCAAACTTTTCGGTGGACAGTGTAGGCGCCAAACTTTTCGGTGGACAGTGTAGGCGCCAAACTTTTCGGTGGACAGTGTAGGCGCCTAACTTTTCGGTGGACAGTGTAGGCGCCTAACTTTTCGGTGGACAGTGTAGGCGCCTAACTTTTCGGTGGACAGTGTAGGCGCCTAACTTTTCGGTGGACAGTGTAGGCGCCTAACTTTTCGGTGGACAGTGTAGGCGCCTAACTTTTCGGTGGACAGTGTAGGCGCCTAACTTTTCGGTGGACAGTGTAGGCGCCTAACTTTTCGGTGGACAGTGTAGGCGCCTAACTTTTCGGTGGACAGTGTAGGCGCCAAACTATTCGGTGGACAGTGTAGGCGCCAAACTATTCGGTGGACAGTGTAGGCGCCTAACTATTCGGTGGACAGTGTAGGCGCCTAACTATTCGGTGGACAGTGTAGGCGCCAAACTATTCGGTGGACAGTGTAGGCGCCAAACTATTCGGTGGACAGTGTAGGCGCCAAACTATTCGGTGGACAGTGTAGGCGCCAAACTATTCGGTGGACAGTGTAGGCGCCAAACTATTCGGTGGACAGTGTAGGCGCCAAACTATTCGGTGGACAGTGTAGGCGCCAAACTATTCGGTGGACAGTGTAGGCGCCAAACTATTCGGTGGACAGTGTAGGCGCCAAACTATTCGGTGGACAGTGTAGGCGCCAAACTATTCGGTGGACAGTGTAGGCGCCAAACTATTCGGTGGACAGTGTAGGCGCCAAACTATTCGGTGGACAGTGTAGGCGCCAAACTATTCGGTGGACAGTGTAGGCGCCAAACTATTCGGTGGACAGTGTAGGCGCCAAACTATTCGGTGGACAGTGTAGGCGCCAAACTATTCGGTGGACAGTGTAGGCGCCAAACTATTCGGTGGACAGTGTAGGCGCCAAACTATTCGGTGGACAGTGTAGGCGCCAAACTATTCGGTGGACAGTGTAGGCGCCAAACTATTCGGTGGACAGTGTAGGCGCCAAACTATTCGGTGGACAGTGTAGGCGCCAAACTATTCGGTGGACAGTGTAGGCGCCAAACTATTCGGTGGACAGTGTAGGCGCCAAACTATTCGGTGGACAGTGTAGGCGCCAAACTATTCGGTGGACAGTGTAGGCGCCAAACTATTCGGTGGACAGTGTAGGCGCCAAACTATTCGGTGGACAGTGTAGGCGCCAAACTATTCGGTGGACAGTGTAGGCGCCAAACTATTCGGTGGACAGTGTAGGCGCCAAACTATTCGGTGGACAGTGTAGGCGCCAAACTATTCGGTGGACAGTGTAGGCGCCAAACTATTCGGTGGACAGTGTAGGCGCCAAACTATTCGGTGGACAGTGTAGGCGCCAAACTATTCGGTGGACAGTGTAGGCGCCAAACTATTCGGTGGACAGTGTAGGCGCCAAACTATTCGGTGGACAGTGTAGGCGCCAAACTATTCGGTGGACAGTGTAGGCGCCAAACTATTCGGTGGACAGTGTAGGCGCCAAACTATTCGGTGGACAGTGTAGGCGCCAAACTATTCGGTGGACAGTGTAGGCGCCAAACTATTCGGTGGACAGTGTAGGCGCCTAACTATTCGGTGGACAGTGTAGGCGCCTAACTATTCGGTGGACAGTGTAGGCGCCTAACTATTCGGTGGACAGTGTAGGCGCCTAACTATTCGGTGGACAGTGTAGGCGCCTAACTATTCGGTGGACAGTGTAGGCGCCTAACTATTCGGTGGACAGTGTAGGCGCCTAACTATTCGGTGGACAGTGTAGGCGCCTAACTATTCGGTGGACAGTGTAGGCGCCTAACTATTCGGTGGACAGTGTAGGCGCCTAACTATTCGGTGGACAGTGTAGGCGCCTAACTATTCGGTGGACAGTGTAGGCGCCTAACTATTCGGTGGACAGTGTAGGCGCCTAACTATTCGGTGGACAGTGTAGGCGCCTAACTATTCGGTGGACAGTGTAGGCGCCTAACTATTCGGTGGACAGTGTAGGCGCCTAACTATTCGGTGGACAGTGTAGGCGCCTAACTATTCGGTGGACAGTGTAGGCGCCTAACTATTCGGTGGACAGTGTAGGCGCCTAACTATTCGGTGGACAGTGTAGGCGCCTAACTATTCGGTGGACAGTGTAGGCGCCTAACTATTCGGTGGACAGTGTAGGCGCCTAACTATTCGGTGGACAGTGTAGGCGCCTAACTATTCGGTGGACAGTGTAGGCGCCTAACTATTCGGTGGACAGTGTAGGCGCCTAACTATTCGGTGGACAGTGTAGGCGCCTAACTATTCGGTGGACAGTGTAGGCGCCTAACTATTCGGTGGACAGTGTAGGCGCCTAACTATTCGGTGGACAGTGTAGGCGCCTAACTATTCGGTGGACAGTGTAGGCGCCTAACTATTCGGTGGACAGTGTAGGCGCCTAACTATTCGGTGGACAGTGTAGGCGCCTAACTATTCGGTGGACAGTGTAGGCGCCTAACTATTCGGTGGACAGTGTAGGCGCCTAACTATTCGGTGGACAGTGTAGGCGCCTAACTATTCGGTGGACAGTGTAGGCGCCTAACTATTCGGTGGACAGTGTAGGCGCCTAACTATTCGGTGGACAGTGTAGGCGCCTAACTATTCGGTGGACAGTGTAGGCGCCTAACTATTCGGTGGACAGTGTAGGCGCCTAACTATTCGGTGGACAGTGTAGGCGCCTAACTATTCGGTGGACAGTGTAGGCGCCTAACTATTCGGTGGACAGTGTAGGCGCCTAACTATTCGGTGGACAGTGTAGGCGCCTAACTATTCGGTGGACAGTGTAGGCGCCTAACTATTCGGTGGACAGTGTAGGCGCCTAACTATTCGGTGGACAGTGTAGGCGCCTAACTATTCGGTGGACAGTGTAGGCGCCTAACTATTCGGTGGACAGTGTAGGCGCCTAACTATTCGGTGGACAGTGTAGGCGCCTAACTATTCGGTGGACAGTGTAGGCGCCTAACTATTCGGTGGACAGTGTAGGCGCCTAACTATTCGGTGGACAGTGTAGGCGCCTAACTATTCGGTGGACAGTGTAGGCGCCTAACTATTCGGTGGACAGTGTAGGCGCCTAACTATTCGGTGGACAGTGTAGGCGCCTAACTATTCGGTGGACAGTGTAGGCGCCTAACTATTCGGTGGACAGTGTAGGCGCCTAACTATTCGGTGGACAGTGTAGGCGCCTAACTATTCGGTGGACAGTGTAGGCGCCTAACTATTCGGTGGACAGTGTAGGCGCCTAACTATTCGGTGGACAGTGTAGGCGCCTAACTATTCGGTGGACAGTGTAGGCGCCTAACTATTCGGTGGACAGTGTAGGCGCCTAACTATTCGGTGGACAGTGTAGGCGCCTAACTATTCGGTGGACAGTGTAGGCGCCTAACTATTCGGTGGACAGTGTAGGCGCCTAACTATTCGGTGGACAGTGTAGGCGCCTAACTATTCGGTGGACAGTGTAGGCGCCTAACTATTCGGTGGACAGTGTAGGCGCCTAACTATTCGGTGGACAGTGTAGGCGCCTAACTATTCGGTGGACAGTGTAGGCGCCTAACTATTCGGTGGACAGTGTAGGCGCCTAACTATTCGGTGGACAGTGTAGGCGCCTAACTATTCGGTGGACAGTGTAGGCGCCTAACTATTCGGTGGACAGTGTAGGCGCCTAACTATTCGGTGGACAGTGTAGGCGCCTAACTATTCGGTGGACAGTGTAGGCGCCTAACTATTCGGTGGACAGTGTAGGCGCCTAACTATTCGGTGGACAGTGTAGGCGCCTAACTATTCGGTGGACAGTGTAGGCGCCTAACTATTCGGTGGACAGTGTAGGCGCCTAACTATTCGGTGGACAGTGTAGGCGCCTAACTATTCGGTGGACAGTGTAGGCGCCTAACTATTCGGTGGACAGTGTAGGCGCCTAACTATTCGGTGGACAGTGTAGGCGCCTAACTATTCGGTGGACAGTGTAGGCGCCTAACTATTCGGTGGACAGTGTAGGCGCCTAACTATTCGGTGGACAGTGTAGGCGCCTAACTATTCGGTGGACAGTGTAGGCGCCTAACTATTCGGTGGACAGTGTAGGCGCCTAACTATTCGGTGGACAGTGTAGGCGCCTAACTATTCGGTGGACAGTGTAGGCGCCTAACTATTCGGTGGACAGTGTAGGCGCCTAACTATTCGGTGGACAGTGTAGGCGCCTAACTATTCGGTGGACAGTGTAGGCGCCTAACTATTCGGTGGACAGTGTAGGCGCCTAACTATTCGGTGGACAGTGTAGGCGCCTAACTATTCGGTGGACAGTGTAGGCGCCTAACTATTCGGTGGACAGTGTAGGCGCCTAACTATTCGGTGGACAGTGTAGGCGCCTAACTATTCGGTGGACAGTGTAGGCGCCTAACTATTCGGTGGACAGTGTAGGCGCCTAACTATTCGGTGGACAGTGTAGGCGCCTAACTATTCGGTGGACAGTGTAGGCGCCTAACTATTCGGTGGACAGTGTAGGCGCCTAACTATTCGGTGGACAGTGTAGGCGCCTAACTATTCGGTGGACAGTGTAGGCGCCTAACTATTCGGTGGACAGTGTAGGCGCCTAACTATTCGGTGGACAGTGTAGGCGCCTAACTATTCGGTGGACAGTGTAGGCGCCTAACTATTCGGTGGACAGTGTAGGCGCCTAACTATTCGGTGGACAGTGTAGGCGCCTAACTATTCGGTGGACAGTGTAGGCGCCTAACTATTCGGTGGACAGTGTAGGCGCCTAACTATTCGGTGGACAGTGTAGGCGCCTAACTATTCGGTGGACAGTGTAGGCGCCTAACTATTCGGTGGACAGTGTAGGCGCCTAACTATTCGGTGGACAGTGTAGGCGCCTAACTATTCGGTGGACAGTGTAGGCGCCTAACTATTCGGTGGACAGTGTAGGCGCCTAACTATTCGGTGGACAGTGTAGGCGCCTAACTATTCGGTGGACAGTGTAGGCGCCTAACTATTCGGTGGACAGTGTAGGCGCCTAACTATTCGGTGGACAGTGTAGGCGCCTAACTATTCGGTGGACAGTGTAGGCGCCTAACTATTCGGTGGACAGTGTAGGCGCCTAACTATTCGGTGGACAGTGTAGGCGCCTAACTATTCGGTGGACAGTGTAGGCGCCTAACTATTCGGTGGACAGTGTAGGCGCCTAACTATTCGGTGGACAGTGTAGGCGCCTAACTATTCGGTGGACAGTGTAGGCGCCTAACTATTCGGTGGACAGTGTAGGCGCCTAACTATTCGGTGGACAGTGTAGGCGCCTAACTATTCGGTGGACAGTGTAGGCGCCTAACTATTCGGTGGACAGTGTAGGCGCCTAACTATTCGGTGGACAGTGTAGGCGCCTAACTATTCGGTGGACAGTGTAGGCGCCTAACTATTCGGTGGACAGTGTAGGCGCCTAACTATTCGGTGGACAGTGTAGGCGCCTAACTATTCGGTGGACAGTGTAGGCGCCTAACTATTCGGTGGACAGTGTAGGCGCCTAACTATTCGGTGGACAGTGTAGGCGCCTAACTATTCGGTGGACAGTGTAGGCGCCTAACTATTCGGTGGACAGTGTAGGCGCCTAACTATTCGGTGGACAGTGTAGGCGCCTAACTATTCGGTGGACAGTGTAGGCGCCTAACTATTCGGTGGACAGTGTAGGCGCCTAACTATTCGGTGGACAGTGTAGGCGCCTAACTATTCGGTGGACAGTGTAGGCGCCTAACTATTCGGTGGACAGTGTAGGCGCCTAACTATTCGGTGGACAGTGTAGGCGCCTAACTATTCGGTGGACAGTGTAGGCGCCTAACTATTCGGTGGACAGTGTAGGCGCCTAACTATTCGGTGGACAGTGTAGGCGCCTAACTATTCGGTGGACAGTGTAGGCGCCTAACTATTCGGTGGACAGTGTAGGCGCCTAACTATTCGGTGGACAGTGTAGGCGCCTAACTATTCGGTGGACAGTGTAGGCGCCTAACTATTCGGTGGACAGTGTAGGCGCCTAACTATTCGGTGGACAGTGTAGGCGCCTAACTATTCGGTGGACAGTGTAGGCGCCTAACTATTCGGTGGACAGTGTAGGCGCCTAACTATTCGGTGGACAGTGTAGGCGCCTAACTATTCGGTGGACAGTGTAGGCGCCTAACTATTCGGTGGACAGTGTAGGCGCCTAACTATTCGGTGGACAGTGTAGGCGCCTAACTATTCGGTGGACAGTGTAGGCGCCTAACTATTCGGTGGACAGTGTAGGCGCCTAACTATTCGGTGGACAGTGTAGGCGCCTAACTATTCGGTGGACAGTGTAGGCGCCTAACTATTCGGTGGACAGTGTAGGCGCCTAACTATTCGGTGGACAGTGTAGGCGCCTAACTATTCGGTGGACAGTGTAGGCGCCTAACTATTCGGTGGACAGTGTAGGCGCCTAACTATTCGGTGGACAGTGTAGGCGCCTAACTATTCGGTGGACAGTGTAGGCGCCTAACTATTCGGTGGACAGTGTAGGCGCCTAACTATTCGGTGGACAGTGTAGGCGCCTAACTATTCGGTGGACAGTGTAGGCGCCTAACTATTCGGTGGACAGTGTAGGCGCCTAACTATTCGGTGGACAGTGTAGGCGCCTAACTATTCGGTGGACAGTGTAGGCGCCTAACTATTCGGTGGACAGTGTAGGCGCCTAACTATTCGGTGGACAGTGTAGGCGCCTAACTATTCGGTGGACAGTGTAGGCGCCTAACTATTCGGTGGACAGTGTAGGCGCCTAACTATTCGGTGGACAGTGTAGGCGCCTAACTATTCGGTGGACAGTGTAGGCGCCTAACTATTCGGTGGACAGTGTAGGCGCCTAACTATTCGGTGGACAGTGTAGGCGCCTAACTATTCGGTGGACAGTGTAGGCGCCTAACTATTCGGTGGACAGTGTAGGCGCCTAACTATTCGGTGGACAGTGTAGGCGCCTAACTATTCGGTGGACAGTGTAGGCGCCTAACTATTCGGTGGACAGTGTAGGCGCCTAACTATTCGGTGGACAGTGTAGGCGCCTAACTATTCGGTGGACAGTGTAGGCGCCTAACTATTCGGTGGACAGTGTAGGCGCCTAACTATTCGGTGGACAGTGTAGGCGCCTAACTATTCGGTGGACAGTGTAGGCGCCTAACTATTCGGTGGACAGTGTAGGCGCCTAACTATTCGGTGGACAGTGTAGGCGCCTAACTATTCGGTGGACAGTGTAGGCGCCTAACTATTCGGTGGACAGTGTAGGCGCCTAACTATTCGGTGGACAGTGTAGGCGCCTAACTATTCGGTGGACAGTGTAGGCGCCTAACTATTCGGTGGACAGTGTAGGCGCCTAACTATTCGGTGGACAGTGTAGGCGCCTAACTATTCGGTGGACAGTGTAGGCGCCTAACTATTCGGTGGACAGTGTAGGCGCCTAACTATTCGGTGGACAGTGTAGGCGCCTAACTATTCGGTGGACAGTGTAGGCGCCTAACTATTCGGTGGACAGTGTAGGCGCCTAACTATTCGGTGGACAGTGTAGGCGCCTAACTATTCGGTGGACAGTGTAGGCGCCTAACTATTCGGTGGACAGTGTAGGCGCCTAACTATTCGGTGGACAGTGTAGGCGCCTAACTATTCGGTGGACAGTGTAGGCGCCTAACTATTCGGTGGACAGTGTAGGCGCCTAACTATTCGGTGGACAGTGTAGGCGCCTAACTATTCGGTGGACAGTGTAGGCGCCTAACTATTCGGTGGACAGTGTAGGCGCCTAACTATTCGGTGGACAGTGTAGGCGCCTAACTATTCGGTGGACAGTGTAGGCGCCTAACTATTCGGTGGACAGTGTAGGCGCCTAACTATTCGGTGGACAGTGTAGGCGCCTAACTATTCGGTGGACAGTGTAGGCGCCTAACTATTCGGTGGACAGTGTAGGCGCCTAACTATTCGGTGGACAGTGTAGGCGCCTAACTATTCGGTGGACAGTGTAGGCGCCTAACTATTCGGTGGACAGTGTAGGCGCCTAACTATTCGGTGGACAGTGTAGGCGCCTAACTATTCGGTGGACAGTGTAGGCGCCTAACTATTCGGTGGACAGTGTAGGCGCCTAACTATTCGGTGGACAGTGTAGGCGCCTAACTATTCGGTGGACAGTGTAGGCGCCTAACTATTCGGTGGACAGTGTAGGCGCCTAACTATTCGGTGGACAGTGTAGGCGCCTAACTATTCGGTGGACAGTGTAGGCGCCTAACTATTCGGTGGACAGTGTAGGCGCCTAACTATTCGGTGGACAGTGTAGGCGCCTAACTATTCGGTGGACAGTGTAGGCGCCTAACTATTCGGTGGACAGTGTAGGCGCAATATTTAAAAAATCGAATGGTGGATAAAAAGATAGGCCTCACGTATATATAACGACGGCATAGGCCTGACTTATATATCGACGGTATAAGCCTGACTTATATATCGACGTTATAGGCCTGACTTATATATCGACGGTATAGGCCTGACTTATATATCGACGGTATAGGCCTGACTTATATATCGACGGTATAGGCCTGACTTATATATCGACGGTATAGGCCTGACTTATAAATCGACGGTACAGGCCCACTTATCCTAACTTTTCTATGGACATTATAGGCCCAAACCTTTCTATGGACAGTATATGCCCATACCTTTCTATGGACAGTATAGGCCCTAACTTTTCTATGGACAATATAGTTCACACTAGGCCCTAACTTTTCAATGTACAGTATAGGCGCCTAACTTTGCTTGTGTAAACGATCTAAACCTAATTTTAAGTAATATTATGTTTGCAAACAAAATTCACGACTTTCTTGCGAAAGTAACCGCAACAATTGCCGCATTTATCTATTGAAAACATGGGCCCCACGTATATGTTGACAGTATAGGTCTCACGTATAGATATCGACGATATAGGCATAACGTATATATATCGACGGCATAGGCCTGACTTATAAATCGACGGTGTAGGCCCACTTATCCTAACTTTTCTATGGACAGTATAGGCCCAAACCTTTCTATGGACAGTATATGTCCAAACCTTTCTATGGACAGTATAGGCCCTAACTTTTCGATGGACAATATAGTTGACACTAGGCCCTAACTTTTCAATGGACAGTATAGGCGCCTAACTTTTCGGTGGACAGTATAGGCGCCTAACTTTTCGGTGGACAGTATAGGCGCCTAACTTTTCGGTGGACAGTATAGGCGCCTAACTTTTCGGTGGACAGTATATAAAAAAATTTTAAAAAATCGAATGGTGGATAAAAAATAGGCCTCACGTATATATTTCGACCGCATAGGCCTGACTTATATATCGACGGTATAAGCCTGACTTATATGTCGACGGTATAGGCCTGACTTATGTATCGACGGAATATGCCTGACTTATAAATCGACGGTATAGGACTGACTTATAAATCGACGGTATATGCCCACTTATTCTAACTTTTCTATGGACAGTATATGCCCAAACCTTTCTATGGACAGTATAGGCCCTACCTTTTCTATGGACAATATAGTTCACACTAGGCCCTAACTTTTCAATGTACAGTATAGGCGCCTATCTTTTCGGTGGACAGTATAGGCGCCTAACTTTTCGGTGCACAGTATAGGCGCCAAACTTTTCAGTGGACAGTATAGGCGCCAAACTTTTCGGTGGACATTATAGGCGCCAAACTTTTCGGTGGACAGTATAGGCGCCTAACTTTTCGGTGGACAGTATAGGCGCCTAACTTTTCGGTGGACAGTATAGGCGCCTAACTTTTCGGTGGACAGTATAGGCGCCTAACTTTTCGGTGGACAGTATAGGCGCCTAACTTTTCGGTGGACAGTATAGGCGCCTAACTTTTCGGTGGACAGTATAGGCGCCTAACTTTTCGGTGGACACTATAGGCGCCTAACTTTTAGGTGGACAGTATCGGCGCCTAACTTTTCGGTGGACAGTATAGGCGCCTAACATTTCGGTGGACAGTATAGGCGCCTTACTATTCGGTGGACAGTATAGGCGCCTAACTATTCGGTGGACAGTATAGGCGCCTAACTATTCGATGGACAGTATTGGCGCCTAACTATTCGGTGGACAGTATAGGCGCCTAACTATACGGTGGACGGTATAGGCGCCTAACTTTTCGGTGGACAGTATAGGCGCCTAACTATTCGGTGGACAGTAGATAAAAAAAATTAAAAAATCGAATGGTGGATAAAAAATAGGCCTCACGTGTATATAACGACGGCATAGGCCTGACATATATCGACGGTATAAGCCTCTTTTATATATCGACGGTATAGGCCTGACTTATATATCGACGGTATAGGCCTGACTTATATATCGACGGTATAGGCCTGACTTATATATCGACGGTATAGGCCTGACTTATATATCGACGGTGTAGGCCTGACTTGTATATCGACGGTATAGGCCTGACTTATAAATAGACGGTATAGGCCTGACTTATAAATCGACGGTACAGGCCCACTTATCCTAACTTTTCTATGGACAGTATAGGCCCAAACCTTTCTATGGACAGTATAGGCCCTAACTTTTCTATGGACAATATAGTTCACACTAGGTCCTAACTTTTCAATGTACAGTATAGTCGCCTATCTTTTCGGTGGACAGTATAGGCGCCTAACTTTTCGGTGGACAGTATAGGCGCCAAACTTTTCGGTTGACAGTATAGGCGCCAAGCTTTTCGGTGGACAGTATAGGCGCCAAACTTTTCGGTGGACAGTATAGGCGTCTAACTTTTCGGTGGACAGTATAGGCGCCTAACTTTTCGGTGGACAGTATAGGCGCCTAACTTTTCGGTGGACAGTATAGGCGCCTAACTTTGCTTGTGTAAACGATCTAAACCTAATTTTAAGTAATATTATGTTTGCAAACAAAATTCACGACTTTCTTGCGAAAGTAACCGCAACAATTGCCGCATTTATCTATTGAAAACATGGGCCCCACGTATATGTTGACAGTATAGGCCTCACGTATAAATATCGACGATATAAGCCTCACGTATATATATATATATATCGACGGCATAGGCCTGACTTATAAATCGACGGTATAGGCCCACTTATCCTAACCTTTCTATGGACAGTATAGGCCCAAACCTTTCTATGGACAGTATATGCCCAAACCTTTCTATGGACAGTATAGGCCCTAACTTTTCTATAGACAATATAGTTCACACTAGGCCCTAACTTTTCAATGGACAGTATATGCGCCTAACTTTTCGGTGGACAGTATAGGCGCCTAACTTTTAGATGGACAGTATAGGCGCCAAACTTTTCGGTGGACAGTATAGGCGCGTAACTTTTCGGTGGACAGTATAGGCGCGTAACTTTTCGGCGGACAGTATAGGCGCCAAACTTTTCGGTGGACAGTATAGGCGTCTAACTTTTCGGTGGACAGTATAGGCGCCTAACTTTTCGGTGGACAGTATAGGCGCCTAACTTTTCGGTGGACAGTATATAAATTTTTTTTAAAAAATCGAATGGTGGATAAAAAATAGGCCTCACGTATATATATATCGACGGCATAGGCCTGACTAATATATCGACGGTATAGGCTCACTTATCCTAGCTTTTCAATGGACAGTATAGGTGAAAGTAGGCCCCACTTATTTATCGACAGTATAGGCCCTAACTTTTATATGGACAGTATAGGCTCCTAACGGCACAATGGACGGGAAAAAAAAGAAAGAAAAAAAATAGAATGGTGGATACAAACACCCTGGCAATCAATGGGCTAAATAAGTTGACTGCAAAGTAAATCACAAAGACAGATTTTCTATAAAAAAATAGAATTATGAAAACCTTTTAAATAATCTAAGAAAAGTGTACTGGGTGATATTTTATTTGCACGTCTTCTTACAATTCCAGGATAAAGATTTTATTGATATTAATTTATTTTACTGCTATTCTCTGGCTGGAATTAATTCATAAACTTACTCGTAAAGCCTCATGATTTTTTGGTCAATACATTGTTTTATGACGACCGTTTGTACATTGGAAAACTAAATCAATTAATTGAATCTGAGGCCGAGATCTAGCGTTACTTCTTTTTCACTTCACAGAACGCATGAAGGAGAAATAGAAGAAACTAATACCATTACTCACAAATAGGTGATTTCGATTCAAGATAGGATACAAGTGACAAAGGAGCTGATAAATTAAAATATTTCCTCTGTTCTCAACCATTTCCATAGGTTTGACTGAGTTTTATTCTCAATGTAAAATTGCAGGATACATTTCTGCTTGACAAGAAAAAGATTATATCTTTATATATATATATATATATATATATATATATATATATATATATATATATATATATTTATATATATATATATATATATATATATATATATATATATATATTTATAATGTGGATACATTTCTGCTTGACAAGAAAATGATTATATATATATATATATATATATATATATATATATATATATATATATATATATATATATATATATATATATATATATATATATATATATATTTGTAATATTTGGACAGTATTGGCGCCTAACTTTTCGGTGGACAGTATAGGCGCCTAACTTTTCGGTGGACAGTATAGGCGCCTAACTTTTCGGTGGACAGTATAGGCGCCTACCTTTTCGGTGGATAGTATAGGCGCCTAACTTTGCTTGTGTGAACGATCTAAACCTAATTTTAAGTAATATTATGTTTGCAAATAAAATTCACGACTTTCTTGCGAAAGTAACCGCAACAATTGCCACATTTATCTATTGAAAACATGGGCCCCACATATATGTTGACAGTATAGGCCTCATGTATATATATCGACGATATAGGCCTCACGTATATATATAGGCCTCACGTATATATATCGACGGCATAGGCCTGACATATATCGACGGTATAGGCCCACTTATCCTAACTTTTCTATGGACAGTATAGGCCCAAACTTTTCTATGGACAGTAAAGGCCCTAACTTTTCTATGGACAGTATAGGCCCTAACTTTTCTATGGACAGTATAGTTCACACTATGCCCTAACTTTTCAATGGACAGTATAGGCCCTAACTTTTCGGTGGACAGTATAGGCGCCTAACTTTTCGGTGGACAGTATAGGCGCCTAACTTTTCGGTGGACAGTATAGGCGCCTAACTTTTCGGTGGACAGTATAGGCGCCTAACTTTTCGGTGGACAGTATCGGCGCCTAACTTTTCGGTGGACAGTATCGGCGCCTAACTTTTCGGTGGACAGTATCGGCGCCTAACTTTTCGGTGGACAGTATCGGCGCCTAACTTTTCGGTGGACAGTATCGGCGCCTAACTTTTCGGTGGACAGTATCGGCGCCTAACTTTTCGGTGGACAGTATCGGCGCCTAACTTTTCGGTGGACAGTATCGGCGCCTAACTTTTCGGTGGACAGTATCGGCGCCTAACTTTTCGGTGGACAGTATCGGCGCCTAACTTTTCGGTGGACAGTATCGGCGCCTAACTTTTCGGTGGACAGTATCGGCGCCTAACTTTTCGGTGGACAGTATCGGCGCCTAACTTTTCGGTGGACAGTATCGGCGCCTAACTTTTCGGTGGACAGTATCGGCGCCTAACTTTTCGGTGGACAGTTTCGGCGCCTAACTTTTCGGTGGACATTATAGGCGCCTAGCTTTTCCGTGGACAGTATAGGCGCCTAGCTTTTCCGTGGACAGTATAGGCGCCTAACTTTTCCGTGGACAGTATAGGCGCCTAACTTTTCCGTGGACAGTATAGGCGCCTAACTTTTCCGTGGACAGTATAGGCGCCTAGCTTTTCCGTGGACAGTATAGGCGCCTAGCTTTTCGGTGGACAGTATAGACGCCTAGCTTTTCGGTGGACAGTATAGACGCCTAGCTTTTCGGTGGACAGTATAGACGCCTAGCTTTTCGGTGGACAGTATAGACGCCTAGCTTTTCGGTGGACAGTATAGGCGCCTAGCTTTTCGGTGGACAGTATAGGCGCCTAGCTTTTCGGTGGACAGTATAGGCGCCTAGCTTTTCGGTGGACAGTATAGGCGCCTAGCTTTTCGGTGGACAGTATAGGCCCCTAACTTTTCGGTGGACAGTATAGGCCCCTAACTTTGCTTGTGTAAACGATCTAAACCTAATTTTAAGTAATATTATGTTTGCAAACAAAATTCACGACTTTCTTGCCAAAGTAACCGCAACAATTGCCGCATTTATCTATTCAAAACATGGGCCCCACATATATGATGACAGTATAGGCCTCACGTATAGATATCGACGATATAGGCCTCACGTAGATATATTGACGGCATAGGCCTGACTTATAAATAGACGGTATAGGCCCACTTATCCTAACTTTTCTATGGACAGTATAGGCCCAAACCTTTCTATGGACAGTATATGTCCAAACATTTCTATGGACAGTATAGGCCCTAACTTTTCTATGGACAATATTGATCACACTAGGCCCTAACTTTTCAATGGACAGTATAGGCGCCTAACTTTTCGGTGGACAGTATAGGCGCCTAACTTTTCGGTGGACAGTATAGGCGCCAAACTTTTCGGTGGACAGTATAGGCGCCAAACTTTTCGGTGGACAGTATAGGCGCCAAACTTTTCGGTGGACAGTATAGGCGCCAAACTTTTCGGTGGACAGTATAGGCGCCAAACTTTTCGGTGGACAGTATAGGCGCCAAACTTTTCGGTGGACAGTATAGGCGCCTAACTTTTCGGTGGACAGTATAGGCGCCTAACTTTTCGGTGGACAGTATAGGCGCCTAACTTTTCGGTGGACAGTATAGGCGCCTAACTTTTCGGTGGACAGTATAGGCGCCTAACTTTTCGGTGGACAGTATAGGCGCCTAACTTTTCGGTGGACAGTATAGGCGCCTAACTTTTCGGTGGACAGTGTAGGCGCCTAACTTTTCGGTGGACAGTGTAGGCGCCTAACTTTTCGGTGGACAGTGTAGGCGCCTAACTTTTCGGTGGACAGTGTAGGCGCCTAACTTTTCGGTGGACAGTGTAGGCGCCTAACTTTTCGGTGGACAGTGTAGGCGCCTAACTTTTCGGTGGACAGTGTAGGCGCCTAACTATTCAGTGGACAGTATAGGCGCCTAACTATTCGGTGGACAGTATAGGCGCCTAACTATTCGGTGGACAGTATAGGCGCCTAACTATTCGGTGGACAGTATAGGCGCCTAACTATACGGTGGACAGTATAGGCGCCTAACTATTCGGTGGACAGTATAGGCGCCTAACTATTCGGTGGACAGTAGAGAAAAAATATTTAAAAAATCGAATGGTGGATAAAAAGATAGGCCTCACGTATATATAACGACGGCATAGGCCTGACTTATATATCGACGGTATAAGCCTGACTTATATATCGACGTTATAGGCCTGACTTATATATCGACGGTATAGGCCTGACTTATATATCGACGGTATAGGCCTGACTTATATATCGACGGTATAGGCCTGACTTATAAATCGACGGTACAGGCCCACTTATCCTAACTTTTCTATGGACATTATAGGCCCAAACCTTTCTATGGACAGTATATGCCCATACCTTTCTATGGACAGTATAGGCCCTAACTTTTCTATGGACAATATAGTTCACACTAGGCCCTAACTTTTCAATGTACAGTATAGGCGCCTAACTTTGCTTGTGTAAACGATCTAAACCTAATTTTAAGTAATATTATGTTTGCAAACAAAATTCACGACTTTCTTGCGAAAGTAACCGCAACAATTGCCGCATTTATCTATTGAAAACATGGGCCCCACGTATATGTTGACAGTATAGGTCTCACGTATAGATATCGACGATATAGGCATAACGTATATATATCGACGGCATAGGCCTGACTTATAAATCGACGGTGTAGGCCCACTTATCCTAACTTTTCTATGGACAGTATAGGCCCAAACCTTTCTATGGACAGTATATGTCCAAACCTTTCTATGGACAGTATAGGCCCTAACTTTTCGATGGACAATATAGTTGACACTAGGCCCTAACTTTTCAATGGACAGTATAGGCGCCTAACTTTTCGGTGGACAGTATAGGCGCCTAACTTTTCGGTGGACAGTATAGGCGCCTAACTTTTCGGTGGACAGTATAGGCGCCTAACTTTTCGGTGGACAGTATATAAAAAAATTTTAAAAAATCGAATGGTGGATAAAAAATAGGCCTCACGTATATATTTCGACCGCATAGGCCTGACTTATATATCGACGGTATAAGCCTGACTTATATGTCGACGGTATAGGCCTGACTTATAAATCGACGGTATATGCCCACTTATTCTAACTTTTCTATGGACAGTATATGCCCAAACCTTTCTATGGACAGTATATGCCCAAACCTTTCTATGGACAGTATAGGCCCTACCTTTTCTATGGACAATATAGTTCACACTAGGCCCTAACTTTTCAATGTACAGTATAGGCGCCTATCTTTTCGGTGGACAGTATAGGCGCCTAACTTTTCGGTGCACAGTATAGGCGCCAAACTTTTCAGTGGACAGTATAGGCGCCAAACTTTTCGGTGGACATTATAGGCGCCAAACTTTTCGGTGGACAGTATAGGCGCCTAACTTTTCGGTGGACAGTATAGGCGCCTAACTTTTCGGTGGACAGTATAGGCGCCTAACTTTTCGGTGGACAGTATAGGCGCCTAACTTTTCGGTGGACAGTATAGGCGCCTAACTTTTAGGTGGACAGTATCGGCGCCTAACTTTTCGGTGGACAGTATAGGCGCCTAACATTTCGGTGGACAGTATAGGCGCCTTACTATTCGGTGGACAGTATAGGCGCCTAACTATTCGGTGGACAGTATAGGCGCCTAACTATTCGATGGACAGTATAGGCGCCTAACTATTCGGTGGACAGTATAGGCGCCTAACTATACGGTGGACGGTATAGGCGCCTAACTTTTCTGTGGACAGTATAGGCGCCTAACTATTCGGTGGACAGTAGATAAAAAAAATTAAAAAATCGAATGGTGGATAAAAAATAGGCCTCACGTGTATATAACGACGGCATAGGCCTGACATATATCGACGGTATAAGCCTCTTTTATATATCGACGGTATAGGCCTGACTTATATATCGACGGTATAGGCCTGACTTATATATCGACGGTATAGGCCTGACTTATATATCGACGGTGTAGGCCTGACTTGTATATCGACGGTATAGGCCTGACTTATAAATAGACGGTATAGGCCTGACTTATAAATCGACGGTACAGGCCCACTTATCCTAACTTTTCTATGGACAGTATAGGCCCAAACCTTTCTATGGACAGTATAGGCCCTAACTTTTCTATGGACAATATAGTTCACACTAGGTCCTAACTTTTCAATGTACAGTATAGTCGCCTATCTTTTCGGTGGACAGTATAGGCGCCTAACTTTTCGGTGGACAGTATAGGCGCCAAACTTTTCGGTTGACAGTATAGGCGCCAAACTTTTCGGTGGACAGTATAGGCGCCAAACTTTTCGGTGGACAGTATAGGCGTCTAACTTTTCGGTGGACAGTATAGGCGCCTAACTTTTCGGTGGACAGTATAGGCGCCTAACTTTTCGGTGGACAGTATAGGCGCCTAACTTTGCTTGTGTAAACGATCTAAACCTAATTTTAAGTAATATTATGTTTGCAAACAAAATTCACGACTTTCTTGCGAAAGTAACCGCAACAATTGCCGCATTTATCTATTGAAAACATGGGCCCCACGTATATGTTGACAGTATAGGTCTCATGTATAGATATCGACGATATAGGCATAACGTATATATATCGACGGCATAGGCCTGACTTATAAATCGACGGTGTAGGCCCACTTATCCTAACTTTTCTATGGACAGTATAGGCCCAAACCTTTCTATGGACAGTATATGTCCAAACCTTTCTATGGACAGTATAGGCCCTAACTTTTCGATGGACAATATAGTTGACACTAGGCCCTAACTTTTCAATGGACAGTATAGGCGCCTAACTTTTCGGTGGACAGTATAGGCGCCTAACTTTTCGGTGGACAGTATAGGCGCCTAACTTTTCGGTGGACAGTATAGGCGCCTAACTTTTCGGTGGACAGTATATAAAAAAATTTTAAAAAATCGAATGGTGGATAAAAAATAGGCCTCACGTATATATTTCGACCGCATAGGCCTGACTTATATATCGACGGTATAAGCCTGACTTATATGTCGACGGTATAGGCCTGACTTATAAATCGACGGTATATGCCCACTTATTCTAACTTTTCTATGGACAGTATATGCCCAAACCTTTCTATGGACAGTATATGCCCAAACCTTTCTATGGACAGTATAGGCCCTACCTTTTCTATGGACAATATAGTTCACACTAGGCCCTAACTTTTCAATGTACAGTATAGGCGCCTATCTTTTCGGTGGACAGTATAGGCGCCAAACTTTTCAGTGGACAGTATAGGCGCCAAACTTTTCGGTGGACATTATAGGCGCCAAACTTTTCGGTGGACAGTATAGGCGCCTAACTTTTCGGTGGACAGTATAGGCGCCTAACTTTTCGGTGGACAGTATAGGCGCCTAACTTTTCGGTGGACAGTATAGGCGCCTAACTTTTCGGTGGACAGTATAGGCGCCTAACTTTTAGGTGGACAGTATCGGCGCCTAACTTTTCGGTGGACAGTATAGGCGCCTAACATTTCGGTGGACAGTATAGGCGCCTTACTATTCGGTGGACAGTATAGGCGCCTAACTATTCGGTGGACAGTATAGGCGCCTAACTATTCGATGGACAGTATAGGCGCCTAACTATTCGGTGGACAGTATAGGCGCCTAACTATACGGTGGACGGTATAGGCGCCTAACTTTTCTGTGGACAGTATAGGCGCCTAACTATTCGGTGGACAGTAGATAAAAAAAATTAAAAAATCGAATGGTGGATAAAAAATAGGCCTCACGTGTATATAACGACGGCATAGGCCTGACATATATCGACGGTATAAGCCTCTTTTATATATCGACGGTATAGGCCTGACTTATATATCGACGGTATAGGCCTGACTTATATATCGACGGTATAGGCCTGACTTATATATCGACGGTGTAGGCCTGACTTGTATATCGACGGTATAGGCCTGACTTATAAATAGACGGTATAGGCCTGACTTATAAATCGACGGTACAGGCCCACTTATCCTAACTTTTCTATGGACAGTATAGGCCCAAACCTTTCTATGGACAGTATAGGCCCTAACTTTTCTATGGACAATATAGTTCACACTAGGTCCTAACTTTTCAATGTACAGTATAGTCGCCTATCTTTTCGGTGGACAGTATAGGCGCCTAACTTTTCGGTGGACAGTATAGGCGCCAAACTTTTCGGTTGACAGTATAGGCGCCAAACTTTTCGGTGGACAGTATAGGCGCCAAACTTTTCGGTGGACAGTATAGGCGTCTAACTTTTCGGTGGACAGTATAGGCGCCTAACTTTTCGGTGGACAGTATAGGCGCCTAACTTTTCGGTGGACAGTATAGGCGCCTAACTTTGCTTGTGTAAACGATCTAAACCTAATTTTAAGTAATATTATGTTTGCAAACAAAATTCACGACTTTCTTGCGAAAGTAACCGCAACAATTGCCGCATTTATCTATTGAAAACATGGGCCCCACGTATATGTTGACAGTATAGGCCTCACGTATAAATATCGACGATATAAGCCTCACGTATATATATATATATATCGACGGCATAGGCCTGACTTATATATCGACGGCATAGGCCTGACTTATAAATCGACGGTATAGGCCCACTTATCCTAACCTTTCTATGGACAGTATAGGCCCAAACCTTTCTATGGACAGTATATGCCCAAACCTTTCTATGGACAGTATAGGCCCTAACTTTTCTATAGACAATATAGTTCACACTAGGCCCTAACTTTTCAATGGACAGTATATGCGCCTAACTTTTCGGTGGACAGTATAGGCGCCTAACTTTTAGATGGACAGTATAGGCGCCAAACTTTTCGGTGGACAGTATAGGCGCGTAACTTTTCGGTGGACAGTATAGGCGCGTAACTTTTCGGCGGACAGTATAGGCGCCAAACTTTTCGGTGGACAGTATAGGCGTCTAACTTTTCGGTGGACAGTATAGGCGCCTAACTTTTCGGTGGACAGTATAGGCGCCTAACTTTTCGGTGGACAGTATATAAATTTTTTTTAAAAAATCGAATGGTGGATAAAAAATAGGCCTCACGTATATATATATCGACGGCATAGGCCTGACTAATATATCGACGGTATAGGCTCACCTAGCTTTTCAATGGACAGTATAGGTGAAAGTAGGCCCCACTTATTTATCGACAGTATAGGCCCTAACTTTTATATGGACAGTATAGGCTCCTAACGGCACAATGGACGGGAAAAAAAAGAAAGAAAAAAAATAGAATGGTGGATACAAACACCCTGGCAATCAATGGGCTTAATAAGTTGACTGCAAAGTAAATCACAAAGACAGATTTTCTATAAAAAAATAGAATTATGAAAACCTTTTAAATAATCTAAGAAAAGTGTAGGCGCCAAACTTTTCGGTGGACAGTATAGGCGCCAAACTTTTCGGTGGACAGTATAGGCGCCAAACTTTTCGGTGGACAGTATAGGCGCCAAACTTTTCGGTGGACAGTATAGGCGCCTAACTTTTCGGTGGACAGTATAGGCGCCTAACTTTTCGGTGGACAGTATAGGCGCCTAACTTTTCGGTGGACAGTGTAGGCGCCTAACTTTTCGGTGGACAGTGTAGGCGCCTAACTTTTCGGTGGACAGTGTAGGCGCCTAACTTTTCGGTGGACAGTGTAGGCGCCTAACTTTTCGGTGGACAGTGTAGGCGCCTAACTTTTCGGTGGACAGTGTAGGCGCCTAACTTTTCGGTGGACAGTGTAGGCGCCTAACTTTTCGGTGGACAGTGTAGGCGCCTAACTTTTCGGTGGACAGTGTAGGCGCCTAACTATTCAGTGGACAGTATAGGCGCCTAACTATTCGGTGGACAGTATAGGCGCCTAACTATTCGGTGGACAGTATAGGCGCCTAACTATTCGGTGGACAGTATAGGCGCCTAACTATACGGTGGACAGTATAGGCGCCTAACTATTCGGTGGACAGTATAGGCGCCTAACTATTCGGTGGACAGTAGAGAAAAAATATTTAAAAAATCGAATGGTGGATAAAAAGATAGGCCTCACGTATATATAACGACGGCATAGGCCTGACTTATATATCGACGGTATAAGCCTGACTTATATATCGACGTTATAGGCCTGACTTATATATCGACGGTATAGGCCTGACTTATATATCGACGGTATAGGCCTGACTTATATATCGACGGTATAGGCCTGACTTATAAATCGACGGTACAGGCCCACTTATCCTAACTTTTCTATGGACATTATAGGCCCAAACCTTTCTATGGACAGTATATGCCCATACCTTTCTATGGACAGTATAGGCCCTAACTTTTCTATGGACAATATAGTTCACACTAGGCCCTAACTTTTCAATGTACAGTATAGGCGCCTAACTTTTCGGTGGACAGTATAGGCGCCTAACTTTTAGATGGACAGTATAGGCGCCAAACTTTTCGGTGGACAGTATAGGCGCGTAACTTTTCGGTGGACAGTATAGGCGCGTAACTTTTCGGCGGACAGTATAGGCGCCAAACTTTTCGGTGGACAGTATAGGCGTCTAACTTTTCGGTGGACAGTATAGGCGCCTAACTTTTCGGTGGACAGTATAGGCGCCTAACTTTTCGGTGGACAGTATATAAATTTTTTTTAAAAAATCGAATGGTGGATAAAAAATAGGCCTCACGTATATATATATCGACGGCATAGGCCTGACTAATATATCGACGGTATAGGCTCACCTAGCTTTTCAATGGACAGTATAGGTGAAAGTAGGCCCCACTTATTTATCGACAGTATAGGCCCTAACTTTTATATGGACAGTATAGGCTCCTAACGGCACAATGGACGGGAAAAAAAAGAAAGAAAAAAAATAGAATGGTGGATACAAACACCCTGGCAATCAATGGGCTTAATAAGTTGACTGCAAAGTAAATCACAAAGACAGATTTTCTATAAAAAAATAGAATTATGAAAACCTTTTAAATAATCTAAGAAAAGTGTACTGGGTGATATTTTATTTGCACGTCTTCTTACAATTCCAGGATAAAGATTTTATTGATATTAATTTATTTTACTGCTATTCTCTGGCTGGAATCAATTCATAAACTTACTCGTAAAGCCTCATGATTTTTTGGTCAATACATTGTTTTATGACGACCGTTTGTACATTGGAAAACTAAATCAATTAATTGAATCTGAGGCCGAGATCTAGCGTTACTTCTTTTTCACTTCACAGAACGCATGAAGGAGAAATAGAAGAAACTAATACCATTACTCACAAATAGGTGATTTCGATTCAAGATAGGATACAAGTGACAAAGGAGCTGATAAATTAAAATATTTCCTCTGTTCTCAACCATTTCCATAGGTTTGACTGAGTTTTATTCTCAATGTAAAATTGCAGGATACATTTCTGCTTGACAAGAAAAAGATTATATCTTTATATATATATATATATATATATATATATATATATATATATATATATATATATATATATATAATGTGGATACATTTCTGCTTGACAAGAAAATGATTATATATATATATATATATATATATATATATATATATATATTTGTAATATTTGGACAGTATTGGCGCCTAACTTTTCGGTGGACAGTATAGGCGCCTAACTTTTCGGTGGACAGTATAGGCGCCTGACTTTTCGGTGGACAGTATAGGCGCCTACCTTTTCGGTGGATAGTATAGGCGCCTAACTTTGCTTGTGTGAACGATCTAAACCTAATTTTAAGTAATATTATGTTTGCAAATAAAATTCACGACTTTCTTGCGAAAGTAACCGCAACAATTGCCACATTTATCTATTGAAAACATGGGCCCCACATATATGTTGACAGTATAGGCCTCATGTATATATATCGACGATATAGGCCTCACGTATATATATAGGCCTCACGTATATATATCGACGGCATAGGCCTGACTTATATATCGACGGTATAGGCCCACTTATCCTAACTTTTCTATGGACAGTATAGGCCCAAACTTTTCTATGGACAGTAAAGGCCCTAACTTTTCTATGGACAGTATAGGCCCTAACTTTTCTATGGACAGTATAGTTCACACTATGCCCTAACTTTTCAATGGACATTATAGGCCCTAACTTTTCGGTGGACAGTATAGGCGCCTAACTTTTCGGTGGACAGTATAGGCGCCTAACTTTTCGGTGGACAGTATAGGCGCCTAACTTTTCGGTGGACAGTATAGGCGCCTAACTTTTCGGTGGACAGTATCGGCGCCTAACTTTTCGGTGGACAGTATCGGCGCCTAACTTTTCGGTGGACAGTATCGGCGCCTAACTTTTCGGTGGACAGTATCGGCGCCTAACTTTTCGGTGGACAGTATCGGCGCCTAACTTTTCGGTGGACAGTATCGGCGCCTAACTTTTCGGTGGACAGTATCGGCGCCTAACTTTTCGGTGGACAGTATCGGCGCCTAACTTTTCGGTGGACAGTATCGGCGCCTAACTTTTCGGTGGACAGTATCGGCGCCTAACTTTTCGGTGGACAGTATCGGCGCCTAACTTTTCGGTGGACAGTATCGGCGCCTAACTTTTCGGTGGACAGTATCGGCGCCTAACTTTTCGGTGGACAGTATCGGCGCCTAACTTTTCGGTGGACAGTATCGGCGCCTAACTTTTCGGTGGACAGTATCGGCGCCTAACTTTTCGGTGGACAGTATCGGCGCCTAACTTTTCGGTGGACAGTATCGGCGCCTAACTTTTCGGTGGACAGTATCGGCGCCTAACTTTTCGGTGGACAGTATCGGCGCCTAACTTTTCGGTGGACAGTATCGGCGCCTAACTTTTCGGTGGACAGTATCGGCGCCTAACTTTTCGGTGGACAGTATCGGCGCCTAACTTTTCGGTGGACAGTATATTAAAAAATTTTAAAAAATCTAATGGTGGATAAAAAATACGCCTCACGTATATATATCGACGGCATAGGCCTGACTTATATATCGACGGTATAGGCTCACTTATCCTAGCTTTTCAATGGACAGTATAGGTGACAGTAGGCCCCACTTATTTATCGACAGTATAGGCCCTAACTTTTATATGGACATTATAGGCTCCTAACGGCACAATGGACGGTAAAAAAAAAAAAGAAAAAAAAATAGAATGGTGGATACAAACACCCTGGCAATCAATGGGCTTAATAAGTTGACTGCAAAGTAAATCACAAAGACAGATTTTCTAAAAAAAAATAGAATTATGAAAACCTTTTAAATAATCTAAGAAAAGTGTACTGGGTGATATTTTATTTGCACGTCTTCTTACAATTCCAGGATAAAGATTTTATTGATATTAATTTATTTTACTGCTATTCTCTGGTTGGAATCAATTCATAAACTTACTCGTAAAGCCTCATGATTTTTTGGTCAATACATTGTTTTTTGACTACCGTTTGTACATTGGAAAACTAAATCAATTAATTGAATCTGAGGCCGAGATCTAGCGTTACTTCTTTTTCTCTTCACAGAACGCATGAAAGAGAAATAGAAGAAACTAATACCATTACTCACAAATAGGTGATTTCGATTCAAGATAGGATACAAGTGACAAAGGAGCTGATAAATTAAAATATTTCCTCTGTTCTCAACCATTTCCAAAGGTTTGACTGAGTTTTATTCTCAATGTAAAATTGCAGGATACATTTCTGCTTGACAAGAAAAAGATTATATCTTTATATATATATATATATAACGTGTTTTTCATAGTTATTAGCAGACAATATTTCTCACAATTTTCTACGCTTTTGGAAGCTTTATTTTTCTGCACATAAGGTCGAGAATTTTCCACATCGCAGCGATTAAAAGAAAATAAAACTAAATTATTTGGCAATAAAATTTCACAAAGATCAAACCTTTTTGATTAAGCTGATTAATGGATTTGAACACTGATCACAATGCATGTCTCTTGTCCAAACGAATGCCTCGTGTTTTCAATTTGCGTTCAATTTGCGTTCGAGATTCTCAAATAAACCCAACCACTTCAATCCCTCAGTGACAATGTTAAATATAAAAAAACGTTTTATACGCAGCCATACAGCAGGTTATATGCTTCATTCAAATGACTGTTTTAAAGTATTAATCATATTGGTAAGTTCTCTCGTGATTTTGAAAATGTTTACAACTGCATCACACATTCATTGGATATCCTTCTGAATTACTAACTTCAAGACTGTTTTACCTAATGCTTGTGTAAACGATCTAAACCTAATTTTAAGTAATATTATGTTTGCAAACAAAATTCACGACTTTCTTGCGAAAGTAACAGCAACAATTGCCACATTTATCTATTGAAAACATGGGCCCCACATATATGTTGTCAGTATAGGCCTCACGTATAGATATCGACGGCATAGGCCTGACTTATAAATCGACGGTATAGGCCCACATATCCTAACTTTTCAATGGACAGTATAGGCCTTAACCTTTCGGTGGACAGTATAGGCGCCTAACTTTTCGGTGGACAGTATAGGCGCCTAACTTTTCGGTGGACAGTATAGGCGCCAAACTTTTCGGTGGACAGTATAGGCGCCAAACTTTTCGGTGGACAGTATAGGCGCCTAACTTTTCGGTGGACAGTATAGGCGCCAAACTTTTCGGTGGACAGTATAGGCGCCAAACTTTTCGGTGGACAGTATAGGCGCCAAACTTTTCGGTGGACAGTATAGGCGCCTAACTTTTCGGTGGACAGTATAGGCGCCTAACTTTTCGGTGGACAGTATAGGCGCCTAACTTTTCGGTGGACAGTATAGGCGCCAAACTTTTCGGTGGACAGTATAGGCGCCTAACTTTTCGGTGGACAGTATAGGCGCCTAACTTTTCGGTGGACAGTATAGGCGCCTAACTTTTCGGTGGACAGTATAGGCGCCTAACTTTTCGGTGGACAGTATATAAATTTTTTTTAAAAAATCGAATGGTGGATAAAAAATAGGCCTCACGTATATATATATCGACGGCATAGGCCTGACTAATATATCGACGGTATAGGCTCACTTATCCTAGCTTTTCAATGGACAGTATAGGTCAAAGTAGGCCCCACTTATTTATCGACAGTATAGGCCCTAACTTTTATATGGACAGTATAGGCTCCTAACGGCACAATGGCCGGTAAAAAAAAGAAAGAAAAAAAATAGAATGGTGGATACAAACACCCTGGCAATCAATGGGCTTAATAAGTTGACTGCAAAGTAAATCACAAAGACAGATTTTCTATAAAAAAAATAGAATTATGAAAACCTTTTAAATAATCTAAGAAAAGTGTACTGGGTGATATTTTATTTGCACGTCTTCTTACAATTCCAGGATAAAGATTTTATTGATATTAATTTATTTTACTGCTATTCTCTGGCTGGAATCAATTCATAAACTTACTCGTAAAGCCTCATGATTTTTTGGTCAATACATTGTTTTATGACGACCGTTTGTACATTGGAAAACTAAATCAATTAATTGAATCTGAGGCCGAGATCTAGCGTTACTTCTTTTTCACTTCACAGAACGCATGAAAGAGAAATAGAAGAAACTAATACCATTACTCACAAATAGGTGATTTCGATTCAAGATAGGATACAAGTGACAAAGGAGCTGATAAATTAAAATATTTCCTCTGTTCTCAACCATTTCCATAGGTTTGACTGAGTTTTATTCTCAATGTAAAATTGCAGGATACATTTCTGCTTGACAAGAAAAAGATTATATCTTTATATATATATATATATATATATATATATATATATATATATATATATATATATATATATATATATATATATATATATATATAATGTGGATACATTTCTGCTTGACAAGAAAATGATTATATATATATATATATATATATATATATATATATATATATATATATATATATATATATATATTTGTAATATTTGGACAGTATAGGCGCCTAACTTTTCGGTGGACAGTATAGGCGCCTAACTTTTCGGTGGACAGTATAGGCGCCTACCTTTTCGGTGGATAGTATAGGCGCCTAACTTTGCTTGTGTGAACGATCCAAACCTAATTTTAAGTAATATTATGTTTGCAAACAAAATTCACGACTTTCTTGCGAAAGTAACCGCAACAATTGCCGCATTTATCTATTGAAAACATGTGTCCCACATATATGTTGACAGTATAGGCCTCATGTATATATATCGACGATATAGGCCTCACGTATATATATAGGCCTCACGTATATATATCGACGGCATAGGCCTGACTTATATATCGACGGTATAGGCCCACTTATCCTAACTTTTCTATGGACAGTATAGGCCCAAACTTTTCTATGGACAGTAAAGGCCCTAACTTTTCTATGGACAGTATAGGCCCTAACTTTTCTATGGACAATATAGTTCACACTAGGCCCTAACTTTTCAATGGACAGTATAGGCCCTAACTTTTCAAAGGACAGTATAGGCCCTAACTTTTCAATGGACAGTATAGGCCCTAACTTTTCAATGGACAGTATAGGCCCTATCTTTTCTATGGACAGTGAAGACCCTAACTTTTCTATGGACAGTATAGTTCACACTAGGCCCTAACTTTTCAATGGACAGTATAGGCCCTAACTTTTCAATGGACAGTATTTTCCCTAACTTTTCAATTGACAGTATAGGCCCTAACTTTTTAATGGACAGTATATACCCTTACTTTTCAATGGATAGTATAGGCCCCACTTATTTATCAGTATAGCCCCATATATATTGATAACAAAACAGGCCTAACTTTTCTATTGACAACATATGCCTGATTTGTTTATTTAGAAAATAGTTTTAATTTATCTTTATAGATAACAACATCATCTTCATTTATCTATTGACAACATAGTCCTCTTTAAAATATTGCCAACAACATAGGCCTCATTTGTCTATTGACAAAATGTATTTAACTTTATAGATAACAGCAAAAGCTTCATTTTTCTATTCACAACATCAGCTTAATTTACCTATTGATAAAATAGTCCTCGTTTATCTATTGCCAACAACACAGGCCTCATTTATCTTTTCACAAAGTTGGACTCATCTATCTATTGACAACAACATATACGTCTATCTACAAACAAGACATTATATATCTATTGACAACATAGACCTTATTTACCTGTTTAAAACAGGGATACTAATGACAATACACAGGTAGAGTATTCCACCCTGTACGCAAATACAATATGGGTTAATTGTCAATCTTGGACAATGTGCATATCATAAATAACCCAAAGGCGTAACCATAGGAAACACGTTTAATTCACAGTTAATAAATAAATTCTTATTTTGCTGTTGGAGCTATTTGAAAATATTTTTAGATTCACGTATGAGCAAGAGTCCAACAATGTATTTGATTAACTATTCTTACCTTACTTTAATTTATATACCGTTAAAGTTGAAAATAGTCTTTATCAAGAAAAGTCATTGAACCAGTTTAATTTTGTGATTTTTTTTATTTTAAAAACCCAAATGAGATCAAAATAACACATTTATTGAATTTTTTTTTCTTCAGTTGTCCTACAGATCTAGAATATCCGTTAATAAAACGGGTAAAGCTTTATATCTAATTTATGATCACATGGTTGGGCTGAATTGAAACGAAAAGGAAATACCATGATCAAAGTAGAACGGATACAAATGGATATAGAAAGGCTCAGAATCCGATGGAATGTAGTGGGACTGCAGATACATTCCACTAAAGATGCTTGGAATCGCCTTGATGACCATGTTAAAGAAAGGTCAAGGTACACTGGTCAGGGGTTCCTAATGGGAGAGTATGGAACGGTAGTAGGAATTATAACGTAGCTTTAAGAAATGTTCAGTCATATCGCCACGATGTCTGCAGTGAAGCAGTTTATAGTGATGTCTAGCACTGGGACATCATGCCGCAGACATGTAGCATTATTTCCCACCTAATCACATTATGCTGCCACCAGGCCAGTCCTAACACTAACATCTTAATGCTGAGCTTCAAGCGAGGCAGCTGTTAGTACCATCTTTGGTATGACTCGACTGGGGATCGAACCCACAACATCCCGCTTCTGCGGCCGATGCTCGTACCACTAGACCACCGGAGCGGTTGTAGTAGGAAATAAGCTTTACAACTAAATATGCACAACATATACGCTAAAACCCCAAATGAAAACAGCAGACCACAAAGGAGAAAGAACGAAGGCAATCGTACCGTTATATGCCTTCATTTGGGGCTTCTATCTACAAATCAATCAATGGATCATGCAAAAGAAGTTCTATAGCGTCGAGAGATGCTCGCCAGTTTAAGAAGCAATGGAATTCGAAGTTCTTGATTTCAGGAGCTGTATACTCAGGAAGGGTAAAATAGTTAGGCGATGCGATTGTCGCCACAAGGTTCGAAAAGCATGGAAAAATTATGAGTCGTTCATAAAGAAAGCTAGCAACATTAAGCAAATCGTTGACATGAAACCAATGTTAGAGATGAACATGAACATTATCGACCAATGTAGATGTTTTAGGTCGGTAAAAATGAAAAATATGGACCAGTGTTTTTACCAAGACTGTTGTGACAACTAGCTATATATGCATCTTTATTATCTCACAAGGAACAGATGTAGCATCATCAATGTATATATCCGAAAAAAATATACATCCATCCATATATACATCCATCCATCCACATATATCCACATATCCACGAGGATACGTAATTCAACTTCCCTTGTTTCTTTTAAAATATCATTAAAGAAATTCTTTCTAGACCAGCTGGAATGACATACTAATAACTCTGAATAGAAAACTTTATAATGATATCCATCATTGATATATCCAGATCTTATTTGATATATATATATATATATATATATATATATATATATATATATATATATATATATATATATATATATATATATATATATATATATATATATATATATATATATATATATATATAGAGGAGAGAGAGAGAGAGAGAGAGAGAGAGAGAGAGAGAGAGAGAGAGAGAGAGAGAGAGACTGTGAACTGAATATTGTTCATAGTTGTATTTTCACAGTATAGTCACACATAGTCAGAATGAGTGTGCAAAGATACCTGGTTATGTGCATGATCTTATATTTTTATTTTGTGTATTTTTTCTTCTTATTTTTAAAAAATAATATTTTTATGAAAAAATTTTAACCTAGCCGATTACAAAACTGAGGACCACACGGCAGATGGGTCAGCCATGACCAAATGTGTTTTCCAGATTAAAGATAAATTATTATTATTATTATTATTATTATTATTATTATTATTATTATTAATGCATACTTCACTGATCGCGTAACTCATATTCATGCCTGAGTTTTACATATTAATTTCACGCGTTTCTCTTTGTTTACCACCTTTGGTTCAATGTTAATTTCTCTTTGCATTTTGTAATAATAAACGATTATATACACAGGAACAATTAAGTGTTGATATAGCACAGAAAGCATTGTGTACACCACATGCATGATTTAAAGCTTTTCATTCAAAACACGCACGCACGCACGGACACACACACACATACACATGGGAAAGCTGACCATAACCGGTTATATACAAACGCCTGTGATGAAATGAATGCTCCGATGGTTCTTCTTTAACATCTTTAGGTAGCCAGTTCCAAATGACTGGACCCAAACTATTTTTTTACAATTCCATTTCGGGCTTAGAAAGAAGAAAGTTATAATGTGGTATAGAGCATACTATCGATGGACCAGAAACTGTACTGATATTATTTGTCCTAAATTTACCCAATCTATTGTTTATATAGTTTGGCGTCGAATCATTAGAAACTAATTCTTGATACTGTGAACACATTTCTTTCAGAAAAATTACCACGTATGATGTTGTCACTCATATTTATACGTAATATTAATTTTATGCCATACACTATCATTATTCTCATCGCGTTCTAAGTCATACTTGCTGTACATACATATTAATTGGAATGCATATATCGCTCTCCTTTTCATGATACATTTTCTCAGTGCGCGCTTGCGCATGTTATACTGCTGACATATATACAAATTTTATTGAATAAAATCTATGAGAAATCTATGAGAAAAGTTATAGATCGCTACTTGAGTTATTCTTCAATAACAAAACATTACAATCACAATCACTGTTTAGCACCACTTAGACCAATAACTGAGAATAAATTAAAGACACCAGGAGCACAAATATCATATTCAACAACAACAACAGTAATAATAATAATAATAATAATAAGAAGAAGAAGAAGAAGAAGAAATTACTTGACATAATAAATCTGATAATGATGCACAAAGTTAGATTTTCTTAAACTCTACGGTTTTGCTTGTTTCTCTTACTTAGTTTAATACCATAAAGTTGTAACACTTCATATAAACCCAAACTTAAAAGTATCAAGAGATGCTAATTGTTGATACACGTTCCATGTTGATTTGTTTGATCTATATGGAGATGTGGACCGTTTGTCTTTCTAAGGGCTCACCACATGCAATTTTACAAATATGGAAGTCTTTGTAGTGTTGAAACATATATCGAAAGAAAGACAGCAGCAATGGAATCAATTTCTTTTCTTCTTTCTGAATTATCCCAGGATCATGTTTCTATGATTCTTGTAAAATATTTTCTGCTTTCACAATTTTTCAAGGAACTTTGCAAAACCATATATTATCTTCGTTTTTATTAAAAATGTAGACGCACCAGAAATAATGTGCAGATGGAAATTGGAATGGAATTATGATACTAACTGACATTAATAATTCATTCAAAGTAGATATTCTTATAAAATACAAAGTCATTATTTTGGTACTAGGTTTTAAATATATTGGAAGATAAAAGACTAAAAGTTTGGCTTATGAAAAAAAAGATGAAATGTGTACAGAAATAGAAACTAAAAAAGAATAACTATTTAATTAGTATTCAAATTGATAAACATTGTTGCACGAATGTTTCATGCAGAAGGTTTGTGTAAATTTTAATCATAAACTTTTAGAAACTTCCATGTTCATATCATTTCAAAAAACTTTATTTTAATTTTTGTTATATATTTTAAATTATTTATTTCAATTTAATATTTTAATGTTTGAACCATCATAGTTTCTTCAGTGTTACTTCTAACATACATATAGTCATATATTACCGTTTACTGGTAATACATTTAAATTATAGCCACAAAAAAACACAATGTCATGCCTAAAGTACATCCGCCTTTATAGTGACCAATATATAAGAAATAAAGCATCATATACACAGTTTCTTGATATCTGGAAGCCTGTACAACAGGATTATACAATTTTGAAGACAACGCTGTTATTGGTTTATCTTAAAATTAGTCAGTACTGAAAAGTTATAAGCTACCATGACAATAAATAATAATTATAAAAAATAAAAAAAAATTAAAACAAACCTTGAACGAAAAACGAGTATGCACGTACGGACGGTAATGTAAAATATACCAAAAGTGACGGGAAACACATTTTTGGCTTAGTGTGTAAGGTCATTAAACATGTTAATTAATATTGATTAAAACAAAATCAATATTTAATCTCTTTAGTTTATAGATTTAGTTTTTCTTGAAGCCAAGAAACTCTCGCAGTACAGGGCAGAACTTGAAGAAAGAAAAAATACACGCACATTCATTAATGTGGATAAAATCACTTTATGCTGATTGGAAAACGTGGCTCTTGTTTATAAAATATGAAAAGAAACACTTGCCTTTGCTTCGCTCTCCAACTGTCGTATGCAAAAATCTCAGTCGAATGCTGTAAATACGACCGTCGATTCTGTTTCGGGGTGCTGACATCATACGTCATAGATAACAGCGCCCCCCTGTGATTGTTTGGATTTACGCTAGCTGATTCGTATTTTAATCAGATGGTTTACTTTCAATACGTTTCATTTAATACCACATCATTTGGAATATGAGCTGATCATTCCATTCTGCTCTTCAGACCATTTCAACTAATGCCAGATCATTTGGAATCTGAATAAACCATTTCTCTTTTGGGGTTAAATCATTTAATTCAAGACTACATAATTTCATTTAATACTACGTCATTTGGAAGCAGAATTCATCAATCCGTTTTGTTATTTAAATCATTTAATTTAATATCACATCATTTGGAATCTGAACTCATCATTTCATTTGTTGAGTTAAATCATTTTATTTCATACTACATACTTTCATTTAATAATATATGGTTTGGAACCAGATTTCATTAATCCGTTTTGTTCTTTAAATCATTTTATTTAATACCAGATGATTTGGAATTTAAATTCATGATGATTTAATGTGTTGAGTTAAATCATTTCATGTTAGACTACATCATTTTATCTAATAGCACGTCATTTGCAAGCATATATCATCATTCCGTTTTGTTCTTTAAATCATTTTATTTAATACCAGATCATTTCATTTAATGCCACATCATTTGAAATCTGAATTCATTATCTCATTTTTGGGGTTCAATCATTTCATTTCATGCTATATCATTTCGTATCACACAACATTATTTGGAATCTGAATTCATCATTCCGTTTGTTGGGTTAAATCATTCCATTTCACTCTACATCATTTCATTTAATACCACGTCATTTGAAATTTAAATGCGTCATTCAGTTTTGTTCGTTAAATCATTTCATGTGACACCACACCATTTGGAATCTGGATTTATCATTTCATTTGCTAGGTTAAATCATTTGATTTCATACTAGATCATTTGATGAATGTAATTTTGGCGGCGACGGCTGCCCATACGCGGAGGTTGGTTCGAAACATTATAATTAACTGCGGAGCAAGATGTAGAGCAATAAGAACCTCAGTTATGTCTCACATATCAGAATTACGGACTGGTTTCGTGGGCCATTATCCCGTACCCGACCCCAACATCAAAATCTGGACAAAAGTCAAGCCAGTCAAGAAAGTCATGTTCCTTCATGACAGGACATGGTAATATAACTCTGATTGCAAATGATCACAGTCACAATTGATCATACAGCATCAGTCACCAAACTAAATGAAGAAAAGAAAAGAAAAACTAACTTGTCCAGTTTCATGACTTGCATTTTGTCACCAGACACAGCATGCATATGCTATCCATCATTGTGTCTCGGTACACAAGTAACCAGTCTAAGCCGCATATGGCTGCTTAACATTTCATGCGGATGATGTCCAGTATATACTGGTATTCTCATGGATCAATCGAAACCGCACAGTACCTCTATACGCTTCCAGAGTACAATACAATGTCCACCTTGGTTCCCCAGTTTCTAAGAGATGTCTCTTCACTTGTCAGCAAGTCTTTGCCACACAAAGAGAGCCTCTATTTTGGAACACCATGAAAGTAACATATCGAACTCATAACTTGTTGCAGGTGTTGTGAGTCGCCAACTTCGACATTCTTTGATCAGCTATTTCGCAGGTATCACAAGAGAAATCAGTTTCACTATCTTAATCCAAACACGACGAACACTGGTTCTTAAGGTCCCTTGTCGTTATTAAATTTTGTTATGATGAATGGAATTCAGCCTTTCAATGTAGGACCAAAGAAATTTTCCACCCACTCCCATCAAAATTATGTCATCATTCCTCTACATCGTCTGCCTGGTCTACAATTCCGATATCAGGTGATCGTTGACTAGGGAATAATAATTTCAACTGTTTCTATAATGTGACAAAGTTACTGGCATTTTTGGCTAGTTACATCATCTCCTAAGGTATTCAGATTGGGTAACGTCTTTGAAGAAAGGCATGTTCTGAACCTTTACCTGAAGATCTAATGATATGCAAATATGCTCCAACTCCACCCTAAATGAATCCTTATTCCATCACTGCATGAGGACTTGAGATCAAAGGCGCAGAAAAGGAACAGGAAGGTAACCATTCCCTGAGGCGATGTACTTAATATTCTATTACCCACAGAAGCAGTTTCAAATGATGAAATTTAGTATTTCGATAATTGAGATATTTTCTTATTCTTCTTTTTTAATAAAACCAGACAGTATAATGAAGGATTGTTTTAATCTCACATTTATTTGCCAAAAAACAAACTTGACAAATTTCAGCATTAGACGGTGCTTCCTGATGAATTAAATTCACATGCATGCAAACAGATAAGGCTCTGTTGAAATTATAACGATAACATAATAATACCTAAAATGATCATAATAACAACTTCTACTTCTTGATGTTACAGCCGTACTACAGGAAATAACCCTGGGGCAACAGTGGTACAGGGAGAAAGGGAAGTCTGGAATCATATTTTATCCCAACTATTCAGTGAATGGAGTGAGGGCCGATTTGAGTATTAGATGAGAAAATAAACCAAACGGTATCTTGCTTCATGACTCTAGTAACATAACCCAGGGAAAAACTGACATATATGTGCATTATGCTCCTCTGTTGACAAACTTTAAGATAATGTATGAAAAGAAAAGAAGTTAAGGTAATAATAATAGTCTTCAATTTCTTATACGTCTTCCAAGATGGAACAGTCCTTCTAACATGTCTGTACACTAAAATTTATTTAGTATTAAAACTAAGGGACATAAAGCCCTAATGGAGATGTCATTGAAAGAAAAAAAATAAAATGGACTAATTTCCAAAGACCTTTACAGAATATAAACTGATATGACCATGTGACCTTATTCATGTTAAAAGTTTAGATTTTAAGTAAAAACTATAATTTGTGTTAATCACCTTATCCTTGTAATCAGTCGACTTAAGTTTCTCTCTGGGTGGAAACTTTTACTACATTTGCATAAGACATACGGGTATCGACAACACGGCACATGTCCAATGAATATAATTTTTCCGCGCTAGTTATCTGCTCCATGTCCATACCAATAGCAAATGATTTCAATACTGTTTTCAATAAAAATGTACAATTTTTATTTACATGGAGTCCATCACGTGCCAAATGCATACTAAGGTCAAACAATGGGTTATAGTCAATAAAATGGAACTTTTTACATTCACTGCTTAAGTTCATAATGGCATCATTTAGTGCAGCACATCCTCTTTGTAAGTCTGGTAAAGCAGTCCAGTTCCAATGCAAAGATTTAATGTTATTCGTTTCCAGCAGCTGATGAATAAAGTCTCTGTAACAACTGAAAGCATGAAATGCAAAATAATAATGAACTAATATGCAAACCAAATGTGACTAATAAAGCAGTGAAAATTTAAGAAAATCACCACCATGTTAACTGCTGGCATTTGGGAAATATAAACAAAATGATACAAACAGAAACATCTGCTACCAGGGTTAATTTGCTCGACCCTCAAGCTCTAAGCAAAAATAATTATCCCATTTCGACATAATACGACAAGATTTAGGAATACTATACACTATTAGTTTGTGTTGAAACAATGTAAACATCTTATGCAATGGTAACAAGGTTTGCATAAGTGATGTATATTTTATGAGAACTTTTGTGGGACGTTTTGTTGGAAGGATTACGGTTCGTTCTCATAAACACATGCTGGGAACTCAGGAAGGTAGGAAGAAGAAAGGAATGAGTTCCCAGATAAAGGATGTCACTCGATGATAGAAATGTCTAGGGAATTCAGGTACAGAATCGTAGCTGGAATAAGAAGACAGACATCTATTTTCTTGTCGATACGGAAAACTTTATTTAATTAATCAACACACATTTATTACTACATTCTAGAAACACATTTAAAAACATCATAATAAAAATTCATGAAATACATATTATATTTTCCTTATTAAGCTTTCCAACTTCATTCATTCGTATAACTTCTGCATTTTAGAATATTATACAAATAGTTCTCAATCAATTTCAAGATAGCCAAAGTATAAAATGTAATAACTGTAATTAATGCAACAATTAATTTAAAGAAATGCATTTTACTTATTTTAAAATAGAATATTGATTTAGAATATGTTGCTAGATATTATTCTTTCTTGCTTAAGAATACTTTATTTCAACATTAAATCTAAACATGAAGTTGATAGCGAATTCAACTTTTACAATAAAAATTACATAAATATAATTAAATATGAATTCTTTAAAACATTTAAATATTCATTACAATATATTATAAATAAAAGAATTCAGTGAACAATGTTGCAAACATATGAACTTTTCCCATTATAATCTCAAACATTAAAAATGCCTATTTCTAAAAAGAAATTTACAACATATACAGTTCTTACCTGTAATGAAAAAATCAAAATCCTGCTAGCTGTCGCTATGAAGAACTGACCTGGGCGTTATGCAGACTTATTTATATCCGTCTGGCTCACACCAACACTAAACATGGTTATTCCTCACTAGATCATGCTAGCAGGGATAATGCCTACTCTCACTGCATAAGAACCATTCTGTTTTACATCATTGGAGTGAAGGTTAGACTCAATCTTAGTCACGGATTGGAAATTCGCCAATGCGTAATCTTGAAATCTGTTTAGTTTACAGAATTATATATTCTTTACTTAGCAAACCTAGGAGCTCTAGCTGAATCAGCGAAAACAGCATGTATAGTGTTTTTTTGTAATATAATTCCACACAGCACTGTACATTGGTATAGCTTTAGTATCTTGCTGGTTCTACACAACACGGCGATATACATTGCCTATTTTTCGCCTGCACAGCAACCATCTTCATTCCATTAACATATACAGCTGTGCTTTAGAAATAAATGAAATTACTCTCAATACATTTTAGAAACTTACTTTAATATAAAAGAATAAAACATTACTTTAATACAATTTAAAGAAAATTGCAATTTTTTAATTTTACCAAAAAATCTATCCTAACAATACCCTCTGGGTCATTTGAGCAGAGTCCTCGAGGCTCGAAAAGAAAAATAGGGTACATTCACCAAACAAGGTAAACGAGATAGTTCAAAAATGCAACGACAAAAAACATTGCGAGACATTTTCGCAAAGATTAAAGATACAATGTAAAATACTGCAAATACATTACAAAATACTAGGTAAAATACAGAAAATACAATTAGAAAGTACATTGCAAAATACAAGAAATACAATTAAAAAGGTATATTGCAAAATGCTCAGTCAAATTCAAAAGTACAATAAAGAGTACAATGCAAAATGTGTGATAAAATTCCCAAAAAACACAATGGAAGAAAACTTAGCAACAATGGATACCTTCATAAAATAGTGACATAACGTGGTAGGATATTAAATAAAAATTAAACAATTACGTAGACATGTACAGTATGACAATATAAAATTCTACAAAATCTACTTCTAAACTAGTCTTGTCAGACGATTGTAACACTAAATAGTAGCATGCAGCTCTTGGTATCTTTATTTTTCTTTTTCTATTTTAGTTTACTCTTTTTTTCCCCTCTTTTTTTTCTTTTGTCTCTTCTTTTCTTTTATATTTTATTTGCATAACATCAGCAGAACTTATGTATGGGTGTCTACAGTTATTATATTGCTTCAGCCAAGTGTGGTGAAAGAATTCTCATTATGAATAATGCTAGTGAGCCGATATTGAGCTGATCTTCCTAGTGCATATATAATATCAACAAGGAATTAACAGTAAAATTTAAGTATAAGTGGTTGCAAAGAGAATGGCGTAAATATGTGGTATTAATTCAAGAGTTAGGAAACTGTCAATTGTAATGTGATATTAACCTGAATAACCATGACAAATGTTCACTTGCAATCAAACTTTGACCTGTGCATGTATGAAATATATATCGCCTTTTAATTAACCTAAGAACAGTAAGTGAAAATATCATTTAATCGTTTGGTACGGTATGGTCTAGTGCAGCTTTTAAATGGACGTGCATTATCATCGTTATCTGTGACGTGTGAAAGAGAATGTATTGCCTTTATCTTTTCAAACAAATTTGACTCGGAAGCTGGCCATATATAGGCAATTAGCTGCTCATGTCATGAGAGCTATGCATTACGTGATCTCTGTGTCGAGTAATCGCTCTGACACTTTGACTATTTTATCATTTCAATTATACATTTATAATGAACAACACAACAACATCATTTGATGTTGCAAAACCAGAGAAGGAACCTCTTCTGACTGGTTGGAAGGCATTAGAGCCGTTTCTATGGCAAATGCACCAAGACACAGTACCAAAAGGTACATACATTCATACAATTGTATGAAATCGTGAGAGAAAAACCTCTAAAACATTGTTGAACCCATTTGGCTGACAAAAAAAAAAACATCTGAAGTTAATATGCTTGAGAAGGCTAGGCGGAATTTACAATTCTCCCTAAGATAGGTAAATACGGTAAGACTATGTTAAATGTGCTGGTAGCAAAACATGTATACGGTGGTTTCAGATTTCAGTACGAACAGGTTTTATGAAAGCGTAGAATGCAAGAAACCTCAGTTGGCTCTCATTCAGGCTCTGTAGGCAGAACATTACAACTGTGATGAATGTTACTGTAGAAGATATAAGCAATAATAATGTTACTACATACAAATATTAAATAAAGCATAAGTTAGATCAGTTTTTTTTTGTGTGAGATAAATTTTGAAATTAACGCACTAACCTAGTAAATTTTGCATTTTAAGAAACAAAATAAGATAGAGCAAAACATATACCTGTGTGTGAATTACCACAGTCCAGAAATATTCTTCCCATGAATGAATTGTATATGAAAGGAAAAGTAAACAATGCACGTATTGTCTGTAATAATGAAAGAGTTCAAATTGTAAAAGTTCAAGTCACTGTCAATGCGGCTGTCGTTGACTCTATGTCTGCAGAGATGTTGCTGTTAGGTCAATGGAAATCTCGGTCTATGGCATGGATAGATGTATTTCAGTCTGGGTTGTAGGTAGCTTGATTTTGGTCTGTACGATACTGAGTGCACCGTTCACACACACAACTCGGTCTGACACATTTAGTTAAGTATTCTTCGAGTTTATGGGCGTCTCGACATTGTTTTTTGAATAAGTGGTAGCTAATTTTTGGATTTTGGAGTAAGGAGAGGGGTAACTTTGCATTTCGAATATACAATTCGGCTAATCCAGAGTAACCATGAACTAAAAGTTGATGAAAAAATCCTAAAAACCGCGGAATCATATCGGAAGAGGGCACAATACCGGAGAGTAAGCGAGCCAGTGTTTCTTCACTTATTGAGAGGTAAGCTGCAATGCTAACCACTTGAAATAGTGAATTTGGGTTGTTATATAAAACTGTGCCCCTGGTTATTGACAGAAATAAATGTCGAGCTACCGAAATATCAAATTTGTGCATAGCAAAGGAGGTTCTGGACCCCCTGGGAAGTGCCTGTAAAATTGGTGAAGCGTCAACTACTTTTTGAAGCTCAGGGTTTCTGAGAATAATAGTTTTGTTTGCGCCAAAAATAAAGGTAATAGATTCTGCCATGGCTGTTGTATTTATTGATTTAAATTTGTTTAAAACTTTATTCATGTATTTAGTCAAAGGGAGGTCTTATTTTTGTTAGGTTGTGCTGTTGTTATATATATCCGTCGCTTGCTTTGTGGTATCTGATGTTATCGTGCTGTTTGCGAGAATCTGTTGTTTCCGGAATGAATGTCACTCCTAGAAAAATGTTCGTCGTGAGGTTGAGATACAGACAATGTTCTATGTTCTGGCACAATGTTCTGTCGTATTGTTTCAAAAAGAGAACTTTTCGGGGTCACACGCACTGGGAAGAATGTTCCAAGCGGAGATTGTTGCTGGTCAGGGTGTTAGGAAGAAGAAAGGAATGAGTTCCCAGATAAAGGATGTCACCAGATGATAGAAATGTCTAGGGAATTCAGGTACGGAATCGTAGCTGGAATAAGAAGACAGACATCTATTTTCTTGTCGGTACGGAAAATTTATTTAAATAATCAACACACATTTATTACTACATTCTAGAAACACATCTAAAAACTTTATAATAAAAATTCATGAAATACATATTATATTTTCCTTATTAAGCTTTCCAACTTCATTCATTTGTATAACTTCTGCATTTTAGAATATAATACAAATAGTTAACTCTCAATCAATTTCATGATAGCCAAAGTATGAAATGTAATAACTGTAATTAATGCAACAATTAATTTAAAAAAATGCATTTTACTTATTTTAAAATAAAATATTGATTTAGAATATGTTGCTAGATATTATTCTTTCTTGCTTAAAGAGTACTTTATTTCGACATTAAATCTAAACATGAAGTTGATAGCGAATTCAACTTTTACAATAAAAATTACATAAATATAATTAAATATGAATTCTTTAAAACATTTAAACATTCATTACAATATATTATAAATGAAAGAATTCAGTGAACAATGTTGCAAGCATATGAACTTTTCCCATTAGAATCTCAAACATTAAAAATGCGTATTTCTAAAAAGAAATTTAACTATGTTAAAGTAATTTTGGTAAACAACTTTATGCATGTTATATCATAGAAAAATATTACTTATATTTTCAGTACAATTGTCACTTATGTGGCCTGCATCAACAAATCGTTTTCCAGTGTTATTTGTTATATTCAAACTCTCACTTTCTTCCTTACTGGTGTTATCCTCTCACGCACACTTCATCACAAAAGAAATTTACGACATATACAGTTCTTACCTGTAATGAAAAAACGAACATCCAGCTAGCTGTCGCTATGAAGAACTGACCTGGGCGTTATGCAGACTTATTTATATCTGTCTGGCTCACACAAATACTAAACATGGTTATTCCTCACTAGATCAAGCTAGCAGGGATAATGCCTACTCTCACTGCATAAGAACCATTTTGTTTTACGTCATTGGACTGAAGGTTAGACTCAATCCTAGTCACCGGATTGGAAATTCTCCAATGCGTAATCTTGAAATCTGTTTAGTTTACAGAATTATATATTCTTTACTGAGCAAACCTAGGAGCTCTAGCTGAGTCAGCGAAAACAGCATGTATAGTGTTTTTTGTATTATAATTCCACACAGCACTGTACATTGGTATAGCTTTAGTATCTTGCTGGTTCTATACAACACGGCGATATACATTGCCTATTTTTCGCCTGCACAGCAACCATCTTCATTCCATTAACATATACAGCTGTGCTTTAGAAATAAATGAAATTACTCTCAATACATTTTAGAAACTTACTTTAATATAACTGAATAAAACATTACTTTAATACAATTTAAAGAAAATTGCAATCTTTTTAATTTTGCCAAAAAATATATCCTAACATATATATTACCTATTTAATGTTACCCTCCTCCTGATGTTATACCTGTTTTTTTGTGGTATTGGTGGAATGTTAGTTAATAAACATAGCTTGCTGGAAGATGGAAATACCAAACTCGGTTAAAAGTATGAGAAGAATCTTGAATGAAATGATTGGTGTAGGGTATAACACAACTGTTTAGCATACAAATAGGGCAAATGCGAAAAATGGCGGCCAGTATTAATTGTGGAGACTGAACCCGATATTTCCTCTTCTTTTTTTTACAAGTTAAGAGCGGACCAATAAAAAGGCACATTGCATCTAAATCGTATGATCAGATCGTATATCTTATCTGTTTAGAAAATCTAGTATGGTGTCTGAATATAATGTTTAAAACACCGTTACTAATGTTGAACATTTAAAATTAAGTGAACAATGTTTTGACAGTCATAAGAATTTTTAAAAAATGTTTAAGTTTCAAACGTTAGGCTTAACTATTCCGTCGGTATATTTCGGATACTCTAAGATGAAAATTAAAATCGATTGCATAATGGGTTGTGATAAAAATTAAATAAAGTTACAAATTCATTTAAACACAGAGCAACTCCTTTGCAAATACGACTTATTATTTTATGCTCAGCAGTGAATTACTTGATTTTCTAGTTAAAATAATATTGATATTTCACTGCAGTGAAAAAATAACAAGTGAAAAAATAACTGAAAAAATAACAATATTTTTTCACTACAGGAACTACATTTTTGGGTCAGAACATACTTAACTCCCTTTTATTTTCTATATAAATTTATGTGAGCATAAAATAAAAAGAATATTTGCTTGAAACGAGTGAATAACGGATACATTTCATCTCTTGGATAAAAAAACTCTAGTATTTTCACTCGTGGCTTCGCCACTCGTGAAAATACTGAGTTTTTCATCCACTCGATGAAATATATCCGTTATTCACTCGTTTCAAGCAAATATCCTCTATGTAACGATTTCAGTAAAAGTCGATTTATCTCCCTTGATAATTTCTCATCAATATATCATCTGTCACATACTATTCAGGATTTGCTTTCGCTTATATATTTGGTATCATTGAAATTCCTCCTCTATTTCCCGATTCAGTGATTAGGAACATATCATAACGAGTTAGCAATTCTAATTCTACCACAGTTTTTTTTTTTTCTCTTCAAACCGGTATAGTGAATTAATTCTGGTACATATTCAGGATTTGCTTTCGCTTATATATTTGGTATCATTGAAATTCCTCCTCTATTTCCCGATTCAGTGATTAGGAACATATCATAACGAGTTAGCAATTCTAATTCTACCACAGTTTTTTTTTCTTTTTTTTTTTTCTCTTCAAACCGGTATAGTGAATTAATTCTGGTACAGTTAAATACCGGGCTTGTCAATTTTGTAATTATTCACACAAGAAATGACCTAAATTATTAATTTTCTTTTAAAATATCGCATAAGATTAGGCTAAAGAAGTGAATTTATTTAAAATGTGTCATGACATCTCGTGCGTAATCGTCCACGTTGATTCCGAATTCTGTATTGTAGCATGCAACCCGATCTAGATCTTACACAGGACTGACTAAACCAGTCTATTCCTAATTAATTTAAGCCACATAGAGCTTTACCGTTACTCCAAAAACTAGGTGTGGGAGGAAACCAGCCCAGCTGATGACAGATAGAAGAGAGCGGGCTCTGAAACCGAGATTGAATTACCAAACAGGACCGATAAGCGTGCCCAAATAAACCTGCAAACCAGTGAGGACTGGTTAACACAGAAGGGACTAACATAAGGACACATACGCGTGATTCATACTAAATACCACAGGGAGAACTTGCAGTAAATGACCAGGCAATAGAGCAATAAATACAAAATAATTGGCACACACGGCAAAGATACCTTGCTACAGTATGATACAAATCGTAATTTTACACAAGTCAGATTCATTATCTGCTTCAAATTAATTCATCTACTCCATGGAAAACTTTACTTGGGATATTTCGGTTGCATTAGCGCTCATTTTGTGTCTTTTTGATAAGATAGAAATAATTTTTGTCTGTGAATTTATCATCGTTTGATATTGTAACAAGTTAGCGAAGGGACTGTTTCATGAACTGATAAATGTATAAAAATGTTTGCCATTGATTAAAATCACAACTTTTATAGAACATAAACTTTCTTGATTTTCTAAATCAATCGACTATACAGTCTTTACAGTTACTACACGAATACATGCTTCGATATTATTTAATATTACTGATACTTCTCGAAGCGGAACAGTTTTTACTTAGTCTTTAATAATAATTGATTAAAAAAATTCTTGGATATATATATATATATATATATATATATATATATATATATATATATATATATATATATATATATATATATATATATATATATATATATATATATATATATATATATATATATATATATATATATATATATATATATATATATATATATATGATATGTACAATATCATTCATGTTGTACGTGTGCAGTACCTTTTTATCTTCAAGTCAAGGGATGGTACTACATTACTTTGCCATCAGCACTTTTCTCCATCTCGCGGACATGTTCGTGTAGTGTTTAATTGTTTAGTATCCATTAGGTAGCGTTTGTTGGTTAAGTTCTTAATAAAAAGTTTCGGAAATTAATTAAAACATATTCATAACATTTAACTAAAACAGTTGTCTCCATTTTAAACAAAAAGCCAACATTCCTCGTATTGTGCAGTTGTAATGCCCAGTCCATTTTTTGAGAGTTGCAGTTAATCGAATTAAAGTAAGTATGAAAATCCTAATAGTACGTGTGTATATTATCCATGAAGTGTTTGGGTAGTGTTAGAAAGGAACCTTTAGTTAATATTTATATCCTTAGTTCTATCTAAAGAACCCTCTTGTGAAATTATGTATATTGTGTTAGCTATCTGTATGCATAGTCATGGTTTTATTTTCATTTTAATTCAACTCAACCCACTCTTTGCCGCAAAATCACATTGACGGCTAGTTCCTCAATCACATATGACAGCAGTATAGCAAATTCCGCATAAGACTTCTTCAGCAGTCGAGGACCAGGTCATGTGGGACTTATATTATTCTTAATGACATCTTCCATTATAAGTTTCCCCACTTCCCAAGAAATATGCCTTATAATAGTGCTGCACATTAAAAACACTCGACTGCAACAGTGCTGCACATTAAACACACTCGACTGCAACAGTGCTGCACATTAAACACACTCAACTGCAACAGTACTGCATATTAAACACACATGGCTTAAAAATATAAACCATGTATTTGTTAAAAATTAATAATAAGTGTTGACCGGGGCTTTACCCACTAATCCGACTTTGATAGGTATACTTCAAAAACTTTTGTCGTGATTACCTTTATTGGTTACTTGTTTTGTTTCCTTTTTTATAATCAATTAGACGATATGTAATTGTATTAACCGGCGACAACAGTAGAAAATCAAAGACATTTAATACCATCACATGTTGTTTCATTAAGATTTGATGGAAGTGAATATCAGGGACTATTTGAATTGTTTTTACATCAAAGGGACTATTTGAATTGTTTTTACATCAAAGGGACTATTTGAATTGTTTTTACATCAAAGGGACTATTTGAATTGTTTTTACATCAAAGGGACTATTTGAATTGTTTTTACATCAAAGGGACTATTTGAATTGTTTTTACATCAAAGGGACTATTTGAATTGTTTTTACATCAAAGGGACTATTTGAATTGTTTTTACATCAAAGGGACTATTTGAATTGTTTTTACATCTTATTTTACGCAAGTCCTACTTTTATACATACTTATTGCTTGCTTGGCTTGTCGATTCTTATTTCGCTTAATAATTTTGTTCTGTAAGACAGAGGCGTAGCTAGGAGGAGGGGCAGAGAAGGACAGATGTCTCAGGGCGCCAGACAAGTAGGGGGCGCCAAAATAGGCTTTGAAATAGGATGTATGTGGAATTTTTCCTGCAAATATGCAACTATGCATTATTTTTTTTCTTCTCTTTAATAGCCGTTGGTGTTACATTGGGTGATGGTGATTTTATTGATGAAAATAATTGGTTTCAAAGTTGAAGGGGAGGGGGTCGTAAAAATAAATCTTGTCCCCGGGCTCCAAACACTCTAGCTACGCCTCTGCTTTTAAGATTTAGGGTTATATTCTTTGTCTCTTTCTTGCAAGTGCAGACAATGTCATATCTGTAAATTCCATCGATATAATAACAAAGCGCGAAAAAATAACCTTAAGTTCTACAAGATTCTGAAGCATCTTAGAGAGAAGCACAAAAGATACCACCCAATACTTAGAAGACAACAAAATCAGAAGATCCGTGCCATGCAGGGAAGAAGTTTGCGATTTAGAGTTTGCGATTTAGAGATTGCGATATACAGATAATGCCATCAGTGTCAGCATTATTCAAGAAAATGCAACACAAGGAGAAAAATGTGGAAGCATCGATGGACCAAAAAAGATTTCTTCCAACTAATGCCACAGAAACACTCACTGTCCGTTTAGTTTACAGAACTTGTCATTCTAAGAATCACTGGAAAAGAATCCTACATAAGCGGACTTATTTACAGATTTGTATACATGTATGACAGTTAATTGTTCATAAATCTCTGGATTTAATGGAAAAGAAGAATCCTACATGATAGGATTTACTTATTTACAGATCTGTATGTTTACGCCCCTTTTTTTAAAAAAATCATCTTTTTCCTCTCCTTTCGGGGTGGAGTAGGGTTGGTGGTGTCATGCACAAATATTTGTATCGGTTCCAGCCTTGTTTTGTGGATTAGTTATACGCAGAAGTTGCCGCCAAATTTGACAGTTGACAAACTAGCGAAATGGTGAAGCATACCCCACCCCCGCCTTTTTTGTTATATTGTTTTTCTGTTTCTTTTTACTTCACTGATACTGATCTAGTGGACTATGGTTAAAGTTTAACTATGCAGATTTTGCTACCTCAAAAACAGTATGTTACTTTCTAGAGCGCAAAATATACTGTTGATTGGCCCGTTTAGAGCGTCACATTTTTCCGAGGACGAGATACATTTTATGTAAATTCCATTTGCATTTATGAGAAACATTAACTTGTTATAGCCATTTTACAGGCTTTAAGCAATACAATAACAATTAGTTTTAACATTCAGAAATACATACGATATCAACGCACGTATTGGCACTGAGCGCAGGAATGTTTATGCACAGAATATATCTTCACTTGAGAAAGAAATGGCTTAAAGTTAAACAGTGGCCAAAAATCTCCAAGCTTGCTATAGAGCACTTTCACTAAGAATTTTAGTTTAGTTTTAGATACATTACCCGCGAGTATGATTAGTTTAAACTTGACATAAGTTGTTTTTCTTTCATTTAGATCAAAACAAATGTAAACCTTTATTTATATTTGTAGATATTTTAACATGATAAAATCTGATTTCTGGACTAGACTGTTTTAAAACCATCACTTATATACTTGTTATTTTGTTTAGCAGTATCCTTGTAACTTTATGAATTTTAACATTGGCAGTACATAATTTCAAATGATATGATTTTCACAAAGATCAAAGGAAGAGTACCAGAATACCAGTGATAACCCACAGTAAATTGTGTACAGCATTTTAAAGAATTTAGGGAAACTTAGTGCCGACCTACTGTGTATATCTTTTCATTTAGCTTATACATTACGTAGCCCAACACGGCTTTCAAAAACAAAAACAAATCTAATTGGAGAAAACTATGATTGCACCGTAACATTTTAATTTTATTTTTAACTTATGAATTATTCAATTATTATTTATGTAAATGTTTGACCCATACCCTTATGAAAAACATCTCCTTTTTGTACTTCTTTTGAAAACGGTAAACTTTCTACACAATGTGAATAGTGCATCCTTTGAAATAGGAATAGATTACCGATTTACCCATAGTTGGTGCTCATTTTGCTTTAAGTGACTAGTGGTTTGACCAAAATGCAATTTTTAAGACCACCTTCTGCAACTTTTTAAAATTTGAAAGGATAAAAGAAAGAAATGAACCCAGATCTGTGCATTTCAGAAATGAGTCAAAACCAGTCTACCCCAGACCTGAGCTTTCCAGTGACCGTTGCAACTGGTGCAGTGCCAATGGTGCAGTGCCAATGGTGCATAGCCTCATAATCAGATTAAGGCACATGTTCACAAAAACTGCTGATTACCTTATTCTTGTAGTCTGGAATATTTAAGCCAGATATGTTTCTATTTGTATAGGTATTATAAGTAATAAGAGGATCAAAGGTGGTCCATGACATTCTCTGAATCTTATTTTTTTTTAAAAATGGATATCATATGGTGATAGTATCAGTAGCTTACCTCTAATTACTCTGATCTTCTAGTATTTCTAATACAATTTGCAGGTACAGCCCTTCAAATAGGATCTGTTCTATTGTTGGTCTACAGTAACACTTTGGTTTTGTATCCAATCTTAAGGAGGCAGAGCTTATTGCATCTCAGGACTTTGTTTCAGAGATCTCGGAAACGCTTAATTACGCATATTTGGACGCAAACTTTTGGTCCGGGACGCAGAAAATCGCCCATGCACGAGTCCTCCGTACGCACATTTTTTCTTTTTTTTATCTTTTTTTTTTTTCTTCTTTTGCAAACAGGAAAGTTTTGCGACACAATAAATATGTTCTAATCACTGTGAAAAATGAGGCAATGCTTTTATTTGACGTGTTTTTTGCTGACTTTTTTTGAGCAAAGGTCGTCGGCTTACTTTGATGATGGCGCCACTAAAGGCTCCAGTTGAAGGGTCAAACAAATACCTGTTTGTTATTGCTGCGGAAACTTCAGATAATTGTAGAACATTGAAACATATTTGTTTTATTTGTTTAGTATATATCAGTGCTTCAAAGGTAATCAGTTCTCTTTGAAGTGTCAGCAAACGTATTTTTTCTTCTTCCATCTGGTATTTGTTTTTAAATTAGTGTCATCTGCTTGACTGTACTCATTTTACGTTTCCGCCTTCTGCGGATTCGGATTTTAACTAGTCAGTTGCATGAAGTAATAAGGCCAGATATCATCATTAGCGGATTATGATATAACAGTGCACTGTTAGGGTGGTTTGTCAGTATGAGACAAGGTCTTGTTATTTTAACAATATATTCCAGTACATTGTTTCCTGTCATGGTGCCTTTGATTTTCTCTACTCCAAACGCAAGACTGTATATACGGTTTTTATCAGCCAAAATTGGTGTCGCCACAAATATCACCAGATGGTATATTTTGTCATCAAAACGGAAAACATAATCGCAGTTTGCTACATCAGCAAAGCCCCATGATCCTGTAATTGATTTCATTTCCGATTGTAGCTGTATAAATATTGCATGCGAACTCGAAACCAAGACACATCGAGACTTTAACAAAATGCTATTTGCAAATCTAAACAAGTATTTTGGGGTTAAACGAAAAAATGATGAAGATTTAAATGAGATTCAGAACTGTGCTTAAGTTGCTAGAACTGATATAGTGGACAATTCTGCGCATGGCTTTGAAAAGATGTAATGTTTATGCATCAGGCTATGGAAATGAAATACATTACTTTGGAATCTTTCTGTCTGCATTTCAGCCCCCCAAAAAATAAATTTAATTTTTTTTTTCTCCAAAAAGGCATGTTATCAAATATTTACAGAATTGACGTATTATTCAGAATTAACCAGACATGCAGAATAAGCTGATACAGTTGTAAATATCATTGTTATAAAGAATGGGGGAATTAAACTCAATGGCAACCAACAGTTCTTCTAATCTGCAAAGTTTAACATTTTTTGGGATGGGACTGCAACTTTTGCTGATGGGACTCCTATTTTTACCAAAATGGGAGTCCTGGACTCCTAGTTAAAAAATCCTAGCGAGACCTCTGTGTTTACATGGAGATAAATTTCCTCATAAATCAGAACTTTGGATTTAATAGATATAATTTTGGTGCTTCAGGGTCAATGCAAGCAAAAACATTGTTGTCTGATCACTTTTACCAATCCTTACTGGGAACATTGTTTGTCTGATTACTTTTACCAATCCTTACTGGGAACACTGAATGCCACTGCAGATCTGGTTCCCATAGGTATCTTCAAATGTGCCCTCTACAGTTTCTCCTTCTCACAAGATGGAAACCACACAGATTCTCTATCAGCACTGGTTCCACTAGGACCAGATTTTCATCACCATTTGTTCTGGTGGATGTATTCGGTCAGATTCCAAACTGGACTTGCGGTGTATGCACTTTTCTATTTGGTTATGTCTGAGTCAGATTTCAGGTGGCATGGTTTTTTAGTGTCATAGAGTCAACTCTGGATGAATCAACAATCTGAAATTGAAAACCATATTTCTAACTTTGCAAGGGATCACTGGTGCGGTAAGGGGTTGATGTATCATGGTCTCCTCTGACGACACATGTCATAATGAATCTCCAACATCATGGAGGTACACTTTCACCTTCTCTTTGTTTGGAGGTCTGAAAGCTACACGTTTGAAAAAACTTCTCTAAGTTTGTCACATTGCAGGGAAGAAGAATATATTTAGGAGGTCTTTTTAGGGCATCAAAACAATCCTCACAGAATGGTTTCTTTACTGCTCTGCAACAGAGACCCTTTTCACATTGCAGGAAATACCTCCTTCTTTTAGACTACACTGAACAACAGACTTCCGTTTTGCACATCTTTAGTCACAGGGTAAAGAATTAGCAATGGCCACATTTCAGCTTCCTTTGAAGTAATCTGTTCACATATTCCTTCCCATCATTCCAACTGGCACCTCGTGTTCTACAAAAAGTCAGAACTTCTTGGTTCATTGATCTTCTAGACCTGTTAGATCAACTCAGGTCTCTTTCCTTTAGGATGGATATTTTACCTCTAGACCATGACTCACAACAACAGCCCTCACATCAGGTCTCTTTCCTTTAGGATGGATATTGTACCTCTAGACCGTGACTCACAACAACAGCCCTCACAATTTCTATTTTCACACTAGGCTCAACTCTGTTGATCTTTCTGCCAAAACATGTTGCTTGGACCAGCATTTACATGATGCCAAGTGGAGAATCTTGTGTGATTGGTGCATTAGGAAACCTGTTTATCCTAGCTGTCTCTATATGATTTTTGTCCCTGATTTCCTTTTGTTGTTTTTTGAAGAAGTTAAATATTAAATATCAAGGGCTATACATCACCACCTGACCTGGTGTAAGAGGTATTTAAAGTCAATTGAAACCTGATGTTTACATATGTTCCCTTACTTAGACACCACACACACACACAGAAAGACACATACATGTACTTTCACAAATATTACACACAAAGATATATTTGCATACAAACCCCAATGTAGTTTATAGAAATAAGACTACTCTTTTTTTTATTTTTGTTCACCTTCTATAAAAAGGAAAAGAAAATGTAAATGGAAGAAAAGAATAGCTATAGAAAAAAAAGCATGTTTCAAACATTGACCATAGGGTCCCCATTTTCTTAAATGCATCACTTTTGTCATTCACTTTGGTGACATATTTTTCAAGCATTTTTTAAATGTAAAACAATTTTTATTAGTGTTGTTCTGATTATCGATTATAATCGTTCATCAGTTGAGCAAACCATCACGATAATCAATTGTGAACTCCATAATTGATTGTGTGTAAAGGGAGACTACTTTTTAGGTGTATGCAAAGCACAAATGTTACTAAAACTCCCAGCCACTAAAGTTGACCTAAAATTTATTAATTCCCTTCACAAATACAAATATGAAACCTTTTGATTAATAATTAGGAACATATACAGTCATTATTACATGGTCAAGTTGTTAAATTGTTGAGTTAATAAATTGAAACACATTTTGTTGATTTGTTTCAGTTAAATTGCAACATCTTTTGTAGTATTTATAAACAATGTCCTTCTATACTTTAAATTTTAGACACATCACATGTGAACAAAAGATTTTCAGGGGATTGTAGCCGTATTTCAGTTAGATATGACGGATCAGCTATAAAAAGTTGCATTCATTTAACAAGTTGTAGAACAAAAATAACACACAATGTAATATTATTGTCAGGTTAAAGTATACATGTCATTAAAAGAGATTACTCCTCTACATTTATAAACATACTGAACTCTTGATCAAAGATATAACTGTTTAACAAAAATTAAAATTTGCTCTTAGTAACCGATTATAATCGATGATCAGTTGGTTTAGGGGAACCGATTATCGATTATAAATTTCTGATTGATTCCCATTACTAATTTTTATATAAGGTGGGATTTTTTAAAAAAATAACATTAAAATTATTTCCAATAAAGAGATCTTGTGTAAGTTTTAATTTTAAGTTTGGATATGTTTTGCATATAATTTCCAAAAGTGTTCAGTAACTAAACAGCCATAGAATAAGTGCCCTCCTTGGTGGGAGTGCAAATCCTCTTTTTTTACTTGTGGTTACCTCTATAGTCTAGGGCCTAACCAGAAATCGCCTCGTACATTCGCTTCAGCCGAATATCCGGTTTTTCGGTACTATTCGGATATATTCGCCTCGGCAAATAAATAATACGCGCACAAATGGTTACAAGTAAAATAATGCAAATCCTCTTATCGATTTTCTTGTAGTTAACCTCTCTAATCAATGGATAAAGTTTATAAAGATTTATGCATGTCTTTCCGAAATTACTATTTTTGTAGATCTGTTTTTATTGTTTGTCTTGTTTTATTTCAAGTCGAAGAAGAAGGGTTTGAGTGCTGATGAAAAGAGAAAAAGAATGATGGAGTTCTTCTATGAACAGGTATGAAATTGTTTTTACGTCATTTTGTACACTTCTATGAACAGGTATGAAATTGCTTTTACGTTATTTTGTACACTTCTATGAACAGGTATGAAATTGCTTTTATGTCATTTTGTACACTTCTTATCGTAATCATATTTCTAACATAAGATGTTTTTCTTAAATGTGAATGGTTTTGTTGTTTTGTATTAAACACCATTTTGCAGCACATGAGAATCCAGTTGTTCCCAATTTTAGTGGACTGCGACCCATATATTTTCTGAACCTCACAACCCCATTTAAACATTTCAATAAGTACGAAAATCTTTGTGATCTTGCATATGAAAAATTACATGGTGTACAATAAAGAGATTGGAATGGCATAATGCATGTACAAGTCTATTCCGAATATCAGATGAATTACAGGCTGGCAAATATGGTAATAAGTTAATGTTAATTTTCAATTCATGGTTAATTAGAACTCAGTGATATTCTCTTATCTATACTCATTCATTTAGGTACTTCTCTATTTTCAGAAAATTTTAATTTTCAATTCATGGTTAATTAGAACTCAGTGATATTCTCTTATCTATACTCATTCATTTAGGTACCGTATATACTCGCGTATAAGCCCGTTCGCGTATAAGCCGACCCCCCCCCCCCAACTGAATCGGTAAAACTGTTATAAAGTGCATGACCCACGTATAAGCCGACCCATTATTTCTAGACTACCTGTACATCACAAGATGCTCAAAGTGAGTTCTGAATACGTTATTTAGGCAAATCACATTATTAAATAAAATGAAAGTAAGAAAGCTAATTTATATGTTGAAATAAAAACAATTCTAAAGTGTTAAGTCTTAATGGAAATTTAATTAATCCTCATTCTAAAATAATGAATTATAAAAGTTCAATCACTTTTAGAATCCTTTAAAATCGGGCTCTGTATCAGACTCGCCAAACAGTTCACAAAACTCGGCTTCTGTTACGGGCGTGCTTTCATCATATACATCGTCATTGTCATCATGGTCATCCGATTGTCCGGTTCTTAAAATGAGAGCACCAGCCGGCAGATGCAACAAATTTTGAATCTGCCAACTTATATTTATTATTTTTGCCATCTGCATAGCACGTAGACGAATTGCCGCCATTCGCGTACTTGCGTCTCGTTCACAAAAATTCGCGTGCTGCAGCAGTTATTTGCTTCTGCATATTTAATAACGTTAAGTTTGAAAGCTTCATCATATGCAAAACGGTTTCTTTTACTTTCTATACTACTCATGTTATGCGATTGAATTGAATTGAATATAATCTTCTAAAGAGATTAAACTGAAATAATTTCTTATAGTGGTAGTGAAATATTTATATACCTTATCCTGTAATTATTTCCACAGTTGATTATCAATTTGTATTTGATAATTATTTATCATTGTTGTTTATTTGTGTGTTTTTTAAACTTCCGGTAGTGTGATTCAATTGATCAAAATATGACTGGTTTCAGCGTGGACATGATTCAAGTATTGTGACAGTTGATAACTTTGAGCAGAAACCATGTCCACTACCATATCTCAGTAAATGATACATCTGAGAGTCGGCATATTTTAGTAAAGTCATTGGCATTGTGCAACAACAAAAAAAAACTATTATCCCCGAGGCATTTACCACAGATTAAGGATATGGTAGCTATTGTGCAACACTTTACCGTTGAGAAACCACTTTGCTTTACAAACAACCATTCAACAGTAGTATATAAACTGTGGCTGCCTATTACGTCTAAAACACCTATCAAAGAAATCCAACAAATTATATTGTTTTACAATTATTCACACTGACTCGTATATTGCAATGTTATTTACCCTTCCTAAGCGTGCGCGCAACAAACCCCTATTGAGCCTCTCGCTATTGTTTCTTTAAGACTATCGTACATGTATTTCTACTCTCGATCAAAATGTTTGTCGTATATACCTTCAGTATAGTAATTCTTTTATTTTTTTTACGTAGATTCTTTTCATATTTACACTGAAATAGGCTAGCATGCATTTCTACAAAACCGTAGAGTTTAATTATTACTGATTAGCTGAGGGTTAAATACTTGACTAGAGATTATTAATATGGCGGTTCTTTTGGAAAATACACGTATTTCCGTAGTTCAAATAACACGTATGGCTGTATACCTTCAGTATCGTAATTCTTTTTTACCGTAGAGTTTAATGATTACTGATTAGCTGAGGGTTAAATACTTGAATAGAGATTACGGTACTAATATGGCAGTTCTTTTGGAAAAGACACGTATTTGTGTGGTTCAAATAACACGTATGGCTATATCTTCTGGTGGATGGACATCTGTCAAATAGACGTCAAGTACTTTAAAACATGTTTTTCATTCATTATCCTACCACTTATGTTAGAAAAAAATATTTGTTTTACTTCACGACAGGACAAATCTTATCAGCCATGTGGCATCATTAGGCATGTGATCTCATATTCGGCGATCGATGGAAACAATAAATTCTGGAAATTGAGGGGAGAAAGCATCATAAATTTCAGATTTGGAACTTGACCCGCAGATAAGCTGACCCCCCCCCCTTCTTCAAGGCCTTATTTTTTTCCTACATTTCTCAGCTTATATGCGAGTATATATGGTACTTCTCTATTTTCAGAAAATTTTAATTTTCAATTCATGGTTAATTAGAACTCAGTGATATTCTCTTATCTATACTCATTCATTTAGGTACCTTTCTATTTTCAGAAAGATTTCTTCCAGTTGAAGGAACTTGAGCGTCTGTGTCAAAAGGAGAAAGGAATTACCTCGATGTCAGTCAAGGAGATATTGACAAGTTTAGTGGATGATGGCATGGTAGATACAGAAAAGATTGGAACATCAGTTTATTTCTGGGCTTTTCCCAGCAAGGCCAGTCAGAACGTAAGAAACAATTTTCACCATAATCTGATACATTGAATTTTAAACTCAAGATTGATTAATTTCAGTGTGATGTGAGCAGTGTGTTAGAATGATAATAACTTTGACCACCTTTGTCAACTGAGAGACAACACAGGTATGAGGTATAACTCAATGTTGTCTCCAGACCAGTGATCTGAAATTACTGTATCAGTCAAATATGTCTGGCAAACTTTTTGACTGGCACATACTGTTAAGAACCGAACATTTCTCAGATATCATTATATCAAATTGTCTTTGACTTTTTTGTAATGCATTAAACTGTCAAATGATTTAAAAATTAAGAGGTCACTAGGTCTGGGCTACAGATTACTTGTTTGTCAGAAAATCGATAAAGATGTCACTGTGTTTTATTCCAAGGTGACTAGGCCAGTGTTTAACAATTAGTAGATGTGTCCCCTATCTTGTTTTCCAAATTGTTAAAACACTATATAAACACAAAGCAAAAGATAAAAAGAGTTGTTAAAACACATATCCTGGACTTGAGAAAATCCTGTAATTGAATGATTGTTTGATGGTCTCTACTATCAAATATCAGTCCCTCACACAAGCTGCTTTTTAACTCATTTGTGTTGCTGTGTGTCAGCAAATGCTATCTTTAAAACATAGTAATGTTATGACTCTGTGGTCTTTAAGTAACAGAAGAGCGAAAACCAACAAGTTTAATAAAATTCTACAAATTATTTATTTACCAAAATACAAAATGAATGTTTATTAAAAACATACAGTATTGTGAATTAAATCAAAAATAGTCCTAGAAGTTTTATCAAAACTCCAAAAGTATAGAGTAATGAATTCCAGTAGTATTCTGAAAAACTCCAGTCTTGAATATGCCGATGTACCAAAAGCCTTGAATGTGTTGATGTGCTAAGATTCATGCAGTGATATATTTCAGAATGTCTTTAAATGAATTCACATTAATTCCAAATAGTGATTTAGTCCTAAAGTCAATGAGCACTTTGTAATTCCATTAGATAATTTAAATAAAAGATTCCTGTCAAATTTAATTGGAACACAATTGAACTTAAAGATTGAAATGAGTAATTGTGATGTTAATAACCTTAATATAATTATCCTAAGACTCAATAAGAGGGACAGGATGGGAAGGGCAAAAGTGGGGTGAAACAATACACCTATGACGTGTATTAATGTGATTCCCAATACAAAGTCTACAATATGATACACTATCAATACATATATGAACTTGATGTTTTTTCCATCGTTAGACGACCTGTCAATGATAGGTGGTGCTCGTATATATGTTGACATACTGGTGGTATTTCCAGAATGCAGAAAGCTTCTCATGAGTCGATGGTTCTTTCCAGGGTTTTTCCACTAGCTATACTGGCCTATAGCCTATCTTGAGCTGAAAAATTTCGTTAAAACTCTTTATTCTTGCAAGACTATTAGAGTTCTGTTGAACATAAAATCTCTGTTTGAAAAATGTCACCTCTAGTCATATAAGCATTAAACAGTTGATTGTTTATGAGTGTTCTCTCTTTGTTGATTGTGTATACATATTAATCTTGTCTTAAATTTCATATACCTTCTTAGCTTGGCCAGCTTTGAGAAGTTGGGAAACTATTCTTTATGGTTCTGATGTAGAATTTTCCACAGCTCAACAGGGATTATCTTTTGGATAATTCTGTTCCAGAGTAAGATTTTTCACTAACATAAACACTGCCAAAATTATTTCACTTTCTTGAATATTGTTCTTTACTGATTACTGCGCAGAATTTCTTCTGTTTCATAGTGCAGTATCAGCATTATACTCTGCTTGTTCAGACAGGTATTTTCAACAAATAATTATCTTCTTTCTTTCCTTTTTTTAATATTCTTATTTTTTTAGTTTATCTAATACCCTGATAGGAATATATTTTTGTACTACATGATCTGATCCCACAGAGCTGAATGTTTGAGAAAAGAAATTAAACTTGCATTCTACTTTTAAATTATATGTATTTAATTAGGCTCGGTATTCTAGCTCTCCTCCATTTAATTTTGAATTATTTGACTGAAACGGAGACTGACTGGCATGTTGCCTATTTTCTTTGCTTAAATACTTCGGATTTCTATTTAACACCATTTTCTGTTCAAAATCATTCACAAGTATCTCCAAAAACACTTTCCCAGCTTCAGTAATATAACATACTAAATAACTTTAAAAATTATTGTCTTTGTCACAATCAACAGCCCGTTGAATCAAATCAGAAAATGAAGAGTTTAGGGGAGTATACTAGGTAGTCTGTATTTTAAACAGTACTTTGTAAAACAACTTGATGCAAGGTTTAAACTACAACATAATGCTTATCCCAGAGCCCAATGTGCCAATCAGGTTGCATAATGCTTATCACAGAGCCCAATGTGCCAATCAGGTTACATAATGCTTATCCCAGAGCCTAATGTGCCAATCAGGTTACATAATGCTTATCCCAGAGCCCAATGTGCCAATCAGGTTACATAATGCTTATCCCAGAGCCCAATGTGCCAATCAGGTTACATAATGCTTATCCCAGAGCCCAATGTGCCAATCAGGTTACATAATTCTTATATCAGAGTCCAATCAGGTTAAGTTTAACAACCATTCGTATGAAGCTAAATAATCCAGATGTGGAAACAGTTGTCTACCTGAAGAGAGAAAAAAAAGATTTTGCAACAGGTGCTAGGATACCTCTATTGATGTGACTTGTTGTGTCAAGCAATTTAAGTGTGAATAGTCATATAAAAATTGTATACTGCACTAAGCACATAATACAAATTAAAATCAAGAACAGTATATTTTTTGCCAAAAAAATTATTTTTTAAAAATAAGATTTATTAATACATGGAATGATAATACCTATACTCAAACAGCAGCAAAAAAAAAGAGACATATGTACTGGTACATGAAATAAATGCTCCAGTGAATCATTCTAAACTTGTGGGGTACCAGTTTTTCATTGCTTTGTTGGATAAAGCTAGTCTATGAATTTGAACTCACAATAAAATATGTACCAAGCCGATATTAAAAACAACACCCCCACCCCACCCATATCTGATCTGTATTATGTTGTGATAAAGTTTATTGTATTTAAATTGGGATCTTGTATTTCAGACCACTATGTGTTGGCTCATAATTCTTATGTTAATGTTTTAATTTCTTATGTATTACCTAATGCAACATTGAATGTGTGAAACTCAAAAACAGTGTAATTTATCATGGCAAATGTTGCTGTTCAAAGATTTTGTTATTGTATGATATTTGTTCATCTATTTTTGCAAGAGAATTCAATTTTTATTTCAGCTGTGTGTACATTCTTCTATTTTTAGAGAAAAAGAAAACTTGCTGATTTGACAGAGAAATTTAATGAATTGGAAAGCAAGAAAAAGTCGCTCACTGATGCCAAAATGAAAGCTATTATTGGCAAGGAAGAAACAGCAAGTATTCATAAGTTACCTTAGACTTGTATCTTATTTTTCTTATTACAACAAAAAAAAGGTCAGATAGGTAGAGAGAAAAAGACAAAAGTGCTAAAAGGATCTGACCCATAATATTTTTACCTAAGATAATTCCTTTCCAAGTTTGTCCAAAATATTTTCTTATTAAATTTCTTCCCTCTTTTTCTGTCGCTTTATCAGAAAGGAATGTTAAAAAAAATGATAAGAAAAAAATTAAACTGCAGAGGTATCAGCTTTACGAAAGAATGTTTCAAAATTCAAACAGGATGAAATGTCATCCAAAGTATGAACCATACAAATTCCTTGGTTAATGATTGTCCCAATATTTCCTCATAAATTATATTCAGAATATAGCATGAAATTTAAAATTCTTACATAAAACTTTGTTTACAACAATGTTGGATGATGTACATGAATTTCAGGATGTGTTGTTGTGCTTATTATTTTCTAAGGCTGCAACAAAACTTCCCTCCGCATTCTGCATCTCGTGTAAATTGTTACATTCTTACTAAAAAATTAGAAATATTACTTGGAGGGAAATAATTTTCCTTTGCTTCTTATTTTCTTGAAGTATAGGAATGGTGATACCAGCAAGGGAAATTCAACTCTTGTGTTCCTCAGTGAATATCATGGTTTAAAATCTGGGTGATTTTACATAATTACCAATCAGACATTTCCCAGAAATAACATATTATACAAAGAGTTTTTCTTTTTTTAAAAAAAATTCTTAATAGATTTTCACAGTTAACAGTTAACCCAGATCTCTTTTGTTTTGAAATGCTTCCCCATCTTTACCATCCCCACTCAAGACTGTGAATGTTTATACTAGAAAAGTTTTCATGATTTCTTTCATGTGTTGTGAGCCTAATAAATTGTGAGTCAAAATTAGTTCAGATAACAAATTTGTGTTTCATGGAATCTAAATGAATGTTTGCTTTCGTAATTAAAATTACCCTATAATTACAGTCAATTTGTCTTGTTTTAATAAAATGACTGTCTTTTTGGTAACTACATTGGTTAGTGTTTTCACCAGGTTGAACTCATTTAGCACTGTGATGTTCAGACAGGTAAAAATAGGCAATATTTTGTACATGGTGTATAAAAAATAGCTTTATCATGTGCAAGCTTATTCAGTGTCCATAGTCTACAAAGTCAGTAAGAGGCTTAATTTTTTCTCTCAGTCCATATATCAAGTTTTTCAATGATAAAGAATATCTCAAGATAAGCTAGAGCTCTGGCTGAATACTAAAGATGAAAGAATATCTGACTTTGTCATACTGAATGCTTAAGCCAATAAAGGCAGAAACAACTAAAGTTCTGATCTATGTCAATATATCTGGAGGCTGAAGGGAAAACTGAATTTAAATCGATGACTTTAATAGTGGGGACATTGCCTTAGCATCTAACACAGTTCCAGGAGTGATATTTGTGTTGATTGTTGTTAAGAATTCCTAAAAATGCAATCATCATACTGCTAATAAGACTAAATAAAAACATTTGTTACGTGCTTAGGCTTGAATAAACAGTAACATAGAAAGAGTGAAAATAACAAGCTTGTAAAAACTTAATAAACAATTTATTGAGCACAGATATTTTCCAGAAAAGAAAAATAAACTTACGGTTTTAAGAATCAATTCCAAAATTAATCCAAAAATAATTCAAAATATAATCCACTAGTGAAATTGCAAAAGTCCTGGTAATAAAATGTCCTAATTATTCCCAGTTCGAATATTGGTGAAGCATCCAAGATGGAAGACGATGTCACATGATGAAGTCAGTTCTGGTCTTATGCAATTCAATGTGCACAATTATTTTCCAGATAAATAACAAAATAAATCCTCTTCCTCCAAACGAATTGAAATAATTTCAAGTACAAAGTAATTTAAAATAACTCAAAACGACACAAAACTTATTATTCTAACAGTCCAACTTCTACTAAATAGTTCGCTCCAAAACATAATTTATATACCTGTTTTTACGTAAACAAGGAAGGGGTCACATGATCTTCTAGAATCATTACAACAAATTTACGTTTACAAAATCTCGTACACACCGTATGACCCAGATGAGAATCAGTTATTTTTACTCTCAAGAACTAAAAATAGAAAGATGTTTATAACAAAGCTCCATAATGTCCTTGGAATCAACCAGTCATTTTAAAAGCTTGTTTACAACTCTGAAGCCAGGTCAGAAATGAGGTCAACATCTGGTGTTTATTTGTAAAGTACAGGTCATCACACTTAAAAAAAATATCTCCCAATGAATGAATCTTAAACTTAAAATGTCAAATTTGAATCTGACAAACAAACAATTAAAACAAAAATAAATGACTTAAATCAAATATATGTAACACATTACATTTGAAATAACATAAATAAAATTTAATTTTTAAATCCGCAGTGCTTGCAGAAGTGGGGGCCCTGGGTGTACAAATCGTCTAAGACACTCGCACATCTCATCCAGTTTGAGAACCGTTATGGATCACTGCCATCTCACCTCTGCGTGAGTTTGATTCTAAGATTTGCCTAATGTAGTTACGTGAGAAAGCTTGCCAGTAGCTTCTCATGGGTTGGTAGTTCTTTCCAGGTTTTTATCAGGGTTCTTCCTCCAACAATTATTCTGGCTGCCATGTATAGCCAATTGTTTGCAGAAAAATGGCGTTAAACCCTACAAAAACAAAAACAAACAATCTTTCTTAACCTGATATACTGCACACCATGTTTATCCTATCATGAGCTGAAAAAGTGTCTCACCCCACAAAACCAAGCCAAACTTGCAGCAGTAGCATCTTTGTCTGTCTATCCATTCTGAGAAGGTTTCTGGCAAACATGAGTAGAAACATGACATTTTAGTATCAGACATGTATCTATATTTTCATGAATTGATTTTCAGGCCATTACTGTAATCTATCAATATGTTACACATGTTTTTAGTTTATTTTGATTTGACTATTTTAACAAAATCTTTACTACCTCATTTAAGCAAAGGACGTTTATGGAAGAAGATGGTTGAAATTTGTTAGGCATCTTTGTGTGCATATATGTGGTTGACCTGATTAGGGTTTCATGCCATGATAGGACTTCAACTTTTTTGCATTTTTTGAAAATTAAGGATGCGTTTGTTTGCATCAAATGCAGTTTACCAAAGAACAGCAGAAAATTAAAAGGAAATGTTATATAAAAAAGTTAAGTCTTGCCATCATGTTACTTACGTCTAGCCATCCTGATACTGTATCTAGCCATGCTGCTACTTAGCCATCATGCTCTTTATACAGAAATTTAACATAGTGTCAACTTGTATGATTTTATTGCTGGGAAAAAGAACTTAATGTAACATTCATCATTATGATCATGTAATAAGGAAGTATTGATTCCATAGTAAATGAGGAAAGAATTTATATGGCTGCCAGGAAAAAAGTAGGGGTGTATAAACCATATTATGAGGTCAATAAGGGCCCTATTAGTTGGAAAGCTGGAGACATTGGATTGTATTTATGTCCACCAAATGGAAATTGTAGCCCATCTCAGGGAAGAGTCTCCTGGTTAAGAGAATTCAGATTAAATGTCATCATTTAAACAAATATATAAATGATCAATAAAACTATTGATTATTGATTTGTTGTGCATAATGATATCTAATTCTTGTAGGATGCTAGAACAGAACTTATGGTAGAGCTGAGCAGAAAACAAGAGGAGAAGGCAACACTTCTAGCAGAGATTGCTCGCTACAAGGAATGTGATCCAGAGGTGATTGAACAGGTGAAGACAGAGTCACAGACAGCAAAAGAGGCAGCCAACCGTTGGACAGGTAGTTTAAAAGTGATTTTGCTGATATATCATGTTAGCCTAGCACAGGTTGTTTTTAGGTTGGTTTCTGTACAGAAGTAGGTCCACACCTGGTTGACAAAACAATCAGACATCTCTCTGATCTGGTCAGAGGACTGTTCACTAAGACAGACCAAGAGAAAATTACACTGCTTGGTTGACCATTCTCATTTGTGGTTGACCATTCCCTTACTTGATCATCTCTAAAAACCAAATTCAGTTGATACAGGTTAATGTCTTCTTCTGTTGATCATCTCTTTAAATAAAAAATAAAAATAAACTCTAAGTCTGACCTTTGGTAATCATTGCTTTAAATCCAATTCCAGTTCTTATAGGTCAGTTTCTTCTTTACCCTTGTGAAGATAGAATTTCTTCTGTTTTTCAAGACATGAAACAAGAGAATGAGAATTCATCTTGCCTGGATGGGATGCATCCACACTTACTGGCCATAATGTGTTTTAGGAAGTGTTCAAATAGTTCAAATGCCCATTTGAAAAAATGGTACATGTTTTTGTGTTTGTGTGTGTGTGTGATTAGGATTTTTAACGTAGCTTTAACAATTTTTCAGTCATATCACTACAATGTCTGCAGTGAGTCAGTTTGTAGTGATGTCCCAAACAGTCACATTATCCTGACACCAGGTTGACCAGTCCTAACACTAACCTCTTAATGCTGAGCGCCAAGCGAGGCAGCTGTTAGTACCATTTTTGTAAGTCTTTGGAATGACCCAGCTGGGGATCAAACCCACGACCTCCCGCTTCGCAGCGCACGCTCTAACCACTATGCCACCGGAGCAGTTTCTTGTGTTTGAGCTACATGTGTAATTTAGGTGTTAAACTACATGAACACCTTGTTTACATACTTGAACATTTAGTTATGTGCATTTTTATTATTAAAGTAAAAAGAAAGTGATTAGACATTAGTCATGCATTTTTTTTTATACCAACTACAATATAATACCTTGTATACCGTTGTGAATTTAATACAATTGCAACACCTTAAGGAAGACGTGAAGTACATATAGCATTTAATAAGTATCAAGCCAGAGCAAGGTTATCACTATTACATGTATGTTTTCATGTATATGAGACATATTCCATGATATAAATAATTTTATGACTTGACATGATTTATGAAAATACGTTAAAAAAGATATTTACAAAAATTATTTTTAAAATGTTTACAATATAGTTAGAGAACTGAACTTTTTGTTTTTCAAAAAAGTAAATTGAAAAAGATGAATATTTACAGGAATTTAAATTTAAATATTCATGTTATGTAAGCATAAGGTTTCTCTCACTGCTTTTCCACAACACTGTATTTAATATTTAAATATTAATATTTAAAATTGCATAATATTTCATAATATTTCAATCATTGTTGACTAAAAGAATGAAAATGGTTTCTGCACACAAATTTTAAGTTCTTGATCATGCATTTTTGCCAGAGTCTGTATATGCTTTGCACATCGGGTAAGAAAAAGAACTTGATTTGGGTGTCAGTTATCGTTTTCATACTTACTGAGTAAAAGAAAATATATGGTTTTTGCACACAAATTTGTTTTTGACTATTTGCCTTTGTCAAAGTTTATGGGTTTCTTGCATGTTGTTGAGTAATAAAGATGTCTGTTGATCTTGCCTAAAAAAGATAAACATGGTTTATACCTAAAGATAAATAGTTTTTACCATAGCTTTAGTTCAAGACCACGTACCTTGACAGGGTTGCATCTAGGATGTGTGATCGTGCAAATCCCTCCCAAATTCAGGATTTCCTGCAAATTTTTTAATCCTAAAATTCACGAAAAAAAATAAGAATTGTGCATTTTTGTAAATCTGTAATTTTTTGCTGTAAAATCCTGATTGTCATGGCGATTGTCTTCTACTTGTAGTACAGTTGTAAATACGTCACGTATTTATATGTGTCATGTGCTCAATTCTGATTGGTTAATAAGAAAAGTCAGAAGAGCAAGTTTGATACAGAGTATGGTTTGGCAGGACAACCTGTTGAATGACAGAATGAGTTAAAATTTGGACACGTTTTCATTATTTTAGCAGTAACACTTCTAATAACCGTCAGGGTGCGGAAGTTTCTGTCAATAGGCACAGAAACAGCAAACAAACATATCCTCAGACTGATTGCTAGTGATGTACTTAAATATGGTGGCAATGAAACTAAGGGTCCATCTAACGCCAAGAAAAAAGTACTGTTTCAATTCAGACTGGAACAAAATCGACCATGAGATGCTTTTGCAGATGGTGTGTAAAAACTGGCGAAAAATTCTTTCACACTTGGAAATGCTAATTCCAGGACATCAACCCTTGACAGACATGTTGAATTACCAGCTTACAAACAGGCTATTCAGGATTTGAAACTACATTGTGCAGCAAGAAATCTGAATCAATTATCTATGCTCTGTAAGTTGCCTATTACTTGGCGAAGGAGAATATTGCTTCTCTAAAATATGGTTCACTGTTGGATTTTGTTGACTTTCTGGGTGTTGGTGTTAGCAACATGCAAGTAGGATGAAACACAACATATTCGTCAAGGGCTTCTGTAGAGAAATTTCAGGTAAGTTCTTTTATTTTATTTACATTTATTCCTTTGAACAGAATGGGTACAGTAATAATCAACCAAAATCAGTAGGTTCAGATAAGTGCATATCTTGAAGAATCTGTGTTACTAAAAATAGTACCAAGCATCATGATTGGCCAATGAAATCGCGTTCAATAGCACGTCGTCGTAACTTCCTCTCAATGTTTAATGGTGGATAACATTTTTCTTTTTTAATCAGTCTGGATTATTGGTAACTGTTTATTTTCCCATGAAATTTTTTCCTGTCTAGTTTTTGTGTGCTTGAAATGATACTGTTGTTTGAATAATTTCCTGAGCATGTAAGGAGTTGCTGTCAGCATCATGTGACCGTACAGTAGTCAAACAAATCTCACCAATTGAAACGTATATAATGCTTTAGTAAATAAGTTATTATTATTATTTGCTCTGATGATCATTGCATCATAACTGAATATGTAGGGACCCATCAATGATGTATATCATACCAACATTGTTTTGTTTTTAAAATCATCGTATATGGACAGTCATATTAAATTCCTTCATTACCTTATTTGAATAACTTAATTACAAAAGAGAGAGAGAGATACTGTAATGCCATATTACTTTAGCATTTAAACACCTTGATGGGATTTTTTTAAAACAACCGAATTATCACAAGGCAACATCCTTGGACACTCCATGGTCTTAGGTTAAGGTTGTTGCACAATTTGCATCTGATTTTGATCATTTTACTTTTTTTTTTTTAAAAAAAAAAAGAATTTATTTGTTTTAATTTCTCAAATACTTTAATAAATTAATAATGATAATAAAATATTTTTATACTTTGATTTATAATCAGACTTTTTTCTTTCTTCAGGACTCATAGCAACAGTGATAGAATCTGAGTTAATGCAGAAAGTATGATCTAGTCCATTCATTAGCATCTTAATTGATGAGAGTACAAAGTACAGACATTTCAAATACCAAGAAGCTGGTCATTTATGCCAGAATCATTGAACCAACCATGTTTGTTTCTACAACTCATTTTCTTGGTAATATGTCAGTGCAAGGCCAATCACACACTGCTGAAGTTCTTTCTAAGAAGATGTCCAGTTCTTGGGAAAAAAGGAGATTCCTTTTGATAAAGTTGTTGCTTTTGGCCGTGATGGGGCATCAGAGATGACAGGTCACAAAGTGGAGTAGCAACATGGTTCAAGGAGAAAAGCCCTCACTTGATCAGCATTCATTGTATGGCTCATAGATTGAATTTGTGTACCTCTCATGCATCAAAAAACATTACATACCGCAAGGAAACCATTGAAGACCTGTACTGTTTTTCTTAATAATCAGCGAACAGAACAGCTGAATTGAAGGAAATCCAGAACTTTCTGGACATTCCTCAACTGAAAGCCAGAAAGGTGCATGAAATTAGATGGTTGGCAATTTATGATGCACTATATGCAATTTTTCACTCAGGACTTATTGAATAAACTTGTGGCATGTGTGACTATTATTATGATGGATAGCATCTTGGCACAGCTTTTACAGAAATCTGACTTGGGTATACCAGCTGTGTCACTGGCACTTTATATTTTGATTTCTACCTTACAGAAAGCATTCACAGGAAAATCCTATCACCAGACCTGTATGTCTGAAAAATTGAAATCATCTGATGATGGAGACAGAACTAAAATCACTTACAATGGTATTAAACTCAAGTTCCATAGGAGCACATTGAAAAGAATTTCAGATGATGTGTCTAACCTTCATTACGAGTTTGTTACAAATTTGCAGGTGGAGATGGCTGCAAGATTTCAAAAGAAAAGCACACAGGTGGTAACAGTATTTGAGGTTCTTGGTTTATAAAACCTCACATTTCTATCTTCTGAAGAACAAGAAATGTATGGTTATGACGAGATAAAAATTCTCTATGATCATTTTGGTCAGGAGAAGAAATCAAAAGAAGCTATCTTTGTGTGTGACCCAAAACATATTTTGACAGTAGTCTTGCTAAGACTGTCATTAAAAGAGAAATGTACCCTAGAGACAAAATGTGAGAACTGGCTGATTGTACATCAACATCATGCAGACGCATTTCCAAAACTTTAATTAGCATCAGTGGCCATGGTTATGTCACACTAAAAGCTGACTGAGAGAGGATACAGGAATCAAAATTGAACCAAAACTGCAGGAAGAAGCCATCTAGAAGAAAGGGTTCTCAACAGACCCATGATTTCAACTGAAGGTCCTCCTCTGAGAGACTTCAACTTTGACAAGGCATTGGTAGAGTGGAGGATGAGAAAGGACAGGAGGCTGTTTAGGAAATAGTGATCATATTTGCAGAATAATGCAGTCACTATTACAGTCAGTCTGGATGCAGATCTGAGATGTATATATGTTCCAGTTCAGAGTTAACTTTTATAGAAACTTTCCCTAATTCATTCTGAGCTTTGGACTTTTCCTAAAAATTATTTTTTGTCATCCATGAATGGAAAATATGTGCTACTCAGATCTTTCTTAATTGTTGATTTGTAACCAATCAGAATTGAACATTTGACATGCAGGAAGTACATCATGACACTGTTTTTAAGATTGGCCAGAGGAGTGACACTGTTTGCAGTCTATGGTTTGATTCTTTAATGGTTAGTGTGTAGATAGAATATTGTTATTAGAAAACATAAGACTTTGATTTATTTTCAGTTTTAAGTGTTTTTAGTATAATATACAGAAGACATGATATGCATTTAATGCACTTAGTATATTTGCTATTGATTACATTTTTTTTTTTTTTTTTATACATCATACTGGAAGCCCCTCCCCCCTCCATTATGGTTATGTTGGCCCCATTTTTTCAGATTCAGTGGGGTTAAGTACCCACATTTATCAAATCCTAGATGCAACCTTGCCTTGACCAAAGTTTGTGAGGGGCTTTGATCTTTAAGTTTGGGCTATTGATTTGGGGCCATTATTGCTCAAAGTAAAATGGGATTTTGCGGCATAACGTTTGTTCTAGACTATGTGCTATGACCAAACTTTGTTCTAGAGCATGATCTGTGACACTTAAATTAATAAAGAAATCTACAGATTTTGGGGTCTAAAAGTTCAATGGTCATAGCCGTGGTAAGTCTAGTTAGAAAGTACTGCTCTGCACAGCATGTTCAATACAAGACCACATACCGGAAGTACAGGTTATTGAATTTGATTGATAGAAAATCTTGTTATTCAGTAATACACAAAGACAATTGTTAAATACAGGGATGGTGTATAATGTGCCAGTCATCACAGAAGCCTTATTCGTGATTGTGGGAACTTGATTAAATATGCGTAAAGCAGATATTTGAATAATTCAGTTCAGAAACAGTATTCATTGTTCCTTGTTTTTAGTTCTCTTTTCTTCAATACTTTGTCATTCTCTTGTTCAAAGAACATATCTTATTATATTGCTTAAATTAAATGTGTATCGCACCATACATTCCTTAACGTTGTTCTGCTGTAATACTCTGTCAATTCAGCATGCAGATATGAACTTTTGTTAGTGTTATTTGAAGTCAATTGTTGGTCAAAGTAATATTATATTCTCATAGTGCCTTCTTTTTGTGGATGCACTTATAGCTTGTACTACAGATAATTTTAATAGAGATCAAACTTAACAGAATATACTTTCATTTATCAAATTTGACCAATTTAACAGTTTTTCAGTGTTCCTGCACCCTATTTGGGGAATCAAGACTTAGAAATACATCACAATTATTTAAACAAGGGTGACCTGTCAGTCATTGGGTTGACTTATATTTAACCTGGGTCTGTGTGAGCAGCTGAACTGTCTACCTTATTATAATATGCTCATTTTTTTTTTGTCTTCGTTAACTTTACGATGTCAGAATTATTTTACAATATTGTACTCACGTGCTCTTCATATTGTACTCACATGCATGACACGTGTGCCCAATAGTATATTAGGAACTACTTTGAAAACAAATCATAAACACTCACATAGTAGATGCCATATGTTTCGGTTTATTATATTTCTTTCGGAATGAACATAAGCAGATGTTTTATGGACTGCCACATACCAGATTCTTTGCCACATTCCTCATTTAACTTTTTTGATACACTGTTTCGGATGTAAGCAAGGACAGGTCATAAAATTGCTGGGTCCCTACAAATAACACGCAAGTAACAAGGCATAAACTGTCTTCTTTAGCTTGTAATAAGAATGGCAAGAAGTATACTTCCAGTTTTACATCTAAAATTTCCTCATAATGTACTTTATTAGTTCTGCAAATCTGAATTTCATGAGCCATGTCACTGGTTCTCAAGCTTGATTACACATTTCGAAATTGTACTGTTATTTTGACTATTCAAAGTGCAATTACGTCCTCATTACTGCACTCAAAATGAAATAAACATTATATTCCATAGTGTAATTGAAAGACATCATATTTTTACCACCTTATGATTTAAAACATTCAATGACAGAACAGAAACACAATTGCACATGTCAAGAAGCAGCTACCTCGCTGCTGAAATGTAGAATTGACACAGATAAATCCAGTCATTACCATGAAATTTAGTAGAATCAACAAAAAAAACCAAAATCTTTTCTTTCCAGACTAAATGGAAAAATTGTTGCAATGCGCATTCATTCACAATATGAATCTAAATTTCAATTTTAAGTAGACCACAACGCCATTTTCCTTTGAAAGTGCTGTCTAGTGTGACTAAGTTCAAATTTTTCTGGGCAGAGTGATGTGCACATTAATGATGTTGTTGTGTAAAATGAATCTGTGCTTGTGTATTTAGTTTTGGAATACAGCATACATTCAATTACTTTGTTTCTTGTAGTCTTTTTATTTATGATATTAAGCTTTAGGTAGAATAAGAAAATGAGCATATAATAAAAAGGTTGCTGCATTTGTTGGGGAAAATATTTGTCAGATAATATACTTCACTCCCAAGTTCATGCAGTATATCCATCCCAAAAACTTGTTCATATTTTCCCATACAAATGCAGTAACCTATAATTGCTGAATGTACAAGTCAAACATGCTAGATATGGTACAAGATTGATGAGGGGGGGGGGGAGGGAAGCTTGAAGAAAGTGAGGAATGAAACCTTTTCCACAAATTTTCTTGATATGATGAATTCTTTAAATAGGAAGTGTGTCAATTACCTGAAAAATTTCTTCCCAAAATGAATTTCTTCAATGAAAGAAAGTTTCCAGTAGATAACAGATAATTCCTTTTTAAATTACTTACTCAGGAAGCAGTACATACTGCATTTAGCATAATACACCTACCCTATAGACATACTTGTAAGACTGATTCAAGTGTAGCCTACACAGATTGGCCATCATGATGTGCCACGCAGATCTGGGTCTGTGCAGTTTTTTGAGACTAAACAAAACAGACCCTGATCTGCCAGTGGATTATATGATTGCAGTTGGTCTTGATTTACATGCAGTATGTTAAGTGGTAATTCTGTTTTCTCTTTTTTCTTTTTAGACAATGTGTTTTCTATCAAGTCATGGATCAAGACCAAGTTTGCATTTGAGGAAGAAGTGATAGATAAACAGTTTGAGATTCCAGCTGATTTTGATTATCTTGAATGACACTCCAAAGAAGACTAATGGATGTATATTTGTATGGTTCAGAACAATTATTAACACCAATTACCGTGATACAGCTAGTTCATCTTTTCCTGTGCAGTATAACTAAGGTGTATAGGAAGGATAAGTGAGAGATAGTTGTGTGTAATTTAGGGATTGTTGTTACATTTTAAGACTTCATATACTTTGGTGTCTTCTTTCAGTTTTGGCTTGCAGATTTACTCAATGTAAACCTATTATAACAGTTATGAACTGCATTATTTAAAAGTATATCCCATCATTGCACCAATAACAGGCAAAAGGTTTGGATTGCAACAGAAATAAATGACTGCAGATTTAAATCAGTAGTGCAAAGGATAAAAAATGTTTTGATAGCTTGCATGTAAAAAAAAACACTTGCCATGAATTGTATTAATATTTCAAAATTTTCTAGAGTAAACAAATCACAAAGCAAAAATAGACCATGACAGATTTTGACATGCCCAAGGTTTAAAGATATCTTGTTTTTGGAGTACTGTAAAGAATCAAGTTGTTTTATGACTCGTGCATGACAATCTAATGTTTCATTGATTATATTTAGTCTGAAAATTATAATTTGTTGTATTTATTTGTCCCTAACCATATCTGTGGATGGGTATATACTCTTGTGCCATTTCCTATGCATTAAATTTCATTTTTGGCTATTAGCTTTTGAAGTACTTAATGCATTCTTAATTAGGGCTGTCAACAGGTACCTGGGTAATCGGGTACCTGACCGTATCGAAATACTCGGGCATTGAAAATTAATGATGAGTACCCATTCACAAAAATTATCATATATCATATATCATCAGCAGCACGCTGGTCTGAGTAATTCGAGTTTCCTCTGACCCTTGCCACCCCATTTTTGATATTTGGACATTCATGTTGGGTCAAAGCGCATTTCCTATCGAAAATTTGGAAATCGCAGACACCATTAGATGTCGGCATGGGGTAGCCGCTTATATGCCAGTGCAGCAAACTTGAACGATCTTTCATGTCTAATCTATAGCATGAATAGAGTATCAACACCATGTACTCGCTTACGAATCTCATCATATACGTTGAATCCACAATACAAGTGATTCCATCGAAAATATGCACAGACACACACAGAGCTTTAAAATATTCAATAATTTTGTCACAGGCCATTTTGGGCGGAATTCAGTGGAAAAACATAGCACACTCACATAACGAATGAAGCACATTTACTTTTCAGTGCGTCCCAAGTCGGTATAAGTTAGTTTGCGTTTTGAGCAGCCATTGGTAGCGTTCGTAAGCATAAACGTCTTGCCAACAAAAAGGAAACTTTCACGGCACAGTTATGTTCCAGTCACGATGGAAAATACAAAAATCCAGATTCCATCACGTTTATTTCAGTTTGGTACTGACTTCCTTTGAATAATAAGCTCGTTGTTTTTATTGAAAGATTGTAGTTGGCTTTCTTTGATGACGGGTTCATGCGTTATTGAAGTCACCGCTAAAGGCTAGCTTTGGAGAACCAAACAAATGCCCATTTCTTATTGTGGCAGCAACATCAAATAATTGTATTGCATGATTGAGACGTATTTTTTTCTCCATTTGCTGAGTACGATTTCATAACAATCGGTGCTTCAAAAGGTAGTCTGTTTCCTTTAACATTTCAGCAAACTATTTTATCTGGGTGCAGTTTTAAAAATGAAGTGGCCGTCGTTTGGTCTATTGTAGTTACAGTTCCTCATGCCTGCTGAATTGACTACAAAACGTTTTTTTAATTTTTTAAAATTTTTTTTACATTTGGTGTAACGGAGTGATGCTGTCTTGCACTCGTGTCAGAAATTTAACAAAGGGTCAACGTATGATAGAGACGCATGTGCTCTGGTCTGATGACATGGATTATTACAAAAAATGTGGGTGTTCTGAAGGATTCAATTATGAATGGAAAGAAGAGGAATTTTACTTACCATCCACATATAAATAAATATCAGTCTAAGTAAATATATTAATTACTAGCGAGCGGCTGAAAACCCGACAAAGATAGATAATGAGACAATGCTTCGTCTGGTTGATCTCCGCTACCAGAAATGTCAACAACAACAAAAAGCAAATATCTCAAAATATACAGTACTCATGCTCGATGTTCAATGTCAGCATAAGCGGATTATGAAGTAGACAAAGAAATTGTTTATGTAACAATAGATAAATTTTAGTGCATTTTATATAAAGTTTGTGGTTACCTTTCATGGGGCCTCTGAATTTCTCAACTCCAAACCAGTTGTTGTATATACAAGTTTAAAAAGACAACAATGTCGATAATAAAAAAGTCGCCAGATGGTATATTATGCTGCCAATAAATGGAGAAAAAAATCGCAGTTTGCGACATTGGCGAAGCCCTACACGATCCTAGAATAAACATTTTGCACTTTATTTTTCGTACTTTCTGTTTGGTTGTGTATATATGCAGTGGGAAAAAAACCCAACATGTCAGTTATTGTTTTGTGCAACGATTGTATACAGAATTAATTGAAGACAATCACAAGGACGACTTACTGGCTTTACTCATGGATCAGTAACCAGTAACATTTCCGATAATGTTTATTTTGGCATAACACTTCACGAACCTGGTAAAATTATTAAATTTCAGAAGCTACGCCACGATCGTATTCTATTCGAATTCATACTAGAACTCTTCCCCAAAATGATAATAAACGTTTTTTACATTATTTATCGTACTTAAAATAAAAGAAGAAAAATACACATACATCTAATCAAAATTGCAGGGACCATGCCACAATCGTATTAAATTCTTTCATATGCGATCTCTACCCATAAAAATAAACTTTAAACCTAAACATATTTTTTCATGTGCGAATGAAAATACGAAATTTCGAGAGTCACACCACGACTGCATTATATTCGAATTTGCATTATAGCGGAGCACATTATAGTGGGGTTGCACTGTACCTGCATGAAATCGATAGGAATATGATTTATTTCTCAAAAATTGTGAGCATAGCATTTGTTATGCCTTTAATCTGCTGACAGATGAGACAAAAGTACATCAATGCTGAAATTTGACCCGGATCTGGCCATTTGCATTCTTAGTCACATGACTACACAAATCTCGCAACTTACTTGTCAATGACATCAGAGGTCATACAGTCACGTGATATCGACAATAAACAAATTTCCAAATTTGTTGTACATATAATTTGGACATGTTATATAGTAGCCACAAAAATAAATATAGTCTGTTCTCTCCTCATTAAGCCATACAGATGCTATAAAATAGAATTCGAGGGAAAGTAGAACAAGGTTTGCTATAAATAGAACATGATACTGTAAGGAAAGTGAAAGTCCAGGGACAAGCATACTCTTATATTGTAGTTACGTAAAGCAGTCTTTTTCTAAAATACGGTCTGTGGTATTAATGGAATGTTAATAGAAACAAGATTTTTGGAAGGTGGATATACCGAAAAAGATTATTCAATATACATTTACACATAACAAGTAAATTAGTGGGGGAAAAAAATTTGTTGGTCAAGGGTTGTACATGTCTTGCATGTTCCAACGAGTACCCGGGTACCCATTAAATGGCGCATCGGGTACCTGGGTCAGTTTTCTGTGGTTTTTGACAGCCCTATTCTTAATATACTTGAGACAACGGTTTTTTTTGCTGGTTTTTTTTTATTATTATTATTATCATAGCCTAAACAAAGATTAATTTGACCTTTAACATTTTTTACTTTAAACTTTGCTCGCTAACTGCATCAGAAATTTCAGTTTTTCTTTTTTATTTTTGAAGGACATGTGGACTGAAAACAAATTTAATGTAAGGTTTGGACGAATTGGATTTCATTATTTTTTCTGACAAAATGTTACAGATTTATGTCCCATGCCATTACTAACATTGTCTTTAGTTTTGAATAATATTGATATAGTATTTGGAAAGAACGAGTTAACTAACAACGATTGAAAAGTATCATTTCAAAACCAGTGATGGTATTTCATATCATGATGTCAGTTTATCTCAAGAAATTAAGGATAAACAAAACAATTAGTGCGAGGTAATTTGTACATTCTTTTATTTTCCTGCTGGAATGTTTCGTTCTATTGTTAATTGTTAAGTTTAGAAAGACCTGTTTGAAAGATTCCCAGTACAATTATGAAATATGTTTGTTTGTTTGATTAGGATTTTTAACGTAGCTTTAACAATTTTTCAGTTATATCGCTACGATGTCTGCAGTGAGGCAGTTTATAGTGATGTCTAGCACTGAGACATCATGCCGCAGACATGTAGCATGATGTCTCACCCAGTCACATTATCCTGACACCAGGCCGACCAGTCCTAACACTAACCTCGTTATGCTGAGCGTCAAGCGAGGCAGCTGTTAGTGCCATTTTTGTAAGTCTTTGGTATGACTCGGCCGGGGATCGAACCGACGACCTCCCGCTTCCGGGGCGGACGCTCTAACCACTAGACCACCGAAGCGGTTATATGAAATATGTAACCGAAACATTACAGCATTGTTTTGTGTTATGTTTTTGATGTTTCAAGATAATGCAATAAACAATATATATTTGCTACGTATTTAGTACTTTTGCTCATACGAGTTTGCATATTTTTAGGTGTTTCATTTCATGGATTAATCTAAACAAATACCCAAAATAAAGAATACAAAAGAAAAAAATTATGCCAATATCTGTAGTTGTTTTAATAGTTGAAACGATACTTTTACCTGTATGAGCATGGACCAAACGCCTGTCAAAATAATTCAAATACACTCAACGTCAATGGGAGCTGATGCAGTCAACAACTTTAGCCAATTACCAGTAATTAAAGCGTAATTGAAGCATTGTCAATAAAATGTAACCATCAGGTGACCATGGTATTAATATTGTGGTGTAAGAGCAGTAAAATGTAACTTAGATCCTGTTGGTTAGGATACTGTCTTCATTCAACACGTAATCCAGACATGTGACCAGCTGCCTCTTGCTCAATGCAGTAGGCAAGTAATGTGAACATTTGATGTTTTCAGAGCCCATCAAAGTGCAAAGATGCTAAATAAATTGAAAACCCACAGATTCACTCCTTTGATTAAGCTTGCCTCGTACAAACCATCTTCAGTCATTTGACTTTGCAACTAACAAAGACTTCAAAGAAGAGTTCAAATGACATTTTACAGCTGGTATGCTAAACAGGTCATGGAGGCCATCAGAGAAAAGGAAGATGTCAGGTGAAGATCAGTGTACTGTATTATTGGACCTTAAAACATCAAGCCAGTTACGGTGTTGAATAGGTAGTTACAGCTCAAGCTAAAGTATGAAAGACCAGACCAAATTATCCATGGCATTGAGAAAGCTGGACTTGTTTAGTTTAAACATTTTCAGAATTATATACCTCAAACATTTTTGTTCGCCAGCAGACTTCATTGACAATACATTTATTCAGTGGTTTACTACAAAAATCATTGACGTATGAACTTCAATTAGTGTATGCAGTGTATAGTGTTTCTTTAGTAATTGTGTTTCAAGCAATAGTTCAGTTATTTTATAGTTATGCTGTTCATTGGAATTAAGCATGCATGAATAATATGAATTGTACTTTATTGGGGTTTCAAATTTTTTGACAACAGTTTACTTGAATGCAAAATCAATTTGAATAATTATTAAATTTTAGTTTCCGATACTAGTATCATTTGTTGTTCTTTCATTTTCATCAATACTAGTGTTTGAATGCATTATGCTTTTTCCTTCTTTCTTTGTTTACTTATCTCACAACATATTGAATTAAGTCAGTGCATTTTTTAAAGGGATAAACAAAACATTTATAACTAATTTACTACCAGATTTCAAATATGATATTGATTTATGAAGTAGCCTTGTTGATATTTAGGTATGAAACACAGTAAGAAGAGTTGGGTGGGGACTTTATCATATGTGGCTAATTGTTTGTAGGGTCTATAATTCATGGTTAAGGGCAACAATAAAATCCATACAAATTGGTGAACCACACCATTTGTTTTGATAAATGAGATTTCTGAAATATATCTGAGGACAAGCTCTCGTTATAAATAAATTGTTGGTTTTCTTTAGCTGACCTAGCCATATGACAAGGTGGACTTGTACAATGGGCCCGTGTCTCTGATAGGCATAAATTAGCAATTATTATTTTCAACATTTTGCAAAAATCATTTGACAAATTTGAGTTTAATTATGGGAAAGGATTCTGCCACGAAATTCTTTGATAGTTTGTACAGATAATGCCATTTCACCTTCATTATGTGATTTCTCAACAGAATTTGATAGAAAGTATTCTTGAATGAAGGACTGTCAGGTTTGTACAGATTGTATCAATCCACCATTAAATGTGGCTATTGAGGCCCTGAGTGGCCGAGTGGTCTAAAGCACTCTCCGTTACCAATCACTGCCATCTCACATCTGTCTGCATGGGTTCAAGTCTCAGATTCGGCCAATGTGGTTATGTGAGAAAGTAGCTTCTCGTGGGTCAGTAGTTCTTTCCGGGGTGTTTCCCAGGTTCTTTCTCCATCATTAATACTGGCCACCATGTATAATCTATGTAGCCTATCGTGTACTGAAGAATGGCGTTAAACACTGCAACAACAAATTGTGAAAAACCTTTAAATGAAGTGATGAGCAAATGCAAGTAACACTTTTTAAAATAGCACCATATGGAATTTGACCAGTTGTGACAGAAAGCATTCAACCATAATGGGCTTTCAATTTTCTACAATTGGTGTTGATCCATCATCAAATATGGCTGCCATACCTAAAGAAAAAAAAATGACAATCTTGCATCACAGATGATTACCATTACTAATGATATGCGATTTTTGCAAATTCAATTGAATTTTATGGAGAAAACTTCAGTTGCATGTTTTGTTTCCTGGTATGCCATGTAAGGACATTGCAGCCTTAGTTGGAAACAAACAGCTTATAGTAAATATGAATATCCAAATATGGCATAGTAAGCCATTTTTGGAAATGAATTACCATGAAAATCTTGTGTTGTCTGTCATGGCAGATAAAGTAAAGTTGGTGTATACATGCTAAATATTTTACCTTGTATTAGCTGCATAATATTTTAATAAGCCAAAATGACAGAAAAATACCACTCTACTTTGGTTGTTTTTTTTTACTTGATTACTCCTAAAAACAGTGCAGACTCAGATCTGTTGGCACGTTATCCAGTGGCAGATCTGGGTCTGTGCAGTTTGCAGTTGGACTTCACTAATTATAGTTTTGCAAGAAAATCCTTAGAAGATACAGATGAAAATTACTTTTAAAAATATTGTGATCATCCACCATCCTAAGGAATTTTGTGTACATCTGAATGCACACAGATTTGTTCTCTAACCTTACCATTATTTTGTGGTTGATTGGCACATCTCTGCTAAACTAATTCTGGCTATTCTCTATTGTAACCTTGACCTTGCGCCTTGACAGTCTAATAGAGGCATATTTGTTCATCCTTGTTACAAGTTCCTTATTTGGTATCACAAAAAAACATTGTTCCGGTAAAAGTTAAGTTTTGTCAAGTTTTCATTAGCTCAGTTGGTCATAGACCAGAAGTCATGAAGGTCTTTTGTCCATTGTAAACCCATGTTTGTTATAGCTATTCTTCTTATAAAAATAGTGCTGTGCAGACATCCAATATGGTTACCACATCTTGAAAATATTTTTATTGCTACTTCACTTGGTGTCATATCAATATGGAGTTTGCATTAAAAGACTTTTTATGATGTCCAAAATTAAAATGGTGTTGATCTGACATTCAATATGGCGACTTATGATTATGATGGCTAGCTGGTCTTAACACATTAACGCCTAGCGACAACTTTACGGGGCATCAGTTAGTTGCCTACTTCCAAGGTCTGTAGCATCAAGGTCATGCATGATACACTAACATGGTTGGTATTATAGAAAGCTAGACAGATGTAGCTCTACAATGATAGCAAATAATCTGAACATTTCAGTTGTACTACAAAATACAGAGGGAAAAACCTAAGTTTTTGGACCCGTATTTTTTTCACCCAAAAATCGCCTATGGTCGGATTCTGAATTTGTGTCCAGATTTTAGACTTTGTGACCTCAGATCTACGACGGACCAGTCTGAAGCGCACACAGACAGGTGAACCTGTGCAAAAAAGTAGGATAAGGTGGTCATTTTGAATAAAGAGTCTTCTCCATATGAAAATTATGGGTCCATTTGGCAAAAAAAAAAAAAAATCCGTTTTTTCATCTTCAGCTCATGCGCCAGCAAACTAACCAACAAAAATCATTTCTTTAGCATGACTAGCCATTTGTCTAACGGAATATTGCTTGGAAATCGAAGTATTAGGATGTATTCAGAAATAGTCCCCAAAGTTTGTTTCCTACTCACATTTCATGCGAAAACATCAAAAACCTCCAGGGGTTAATGTGTTCAATAAAATGGTGCTGATCTGATATTTAATATGCTACTAAAGTAGTCACATTTAAAATCTTCTTATTTCAACACCGGAGTATTGACATGAGGTAGTAGCTCATTGTAAAGTCTTTGATGATTTCTAGTTGGTCTTAAATGAAAATGGTGCCAAACTGAAATCCAGTATGGCCACCAAACATTGGCTTCTATGCCTAACAGATTTTAATTGAAAATGGTTGACAGAAAATCTTGTTGCTGCTCCTCCAGAATGGAAAGTCAAATTGACATCAGATTTTCACCAAATAACTTCTTATGATGATTTCTTTGATCTAAAATAAAATGGTGCCAATGTGAGGTACAAAATGGCCACCACAATCGTGATCTTGAAAATCTTGTTGTTATGACAACTGCTCCTGAATAAAAACGCATAGTTACATAATGTTTTCACCCGATTTGTTATGGTACCTAGTTAGATTTAAATGAAAATGGTCCCACTGTTTGCTAGTATGACTGCCACATAAACAAGATTGAAATCTTTGTATCACTATTTCTGAATGAATGCCCATATCACCATGGTGTTTTCACTAAAAGACTTTGATTTTGTTGGTCCTAAATGAAAATCATGCCTAAGTCCACATCAGCGGTCTTGAAAATTGCGTTATTGTTGTTGTTCTTCTTTCTGAATGGATGATCATATCATTACGAGCATTTTACCAAAAGACTTCTTATGATGTCTGGTTGGTCCTAAATGAAAATAGTGCTGTTCTGAGATCTATTAGGGCTGCCAAAGTGGCAAGGTTAAAACTGTGCTATCACTTTTTTTTATTAAATAGTCCTATCAACATGGCATTTTCACTGAAAGACTTCTTATAATGTTTTGTTCAGCCTATATTAACATGTTGTCGGTCTGATGTCCGATATGCGACTATTTTAACAATCTTGTTTTTGTTGTTTCTCGTTTGTTTGTTTGATTAGGATTTTTAACGTAGCTTTAACAATTTTTCAGTCATATCGCTACGATGTTTGCTGTGAGGCAGTTTCTAGTGATGTCTAGCACTGAGGCATCATGCCGCAGACATGTAGCATGATGTCCCACCCAGTCACATTATCCTGACACCAGGCCGACCAGTCCTAACACTAACCTCTTAATGCTGAGTGTCAAGCGAGGCAGCTGTTAGTACCATTTTTGTAAGTCTTTGGTATGACTCGGCGGGGGATCGAAATCTCGACCTCCCGCTTCTGCGGCGAACGCTCAAACCACTAGGCCACCGGAGCGGTTGCTGTTTCTCGTAAATGAAATGTTATTTTGATAGTTTTTATAGTTTTTTTAATTTAAATTATTCACTGGAATTACAAATTGGTCATTAATACTTAATCACTTAAAAAAATAATTTTGAATGATAGTGAATTCAGTCATGGACATTTTCGCTTATATTATTGTGATATGTCAAAAGACTGGCACATTAGCACATTCGTGACTGCATGCACATAAACACATTAAAAATATTTAACTTATTTCAAACATCACTGAAATTGATTTGGAACTCTATACATTTCAACTTGTGATAGAACTTTTAGGACTATTTGGGGTTCAATTCACAATACTCTAAGTTCTTTTTAAATTTGTACTTTTTATTCTAGGAAAAAAACATGTTTGGTTTCATTCTTTTCTGATACTGTTTAATACCATACATTTGTAACAGTTGGTCCTTAATAAAAAAAAAAATATCTAACAATCTATATGGCCACCATAGTGACTATCTGGAAAATACTGTAATCTCTACTCATCCAAGATGGATGGCTATATCAACTTTCACTAATAGATTTCTTATGATACCTAGTTTGTCCGAAATGAAAATGGAGCCAGTCATGCATCCAATATGGCTGCCATGATGACTTCGAAATCCTGTTGTTTCTACTCCCCCTGAATTTATGAACATTATGACATTGGGTTTTCAACATGTGACTTTTATTGATGTTTACCTTGAACTAAAACTAAATGGTGCTAAGCGGACATCCTAAATGGACATCACAGCAGGTAATTTTAAAATATTTTTATTGCTCAAGAATATAAGATATAGTTTCAATATTTCAGCACTTAAAATGATCCTGAACATGTTTCTTTTTGCCCAGTAGAATATCAGCCGCTTTGAGGGATTCGTGTATATTAGGATAGGGAGGGTAATTGACTAATTATTAACTATGTGTAGACCATTAGCATAGATCATTATCTTTTTTCATTAAAATACCAAAAAAAATGAAGCAGAATGGCTCCACATGTCACAGCATGTACATATATACTGACAGAAATTTACTTGTGTATGGAATGAAAGAAAGACAATAAAAAATATGACGTTTCTCATCATTATGTCAAAATTTCTTTAAATTTAGATATCACACATTTTCATTTAAAAACGTTTAAAGTTTCAAGTCTTGATTTATCAGTACATTTGTAATTTCATGATAGCATTTTTTTTCTCAGTTTTAAAATGAATTCTCCATCACTTGGTCATTACTTTGGAAAATATTAAAATAATCACGTACATAACCAAATATGAAACTAGCAATTTTAAAGTCACTAGTTGTTGTTGTTGGGTTTAATGCCATTGTTCAACACATGATAGGCTATACATGGTGGCTAGTATTAATGGTGGAGGAAGAACCCTAGAAAGAACCACTGACCCACAAGAAGCTACTGGCAAGCTTTCTCACATACCCGTGTTGGCCGTGTTTCCAGTTGCACTTTTAGAGACTGCTTGCTAAAGCATATTTGTATGCAGAAAAGAACAAATTACAAAATTGCAGTGTAAAACAACAATAGAGATAGCCTTTGCAATTTCAGAATATATGGGTCCCTTTGTGAAGGAATATAACAAGGAAGAGCAAATGCTGTCCAAAATTCCCTAACAGCCACTTCCCCTTAACAACCAGTAATCGTTTCCAGCCAGTTTAAGGATTTCTTTTATGCTACTATCAGCATGTGTGACCATGAACAGCGAAACGTATTATCATGCAGGAAAAGTATTTTGTACTGTTGGCTGCCTAGTCTCAAAAGCAGCAAGAGCTGCTAGTCAGTGACCTATGTCCTAATTGAATGACCCTTGTCCTAATTGAATGGAAGTTTCCATATGCTAACGTAAATATTTAAATGAATATGTAGAATGCAAACAATGAAACAAACTGAAGAACATTAAACATGAGTGTCATCCTTCAACCATTCAGAGAAGTGAGGTTTCATTGGGCCAGTTGTTGGACATGTACTTCATGAAGGGCGAGCTTTAGCCAGATGGAGTTGTATGCTGAATGCATTGTGGTAGATTGAGCTGTATGTATTATGCTAGATGGAGCTGTATGCTCTGTGTATTATGTTAGATAGAGCTGTGTGTATTATGTAATATGGAACTCTATGTAATATGTTTTATGGAGCTGTATGCATTATTTTAGATGAAGCTGTATGCTGTATTATTTTGGATGAACTGTATGTATTATGTTACATGGAATTGTATGCTGTATGTATTATGTTAGATCAAGCTGTATACTGTATGTTTTATGTTAGATCAAGCTGTATGCTGTATGTATTATGTTGGATGGAGCTGTATGATGTGTTTTAGATGGAGTTGTATGCTGTATGTATTATGTTAGCTGGAGCTGTATGCTGTATATATTATGTTAGATGGATCAGTATGTTTTGTGCTAGATGAAGATGTATGCTGTATTTTGTTAGATGGAGCTGTATGCTGTATGTATTATGCTAGATGGTGCTGTATGCTGTATGTATTATGCCAGATGGAGCAGTAGAATTATTTTCATTAGAAAAATCAGGTAGAAAAAATTATAGTGCTTTTAGAACCTGTTGATATGGTTTTTCCCTTCATGAACTTTCTGATGTTCATAATTACCTATGATCATCTACATAATGAACAGATGAAACTACAATCACAGTATTTCAATAAAGAAATAACGATGAATTGAAATTGAAGGATACTGAAGAAGCCAAATCATTATGTTGTTCTTGTGGGAAAATACCTCAGAATTTCAACAGGGATTCTATCCTTGTGATTCTGCTGGGAATTGATCACTGTCATTTTAATTTGTCAGCTATGAATAAATCCTTGTGATTTAAATGAGTCTGCTGGGAATTGATCACTGTCATTTTAATGGGTCAGCTATGAAAAAATCCTTGTGATTTAAATGAGCCTGCTGGGAATTGATCACTGTCAATCAATCCTTGTGCCTTTAATAAGTCAGCTAGGTAATTACAATGGAACTGTTCATCTCCAATATATAGAATGTGTACAAGTGTTGCAATAATGAGAACCTTTCTAGTAATTACAAAATTACATACAGAATTTGTTATAGGAAATACATGTCAAAGGGAATTAAAAGCCTAAAGAAAGTCATAAATGTTGCTAAGGAAACAAATAGTGTTAATTGAATATTTATTATTATAAGAGGAAATAGAAGTTCTTGGTAAATTTTAGAATTCTAGATTTAATCTCAGCAACATTCATATTTTGGGATGAAAAGTTTTGTAACATGAGGAACAAAACGATTATTTAACGGAATAATTTGCTATTCATAAATGAACTAGCACCAGTTCTTGTTTGGATTCCGGATCAAGATATCAAATATGGATTCGCTGAGCGGAATAACAGATGTTGCAACTTCCGGTTTATTTAGCGGGAGAAGGAAAAAGATTGTAATCAAATTCATCGAATCTGTCTAAATCGGCGAAATAATGGCAGATGATAAGGTATTCCTTAAGCAAGGTCAAAATACATATTTTAGTATTTCATAGCTGCAGTGATATTCAGTTTTGAACCCATACGTTCATAAGACTTGCGAGAAAGTACTAGTCCAGTATTGGAACCGAGAACGTTTGTCGTTCGATTCGAATTTTCTTTAGTATTTTTCATAACGCTGTAATTGATGAATGGTAAATTCTCTAATCTTGTTTAACTCTTAGTAGATGGACCTTGCTACGATCAGAAGTCGTTCTTTCCATTTACCTTTTGACGTTTTGACCACACATCTTCCTGCGGTCTTTAAGTCAAACTACATTTTTTTTAAACGCTTCGGTTGACCATTGATTAGAGCATCCGCCTCGGATGCGGGAGGTTGTGTGTTAGAGGCATACCAAAGACTTACAAAAATGGTTATAACAGTTGCCTGGATTGGCGCTCAGCATCCGCATTAAGTTGGGACTGGTTGGTCTGAGGATACTGTTAGTCCTACCTGTAAGACAGCACATGTTGATTTTGTTCAAGTGCTATGTCTTACGATCCGAATAACGGCCTTGTGTAGTCTGCTCCGATGTCGTCGACATCGGAACGAGTGGTCAAAGATTCAGGAATATCGTACATACTTTGTCTTTGCAACCTTTGATCGACACTCTTCCACTAATTTATGTTTAATTAATATACTTACTTTACTGTGCTGTTTTTATCCTGGTGGAATCAATAACTGATACTTGCAAACGGATGCATTTTCTTGTTCAGTTGACATACATTTGAATTTGTTGAAATGCCACACTAGTCTAGGTATTCCAAAGTATGTTCAAGTAGGTTCAAATCAGAAAATGTTTCTTGAACGAAACAAAATGTTGCTTGCTGTTCAAATACTTGATACTTTGATACTTTCGTTTCGTTAAAATAAAACGACCTTGTTGAAACCTACTTCTGCATTCTTCAGCCACCATCGCATTGCAACCAATTGAAATGTGTGTCAAGGGAACAAAAATGCGTTCATTTGCTAGTGTCAGATTTTTAGTCTATCACGAATAAGTATATCAGTAACTCTTAAATATGTGGATGAATGTTGATATTTATTGCCAAGTATGTGATAATCATGAAGATTTCGCTTCTTGTTAAAGATACGTTAAAAATCCAAGTCACACACATGCTTTTTACTATTATTTTGCATATATTTTGTGCACAGTGCCAAATCTTTGTAGATATACTGTCATATATTCTGCCGTCAAGTCTGTAATGTAGCACAGGAGTCGGACATTTTATCAATAAAGTACGGCGAAATCTCTGACAACACTAATTACCCTTATCAGTAATGTAAATAAAACACAAGGATTGCAAGCATGACCACAACCCTTAGCTCAATTCGACTTTTTCTCATGAGTCTTTTGTCGCTTCAGAATCTCAAGAAGACTGAAAAACTATACGTATGCATTCAAAAGACAGTGACATACCAACGCATAACTCTTAAATGACCATGTCCTGAATCCAATCGGCGAATTAACCTTTATTTTCAACATTATGGTCACAATCCCTATCAAAATCGATCTGACCGAAGTAGCCCATTCTACCAGTTTCTACCCTGCAGTAAATACGCTGAAGAACATGATGAAAGTAATTTCATAAGATGAAATGTTTAACTTGCTTTTTATTTCAGATTGTATCATTTTGCAATTTTATTTAAATTTCCAGAACAGAAATATGTAGTCAAAGTTCGGATGGTAGAAATAACGGTTAATGACGTCATCACTAAATTTCCATAATATTCAAAGATAAGAGATTCTGCGCCATGTTCGGTACAACAATTAGACACTAACGCATATTTACTGCAGGGTAGAAACATTTTCAGATCGGGAAAAGACATCCATTCATTGATAGCTAGCAACAGAGTTTATTTTTCTTTGAATTTGAAATTGAAAAGTTTCAGGTTGACCCCTGAAGAATTTTGTTTTTTCTTTACCTTCAGGATGAAATTGTGGAATCCCCAGAAATCCATTTTGAGCCACTAGTCAAGTTGCCAGAAGTAGAAATCAAAACACTAGAGGATGAAGAAGACTCGTTAATAGAAATGTAAGATTGAGATCTGTTGACGTTAGTCAAGTACGCAAGCTTCAGGTCCTTTGATGGATTTAAAAAATGAAGGCAAAGAACACATGATAATTCCTAGAGTTTAATAAAAGTTCAGACATAATTGTGTTCTGCATAAATTCCTAGGGCTGTTCCAGCCAATGAAATATGTCTGGCCCAAAAGTGCATGTAGAAAGTCATGTCTCAAAATTGAGCACGTAATCCATCCAAAACCAAACTTTGTGCCTTTAATTACCTCCAAAAATAATAGCATGATCTTGCAAACCATCTTCAGATTATTATTGTTGATTACTCGAAGCGAGTTCATCCTAGATAATTATCATTATGACAGTGAGTGTTTCCAGGGTAATGCTGTGGTAAAAGAAGAAAAGTGTTCTCAGTAACTCTACCATTTTAATGTCCCCAGCTTAAAAACTTTTTGATGCAGAACAAAAATCTTTACCATCTAAAATCTCTTTCACATTTGACCCAGCAACTTTACATTGGAACTGTGATGTAGTTTTAATCCATGCTGGATTAATAAAATTAAAAAAATAATCTTCCTATCCAATGATGGTTTCAGATATTCATAAACTTTGTAAAATTGCTCGACACAGCAATGTAGTTTTTTTTTGGTGCGTGTGTTGAAACTGAGTATTAAATAGTACCTTTATTAGAATGCATTATAAACAAAACATTCTTTGTTAATAAGGACAACACTCTTTGTTCCAAGTAAATCATATTTTTCAGAGTTTAGGTCGACTCTGCTTTGGTGACAGCTAAACATATTGATCACTGGTGTGGTTTTGTGCACGTGTTCATACCTTGGATTCACCTCAGAAGTCAAAAGTTGTTTTTTTATTTCAAATATAAACTTACCTTATAGTTGTATCTTTCATGGATCATCCCACGAGATGGAGATTTTTTTTCTCCTCCTTCATTTTAGCTATGATGACGGTTGTACTACTGTTTGTTTGCGTAAACTTTCTCCAATATAAAACCAATATAAGCCCAGATTTCAGTACTTGAGCACATACACATAAATAACAAATCCTGAATTCATAACTTGCTTCTCTGAATGTCTCGTTATGCATGGCAAAACTTTCTAAGGACCGCTGTGACCCATTGGGAGAGTCCCTGATTCTTGGAAAGGAAGGTTAAAGATCAAGTTGTGACCTTTGTTTTTCCTTCTCCCACACATGACAGTGATATAAAACTTTATCCACTTCATCAGTGACACCTTGGTTACTTGATGTATTTGGATCATTTCTACTGAATACATAGCAAATAATAGCATTGAGATACTTGATTATTCAGCAATACTGAAATTCTGAAGAAAGCCATGGAACTAATGGGGTCTGATTGTATAGTAAGAACTGGGTACAGTATGGATCCTTACAAAATGATGAAAATGTGACGGGCGGACTGAATTTTTGTGTTTGACAGTCACATAGCTGATGTATTACGATCCAATTGGTCTAAAGAATATGCATGTAATATTTTCTTTTAGCACCTGTAAGATCAATTGCCAAACTGATATTGCTTGGCCTTGTTCAAAATTGACAGAATTTGATGATGAGGTACAAATTTTTACAGATTTCATGGTTGTTTGAAGTGGCATATTATGTGCATATAGCACAAATTAAATTTATTGGGATGGGGGAACATAATGTTCATGCAAAATAATTGAAATTCTTAAGTAAAAATTAGGTTACAGTTTGAAGGACACCTTTATGAAAACAGGGCAATGCAGATGACACACACACACACTGGGTAAAAATTCTACCAGTTTAAGCAGTCATGAAAAACTTTAATGGCAGAAATGTGTTGAATATTAAAAACAGTTATGGCAACTTTAAGCTGTAGTGATTTTGATTCAGTTATTTCATGATTGAATTTGTTTATGGTAATAATTGTCCTCATCATCATTTAATAAGAAAGTGTAGTCCATCTCCAGGCATTGATGCAACTTTACCAAGAACTCGGGAATAATTAATCATCCTGTAGTTCTTTGAGACAGGTTTGTCCTTGTACAAATTATGTGCAGCTTCCAATGGGTCAATTAAAAGTAAAAATTAAATACAGTTTTCATCTGATACTCAAATTTACTTGGTGAGATAACTGATATATTTACATTTGGGTGGTATTTACAGCAAATGGAAGAGAAGAAAATAAAATTGAATATAAATTTCATTTGATACTTTTTGTTTCCTATTGAAATAATAGAATGATCTGTCTTCTAGCAAAAGTATCATTTAAACATTTCAATCATATTGATTTTTCATTCATTGATGTTTTTTGTGAGTGCAAAGACATGTACATGTGGATCCACAGCTGCAGAATATTTTTAGGCCTTTTCAGTTTTTAATTCTTTGTTTTGTGTCTTTGGTTTATGACAGCATTGTTCTGATCTTGGCTTCCGTTTCATTATGGCAAACAAGAGTAAAACCTTGGAAATTGTATAACCATGAATACATTGTGATGTTTGCTTCTGTGGTTTTTATGATAAACTTGATCCCTTTCAAGTGCTTGATGGTACCACGCTAATTCACAAGGTATGGTGTACGACTTGCAAGCCAGGTGTTTGCAGGTTAGATACTTGCTGAGGCCCATCTTGGTCAGCCACTTCCATAAGCAAAGGCACCTAGTTCACATTTCCATGTAGTTTCCATTTCCATATAGTTAATATTGTGTAGAAAGTGTTGTTTAAGAAAACTTCACCAAAGCAACCATCAAGTGCTTTATCAATTGATTTTTGTTTGTAGACGTGCCAAGTTATTTCGCTTTGACAAAACAATGGATCCTCCAGAATGGAAAGAAAGAGGTACAGGAGATGTTAAAATTCTGAAACACAAGGAGACCGGATACATACGAATACTGATGAGGCGTGATAAGACTCTCAAAATATGTGCAAATCATTACAGTAAGTAACATTATCAGTAGTGGCCCAATTAACCAGAAGTATGGATGCAGAAATATTTGATAAGGCATGATGTTTTGCTAATTTGATTTAAATTTAGATATACTTGAAGCGGTGATTAATCGTTTACGTAAGTTTTGGACCTATTGATGCAGCATTTACATTTATATTTGTAAATAGCTCAGATTGCATTGACTTGCAGCGGGGCTCATTTTTTGACCCCATAGAGAGGCCCAATGATCAGATATGCATGATAATCAGATTGTTAAATCCACATGCTAAATTTAGGTCAAGGTTCAAGTTTTTAATAATGGAGTTGGCCTTTCCATCCATTCATTGGAGTTTTCTTGACATCTCCAGAATTCTTTGTGATATAGTCATGAAAGTTGGTATCTTTATATATTATCACTAGACCAGGTTTCCTGAAAAGATATTTGTAGGGATGGTATTCACCACCGTGTCATGACTTTGAGCATTGGAGGCATTTTCAGAGGCACTCTTATCTAATATTTGGCACAGTTATAAAATAGTTATCTAAGTTATGTACACCTCTCCCTCGACAACACACAACGGGGTCCACAAACATGGACCACACTATAAGCAAGGCGCAATGACATTTTTGTTGAGCGAAATTTCCTTTCCGAGCGTTAATTGTGGGGTACTTGGAACGTTGTTTGGAAAGAAAATGTAATAAATTGTATGACCTGTTTTGAAATTTGATATTTATTATATTTAATATAATTTAAATTTTCAGGTCCTATTTACCATTTTCGACAATTAAACAAGCAGTATATAAAAGTTTCTGTTACCAATTTTCATTGTGATTTTCTTCAAGTTGAACAAATGGAAGTCAAATTTTGGGGTATTTTCTGGTTTTGAAAAGGGATCTACGCCTGACTCCACGTTGTAAGCAGGTTCGCAACTAATCAGTGCATGAGTTATCAGGGGAGCTGTGTATTCTGTGTTTTCTCATTGCAAACCTTCACTTCTCATGCCCTTTCTCTTTCAACCTGTTTGTTGCACTTGTGAAATGTCAAGAGATGTAATTCTAGTAATTTTTAATTGAAATTATGCCTGTTACATAGGATTGAAACAAATACTGATGTTTGCTTTATAAATATTCATGGCTAGGGCTTGAATATTTAACATTGTTGATGAAGCTGTCAAAATCCATCCTCAATGCATGGTTATTTATTTACACACACTCTCCTCCTCTCCCTCTCTCTTTGCCCATCCCCCAGCCAGGCAGGATTATAACATTATTAACTCCTCTAAATTTATTTATGTGACATTTTATGGTTGTGCAAACCTTTCTAGAAACTCTGTTCAAATTCAAACAAATGCATATGTTCTGTTCTTCAATCTCAGTATCACCATAATTGCTCCTTTAGTGCCAAAGATGGACTATATGTGTGATTTGTGTGTTTGTATGTGCATGATTTGGATTTTTAATGTAGCTTTAACAATTTTTCAGTCATATCGCTATGATGTCTGCATTGTGACTGTTTATAGTGATGTCTAGCAGTGGGACATCATGTCGCAGACATGTAGCATGATGGCCCCATCCACTCGTATTATCCTGACACCAGTCCTAACACTAACCCCTTAGTTCTGAGCATCAATTGATGCAGCGGTTGGAACCATTTTTGTAAGCCTTTGGTATGACTCGATCAGAGATCGAAATGACCTCCTGCATCCAAGACAGACTCTCTAACGGCTAGGCCACAAGAGCAGTGATTATATGTAACATAGGCTAAGTGTGGCCATCATAGTGGTCATCTTGATGACCTTTGTTTTGTTAAATGCATGTATTATATCCAACATTTATCTGGAAAATGCTTCTGTCTCAACTGGTCCTCCACCATTAATACTGGCCGCCATATATATAGCCTATCGTGTGCTGGAAAATGGCGTTAAACCCAACTACAACAGTTACTATAAATAGAAAATTAGACAGAAGTCTAATGATGGATAAATGCACAGCAGCCAATCGTCACACAACTCAAGCCACAAACTGTAATTGTTTTTCTGTGTCTTGCTTGCTCCAGATATTTTTGATCTGAACTTGGATTTTTTAAAAAGTAATTATTAATTTGTATCTGGTTGCCTATTTTAATACTTGGGTTATTACCAACGGGCAGGTAGCTGAGTATCCAGGTACCTGTTGATGGCTTTAGGATTCACCGCTAGACCTGTAATGATGTCTGATTGGTCATTGAGCAAATGAAAAGTGTTTCTGCTTGAACACACCATATGTCTATCGCAGTGATTGTCTTTAAAATTGTCATGTTGCTGCTCATTCTGAAGTTGTGTATTAATACTAGATTTTCACCACAATATTTCTTGTGTCTAGTTAGGCCTAAATGACATTGGTGCAGTGTATATAACAACCATTATGCTTTTGGCGTAATCATTGAGCCAATTATCTCCCATGCTTGTTTGTGTCTGGATTATATTTTTTTTTAGAGATCTTTCTTTAATCCCAGACATTATACTAATTTGAGATATTTCTTGTTAAAAAAAAAACTAAAAACTGCATTACAATATTTTAAGAATAGATTTGTCCATCATAGACATAAATGCACTTTCCATATTTGTATTTATATGTATATGATAGATTTCCAAGAAAACTGAATGGTTTCTTCAATTTGAAAACATACTTGGGTAGTGGACCTGTCAATAGAGCTGTACCGATGTCACTTTTTGCCGATTATGCAGATACCGTATATTGCCGATACAGATTATGAGACCGATTATTTCATTATCACAGTATATATACTCGCGTAAAAGCTTAATAATTTAGGGAAAAAATAAAGGCCTGGAAGAAGGGGGTGGTCGGCTTATCCGTGGGCCAATGTCTAAACTTTACCGTTTTTATGTCTTTTTGTTTACTGTAACGGCTATAAATCTTGGAACATGAAACAATAATTTTTTCTGTGTCTTAGGACATAGGCATGTTAAAAAAGTAACTTTCGATGACCCAACAATTATTAAACTGTTATAAAATACTATGATTGATTTGTTATTATTTTGCATGTGTATATTTTCTGATTTCTCCAACACAAAATTAAATAAAGGTAAATACAGACTTCATAATTCGTGGGCCGGGGACACCATGTACTATAATGTACAGTACTTACACAGTGCAAAGCATGCATTGCATCACTTAAATCCATATTTATTCCCAAACATATTGGATGCAGATTTTTTTTTTTTGTTGTTGTTTCAACCAAATTGCATTCTTCTAGATAACATTTCAGATAGTCCTTAATAGCTGTTTCATTTACAATGAATCACCTCTCACAAGTTACTCATTTTCAATGATAAAAGCAATCCTACAAATTGAGGCAATATGTTTAAAAAGGTACACACGTTTGATTGTACAAGGCACATAACCATCATAATTTATATGCTCATGAAGAGGGGTAATATAAAAAAGCTCATATAGATCGACTAAGATCAAGATCAATCAATTTTTAGTCTTGTCTTTTGGCTGAACAAACATCTTAACTTAACACACAATGGAAAGCTTGATGTTTCGGCGTCTCCTTTGATGATAGTCGGTGAATTTCTCTATAGTTTTGCGACAGCAGTACAGGCGAGTTAATCATTAAAATGCCTGAAACTGGCTTGTGACAAGAGGAATTTTGAACGCTAACTATACCAGTACATTGATGCAGAGACATAGCTAGAGTGTTTGGAACGGGGGGGGGGGGGGGAACGAGATTCTTTTTTATGTTCTCTGGTTCTTCCTCCACCAATAATACTGGCTGCCAGGTATAGCCTATCGTGTACTGAAAAATTACGTTAAACTCTACAACATTTAACGATGGTAATTAACATTGGTATATACGGTCTAAAAAGGCCAGATGTTAACTGTTGTAAGTTTCTTTTGTGGGAATGGCGCTGTAGCATTGGAGTTAAGCATTCGTAGTGATCATTCTTGGGATTTAAATTAATTGTGGACGATTTTATTGTTATGGCTTATGTTTTTGTTCTGGTTTATTTTTTATTTTTGTATTGTTGCATAGGGGAAAAAAATCATTAAATTACGTGAATAATGTTTAAACTTGACATTCTATTTAGTGAAGATGCGAATTCTTTATGGAAAAGTTATTATTTCGTCACAACAATGTAGGACTTTTCTTGTTTAGAAGAAAATGAAAATCGAGGACATAATGTTATAATTGGGAGTTCTCAGCAAAAATCACGGCAGTTTACAGCAAGCGTGTTAAAACTAGTTACTTTTAAGAATATATTGTCTTTCAATTAATTCCCAAATCAAATGTTTATTCCTTCGTTTCCACTATTTAATTCTGTTTTAAAATTCAAGCCATGTCAACATGAATGTTATAATTGAAATTATATTTTGGAAATTTATTTGCATCATCACAAATTATTTCTGCTGATACCGATTATACTGACTGTTCTAATAATCGGCTCGATTATGAGTATGGGCGATTAATCAGTACAGCTCTACCTGTCTATACGTTTTTTTAAAAATGTGCCAGATGTGAAACAGTCTTGATCTATATATATGACTGAAAAATGTTAGAGCAGAGGCATTTTTTTTTCAATTTAAAAACATATCTGATTAGAAAAAGGAAAAATCAATTGTGCTTTACAAATTTAAAAAGAAGAATATGAGCGTGATGTATTGCAGCAATCACACTGAGAACATCCTCATGGTCATTGCAGAATTTGCGAACATTAAGAGGTTAGTGTTCGGACTGGTCGGCCAGATGTCAGTATAATGTGACTGGGTGGGAAATCATGCTGTCTGTGGCATGATGCTACTCATCACTATAAACTGCCACACTGCAGACATTGTAGCAATATGACTGAATGTTTTTTTTTAAGCTGCATTAAAAATCCTAATCGCACACACACACACGCACAAATGTACTTGCTACTTGTATTCCCATAGGTCAAGACTTTGTTCAAGGTGATGTAATTATGCAATAAACTGTGTAATATACTTTATATGTTTCAGTTACACCGCAGATGGAACTGTTGCCAAACTGTGGCAGCGACCGAACCTGGGTATGGAACACACTAGCAGATTTTGCTGATGAGGAAGCCCGACCAGAACTATTAGCCATACGATTTATAAATGCGGAAAGTAAGTGGATGATTAACTTGCAAATGATTAACAGCATCAGCCAAATATTGAAATTAATTAACCATATAAGCCTGTTTATCTTAGATGACTTGATTCTTTTTTAATTTTTTTTTTTTTTTTTTTTTTTTTTTTTTTTTTTTTTTTTTAATTTATTTATTTATTTATTTTTTGCTCACTTGTAAATGGCAAGACAATTTTTTTTTTCCTACATTGTATTTACAATTTTTTGAGCTGTGTAGTATCTTTTGCATAAGTACTCTGTTCAACTGCAGCTTTATTGTGTTCAGGATAAAATGGGTTAAAAAAAATAAGTTTTACCATTTCAGCACTATGGACCGGTTTTTCCAGTCTAGAGGGAAATAAGTCTGTAAACACTGGTTTACCGGTCAGGGGCAGTGTTCTGCTTTACAGTCATAGTACCTGACTACATAAATTTCATGATACCTCTGATAACTTCCTTCTTATAATGTAGATATTATATTTGGATTATCTCATGAGTTTAGCTTGAATACAACTAGAAATCTTGAGAAAAGAACACACTATTTGGACGCTTTTTTTGAATGGTGAATTTTTGTTCAAAATTTCAGTTCGAGGCAAGATGAGAATGAAGTGTCAGATTATATATTAATATATTTAGCTGTTTTGACATAATACAGTTGATTGAGAATGAGATAAAACATCTAGAGAGGAATTTGAATGCTTGTTAGTGATAGTTATGACGATGAAGAGGACTTTGAACCAGAGGAAGTGTGAACTGAACAAAACTTTTAGAACCAAAGGGATTTATTTCAGTGTTCTGGGAGAGTTGGACCCACTGGAATGTTAGATGGCTCCAGAAAAGCTCTGGAATACTTTCAAATCTTTGTGTTAGATGAAGTTTTTGAAAATATTTTTCATGTAATGAGGTATAATGAATTCTTGTTCATTTGACCTGTTGTGTTACCTGTTTGCACCTGTATTTTAACAGTTATGATAGATACACACATTTTATTGAATTAGTTCTACAATGTGACATTTAACCTTTATTTCAATACATAATCCAACCATATAACTTTCAAATTGGCAAAGATAAGAGCAGATAGAGTGGAATGAATCATCACAGTATAGGGTAGTATGAATCTGTTTGGATTGAATATACAAAGTATGGAAATGCATGTCGAAATTGGATCAAATTCAGTGAGCAGATTTAAAGATATGGTTGACTAATTGCAAACAATGATATTGATAGTCAGGCTACACAAGTTGTTCTGAAAGATTTAGTGAGGAAATATCGACGGCATGTCAAGTCTGTTGCATCATACATTTGTTTTATCACTGCTGCCATAAAGTTCAATTTGGAAATGTTTTTTTTATTATTTTAAAAATACTCTATATTGAAGATGAATTTGTGTTGTGGATATGCACATGGAACCAGCTGTCAGATTATGAAAATGCACAAGAATTAAAAAATGTTATATTTGGGCAACTCGCGTATTTGTAATAAAAAATATTTTATTAAAAAATCGTATTTTGGAGCAGAAGTATGAGAAAGACAAATGCATTTGAAAGGGGTTCTCAATGAAGAGCAATATTCATGTACAGGTAAACAGATTAAGTTGAGAACATATTAATGCTTATATAAATAAATGCAAGATTGTTAAAAAAAAAAATTGCTTTCAAAAGAGGTCTTTCAGAGCAGATTGGAATAAAAGAGCGATGGATATTGAAATGTGTAAATATTGAACACTGACCATTTTCTCCTGTACTCGTTTGTTATACTCATTCCTTTTATTTCTCAGGGTGGGGGTGGGGAATCCCCACTCAAAATTTCCTGGGAGCATCTCTGGAAATGTCCCTTTTAAAGTGGTAGAAAGTTAAACATCTATACTAGTCCATTTTCCAGACATTGTACTTTTTTAAATAGTTACAAGCAGTTCATTTTTCTTTAATGGAGCCAACCGCTCCGGAAGCCTAGTGGTTAGAACGTCCGCCCCGGAAGCTGGAGGTCGTCGGTTCGATCCCCGGCCAAGTCATACCAAAGACTTACAAAAATGGTACTAACAACTGCCTCGCTTGACGCTCAGCATAAAGAGGTTAGTGTTAGGACTGGTCGGCCTGGTGTCAGGATAATGTGACTGGGTGAGACATCATGCTATATGTCTGCGGCATGATGTCTCAGTGCTAGACATCACTATAAACTGCCTCACTGCAGACATTGTAGCGATATGACTGAAAAATTGTTAAAGCTACGTTAAAAAAATCCTTATCAAACAAACAAACTTTAATGGAGCCAATACAACTTGAAGCAATAAAAGGTCTTGTCAGGATTCCAGGAAATTCTTTTTCGACATTAGACATCAGTCCCCTTGAGGGACTTGTTTTTTTCCATGCAGCTCGTCTTGTACTACTGTTTGTAGAATGAGTTCAAATATATGAATATATTTGAAACATAAAAAGTTGTATTTTATGGCGATTTTTTTACAATAGTTAACTCATTTTAAAAAAGCAACAACCCAAGAGCAACATTCTGAATGTAAATAAAAAGGTGGCTGCTTAAACATTTTGTTTGTGAATATGCCATTGTCTGGTTGTCCATGATGCTGGATGTTTTACATTTGGTAACTACATGTCAAGGCATTTATGTACCAAGAACTTGTTGATAGTTATAAAACATTCTTAACTCGTTAACCCCTGGCACCTTGTTTGTGCTTCTGGAAGTAGTAGCCTACTTCCAATTTCTGTAGTCAGGATCATTTAAGAAAGACTGGAGTGGGTGGTATTATAGAAAGGTAGATTTAGCTCTAAAATGATACCAGATATCTGGATTTTCTAATTGCATTGCACAGAGGGAAACTATAATTTTTGGACCCGTTTTATTTTTTTACACCCAAAATTCGCTGGTGGTCATGATCTAAATTTGGGTCCAGAATTTAGACTTTTTGGTGTCACTAGGGCAGATCAGTCTAAACTTCCACAGCAAGAAGTGGGACAAAATGGTGGGTTTGTTAAGCAAAAAAAAAGAACTGTAGCTTTTTATCTTCTGCTTATGCATGATCAAAATAGCCAATGAAATATAATGTTTCTAACCCAGCTAGGCATTAGGTTAACCAGAACTCTCTTGGAAGTCAATGTATTGGGATGCATTCTGAAGTAGCTCCCAAAATATGTTTCCTACTTGCATTTCAGGCTATAATGACATAATCCTCCAGGGGTTAGTGAGTTAAAGTGCTAGTACATGTACAGACATCTGTGAAGATTTCATGATTTCCAAATCCCAGTTGGCAAAATAATTTATAGAGCTAATAAAAAAAGTCACAAATGTCATGTATGCATGTTTAATAGTTTTAAATTAAATATTGTTCTTTTAAAATTTAACACTCAGTTAACCAAAGACTATTCAGTCCTGATTATTGAATTCTCTGCACTCTTGCAGTCGATAAGAAACTTTTTTTTATTCCTATAATTTCTTACAATGGCAGCCATGTATTAAACATGGATCAAGGAAAAAAAAGAGCACATTGATTGGAATCATCACAGTAGAAGGTAGTACACATTTATTTATCAATATGCATAGCTTTGATTGTGACATCACAGCTGTTTCATTCAATCAGGATTGTAGTAGATCACACCTTTTAGTTCATCCAAAATATATACATACTTTAAGCTGGATTTTGCCTTATGCACTTCTTTGGGTGTCTAAATAATGACCTTCCAAAGGAATGTGGATGTATAAGAATCCAAATGAAGTGAAAACGTGCCACTTAACCCTTTAACTACTAGAGCTGTTGTGTAGTTTCACTACTGCTCTGTGCTATCATATCAGTTACTCAGACTGCTGAGGCTGATTGCTAGGCTGAATACTAGAGCATCATCAAGGTTGACTTAAGAAACTGACAATAAAAACATGGTTACATTTATATTCATTATTTCAATAGTTTTTACTAGATTTCAGTGAAATAAAAAACAGCTTATATTGTATAGTTTCTTTTATTCATATATTTCTACTTTATATGTACTCCTATATCCCATCATATAAGAAATCCCAGTCATATACTGTTTTGAATCCCACAAAATAAATCCAATATTTTCATATGTACATATAAAAACATGAATGAAATCCACTTACAATGTTGCAATTGGTACCTCTCAAAACAGTAATTATCCACACATAAATGACGATGTTATCATGTATATTACAATATATGTATAGCAAAATTAACATGTTCTATGTCTTACATGTAGGACTAATGCCCACATATGTGATGCTGATTTCATGTCTTGCTTTTGGTCCCCTATTTTCTTAACAACATTGTTTGTTTCTTTCACAAGAATTTCCACCAGATATTCAGGAATAAATATGAGTAAAAAAAAATCTTTCATTCACTGGTCCAAGCTTGATTGTTGTCTGTTGAACACATGTAAGAATCAAAAACGTTGACTTTGAATACGGCGAGGTCGTCACTCCATTGTGCAATTGAAACTACGTCCACCTTGTCATCCGATTAAAAATCGTTTGCATCTGATGTTGAAATGGGACTAACGTCAATATCTGATCCATTTTCTAATTATGATCCATTAAACTTTTTGATATCACTTGCACTGGACCCATTAAGGTTGCTCATATCTGAATCAGAATCCATCTTTGTTCATCTCAAAAACACGTTTCGTAAACCGCGGAAAATTCATTTTAGTGTGTCTAAATTTAACCTCAGCTTTCCAACTTGTATCAAAATGTTGAGTAAACAATCCTCTGATTGGTTACGATAATCAAAAATATGTACATTTTCGTACTTTCAACCAATCAACGCTTAGTTAACACAGCCGTGGATACACTATTTACTGGGTTTTTTTTTTTTTTTAAACTTGAGTCTAACAGTTGATTTATTTGTACAGAAAATAGGAAAAGAGCTTTCAGTGGATTTGTCCTGTGAGGATTGAATCGTTCTTTGCAGTTATATTATGTGAGACTTAATCCACAGATCTCTAGTTTGTATTTAGTGGTAAATATTATTTCTTCCGATTTTAGAGTTAATCAGTCTAGATAATGTTCAAGAGCATTGAAAATATATCAAGAATTTGTGTATTTGTAACAAGTTTATGTAATATTTTTCCAGATGCACAGAAGTTTAAAAAAGCTTTTGATGAAGGAAAAGATTTGATGGCCAAAATTTTAGCATCTAAAGTCAGTAAGTATGCATTTTAACCATTTGTCCTAATATTATATCAGGGGTTTAATTTCATTATTACCAAGAGGCTTCAAACAAAAATGTTGGTTACGACAGACACCATGGGATCTCTTATTTGCTAATGACTGCACCTTCAGTGCTGACTCAAAAGCTTACCTGCAATGTAGTGTTAACAAGATTGCCAAGTCCTGCATCAGCCAGCCCCTGGAAAGCCCTTTGTTAAGCCCAGCATAACTGTCAATGGTCAAAAACTCCGTGTAGTGAATTGCCTCACCTGCAATGGCAAAGCCAGCTCAACTTTCGGCACACTGTATGCCAATATCAGAAATAGGAGAGGCATCAGCATCCAGACCAAACTAATGGTCTACAGGGCAGTTGTGCTCCCCAAGCCACTTTAAACATCAGAAACATTTACTGTGTACCAATAATGCCATGCCAGGAAGCTGAACAACTTTCACACCACAAGTCTCAGGAAAATCCTCAACATCAAGTGTCAGGACAAGGTTCCAGGCGCTAAGGCACTCGCCCATGCAGATCTCCCCAACATCCACACCATCCTGATGCAATCCCAACTTTGCTGGGCGGGACATGTTGACACATGTCAGACCACCGTTAAAAGCTATGTTGCTGCTCTGCGCCAGTAGCAAGTAGCTGTGTGTACCCCGTATAGTTTTACTGGTTAGACAATTTTGTAAATATGCACATGCATTCACTTTTACCTTAATTTCTCTTCTTGTATCCAATAAAAATATGTTTTCACCAATTATTCCAAATGAACTTGTCTAAATCGTGATATATTTTTTTCTATTTGTCTAAATCTTTCACAATATTTTATACACTATTTACAAAATCACTAAAATCTGCTAGATCCACAAGAACTATCATCATCGCTGTCAGCATCCTCTTCTAATGATTCGGTCTCCGAAACTTCAATGTCCAATTCTAAATCTCGCAAATTATCCAACTGCGAAACATCTTTCCTCTGCTTTCTTTAATATTTTCGAGATCAAACCCGAAAAACTCCTTCGCTCTCACCATCAAGTCTTATATCTGCCATCATTTATGATTTTTCAAGAAACTGCTCTCAATTAGTGACCCTGTGTTTCAGAACAATTCAAGTATGCACAAAGAAAAGTAAAATCATTTCTGATTAGTTAATATTGGTCTGATTTTTTTAAAAAAAAACCTATTAAAGATGTATCTAACATATTAAAATCGAGCAAAGACTGGATCGGACATTGAATGCAGTCAAGAACTTCGATCTATGATGGGATCAGCTGTTGAATGCAGAAGTCAGGGCTGAATGAGTTAACCAGTTTTGTTTCCACACAGAAACTTGAATTTTCTGTCAATTTATAGTAAGGACATGCAACATACAGCCAACCTACCAACCATTATATTAGTCTTACAAAAATGATCCTTAAAATATGGACTTGAGGAATAAAAAGAAAAACCACAAATATAGTTGTTGCTGTAAAATTTGGATATTTGGCTCATCCATGTTTGATATGGATCCATGTTTCGTATTAGATTTGGTGGAATTCGTCAGGGAACCAGAATAACTTTAAACTGCTTTAAATAGTAAATAACTCTAAATGCAAAGCATCCACATAATCAAACTGTTGTATATACCTAATGGTGTCCAACTACCAATGCATGTTAAAGATGAAAGGAATAAACAGGGTTCTTAGAAAGTTTTAATAATCAGTACATAAGTAAAAATTAATATTCAGATTGTTTTGTATAACAACAGGAAGGGGTACAATATTTTTTTAATGGACATAAAATGTAGTATTGGTAATGTCACGTGGCCGGAAATACAATTGCCATCATCATGTGAAATGGAAAAAAAAAATATTCAAGAATTGCATCAAGTTCAGGTGGAGCAAGAAGCCAATTAGCTGCATAGGTTTTGGTAATGAAGATTGTTCAACTGTACTCTAGTTAATATGCAGTCTGTGTACTTTTCATATAAACATAATGTATACCATTGATGCATCAGTTTGGAATACAGAACTTTTAAAATACACATATTCCAACTTAACAATATCAATACATGATATTTTGTTACACCTTAACTGAAAACTGGTCAAACATAAAAATATTGTTTTACTGAGACAATCATAGGGTTGGTAGGTCTGCTACAGGCCATATCTGGCCCACAATCTGGTTTATCCAATTGCCTTTTCATGAAACTATGTTGCTGTAAATATTACTAACCCACCCATTCCCTGGAGGAAGCTTCACATGACTGATGCAGAGTTTACAAATTTTGTGATGGGCTTGCCCTTGGGATAAAGAAGAATCCTACCAATTTCATGGTCAAACAATCACTGACAGAAAAAAGTAAGGCTGTTCTGGACAGTGACTGGTTCTGAGTCATCTATTTTATAGATGGCTTGTACTTCAGGTAAAAACAGTTTTATATCATAGGTCACTGTACCATTTGGAAGAGGAGAAAAAAATTGTTGCTGCACAGATATTTAGCTATCCATGCTAAAGACTAATAAACACATTAAAGAAATTCAGCATGAAGAGGAAATGTTTTCTGGGTTTTAGCAAGTTTTCACACTAAGAATAAAACTACTACACTGGAAAAATCTTAAGCATACATATTTATAATACGTTTTTGTAAAGAGTGGAAAAATCTTTTTCGTTTGTTTTAAAAGTTATGTGTGAATTTTGTATAATTTCAGATGGTGTAACATCCCCTGGCAAAGAAGATAAATCCCCCAACAAGAAAGATAATAAAGAAAAGAGCAACTTTGATGCAGAAAGTGACAGTGTTGCAGATAAACTACAAACTTTGACAGTAGAAGGCAAGACTGAAGAATCCTCTGAGGAAAACAGTGACACTGAAAATTCTGATTCTGAAGAGAGGACATATTCTGATACTCAGGAACAAAAATGAATAATGGTTGCAGTGTTTTGGTTGTTTTGTCTGAAGAGCTTAATTCTTTTGTTTCCATCTTCCTAACATACTGGGAGTAGTACTTACTGCATCATTATGGAATATTTTATGATACAACTGTAATCTTGTACATGTTAATTCAAATACATGTGTATCGGACGATTCGGGACTAGTTTCAGTCTCCAGTTACTACACTTTACACTTTTGACATGAAAGTTTTAGTGGTTTTCTTGAAGTATAAGTAATAAAAATTTTAATTTGTGATAAAATCAAACTGATTTAGGATAAGCATGATAAAACAGTAATTATTGAGGAAAGATCCACATTTCCAAGAAATCAACTTGGGTCAGGATGTATCGAGATTTCACTTGAATGTAGTGGAAGATTGATGCTGAAAATTGGAGAATGCATTGGATGTCGGTCACATGAGGAAGATACCATTTAACCACTCACAATTGTTACAAGACACCAGGCATGAATTTGTCCCAACAAATTCATATATTCTGTGATATATCAAAAAGTAATTTATTTACTTGAAGCTGGTGATTTAACTTTCAAACAGTAGAAATATTAATATTTGCTCTAAATAAATGTTTGAGGAAATTCTAAGAATTATACTGACATCATCTGTTCACAAATTGTTTGAATCTTTTATATTCAGTAACACATTGGAAGGCTATATGATACAATTACAAATCTTGAAGGTTTCATTCTGTATTAGATGCAGAAAAATGAATATTTGTGTGGATATAAATTTTCCAAACTTTGTTTCCACTATGTTTATCTAGAAACTTTAATTTTTAGCTTGGTATTAAAGTAATAAATGTTGGTCCCCCACCCCCACCCTCCAACTACACATTTTGCAGGTTGTAGGTTTTAGTGCGTGCCATCAGTTTTTGTTTAATTAATATATTATGCACTAGTCCTGATGCTTTATAGTTAATATGGTCCAAACTCTAGGTTTATTGTCAAAAGAAGAAAGCATTTCATGAAACATCTTTGTCACACGTTTATAATATATGTCACACACTTATAATCTATATTGGTCAGAAGTAGATTTGAACTTCTCATTGTTTCTTATAGTCTAGTCAACGGTCTGAAATTTGGTGGTATTTTATTCAATATATAAAATTACACATGAAATACTACCTTTTCTATGTTCAGTTTTTAAAATATATCTTGTGGTCAAAATTTTAAGTTTTTGATCCATTTTAAAAAAAAAAATTTGTGTAAGAAACCACTGCCCTTCTGTTGGGTAAATGACTCTTCTGCCTCTATAAAAGCATTAGCGACGTGAGAAAAATTGGTCATTAGAACATTTTAGCAACTTTTAAGAATATTTGATGAACTGAAAAACAAGATTATGCTGGGAGTAAAGCAAAATGAAATGTTTAAAATGCCTGCATATGGTGCTTGTCTAAAACAAAAATCACTTTGTGTACAGATTTGGCAAATTGATAATTGCCTATAGCAGAGATGTATCATCTATTGTGTATCTGGGTCTACTTCATTTCACAGCAATGGAAGACTTCAGTCAAGGCAAAACAAATTGAGACAGGTTAAGTTAAAAGAAGAAAATACCTAGCTAGTGCATTTTTGTTAGTTCACTAAATTGTTATTTGGCATGAAGAATGGAAAATTTAAGATAACACAGAATTTTGGATTTGGTTCGTTGTGGTTATTCAGTTTGCCCCTGGCTGTATAGGTTACATATTGGTAAATGAAACATTTTGATGAAAGTGGAAACAAATCTTGTGGAAGTATAAAAGAATTGTGATATCAGTTTTCAACTCTAAAACAACTGTCTTAATTGCAACCATTGCAAAACAAAGTCAGCATATTTCACTTGACAGTTGATGTGAAAAGTTGTTGGTTTTACAGGCTGGAATGTTTTGATTATCATTTATAATAAATTGTTATGGCATTCATTTTGTTTTGTGTCATTAAATGATGTTGGATCATATTAAGTAGTATTTTGCTACATCTTTTCTCCTTAATTTACTCTTATATGCCCGACGTTTTAACATCACCCGTGATAATAGTGATCGATGTTAACAGAATCAAAATACATCCATGCACTTGAAACTAATGCTAAACTTGGATGGGAGTCATTAAAACCTGTCACACATTCTGGACAATCAGTTAATATCGTTGTGTTCGTTAAGTAAAAGTTAAAACATTATCCAGTAAGTGATTAATCATCAGGGGATGTTTGCTTTTCTTTTTCCAAATACACCCATTGAAGAAATCGTAAGAGTGATGTTAACAGTTATAACTTAGAAATATGTTACAGGCATCAGAACAATCTCTGACAAGTCAATTGTTTTTTAGTCCATTATCTTGGCACATTCAGAGCTCAACTGCCTGTGGCAAGGTTGGGACTTCGAAGTATTTAAATCCTGTGTTTGTACAAATACAGTCCTACCTGTTTATGTCGACATCCTCGGTCCCAAGGAAATATTGTCAACATAGATGTCAAGATGAGTGGGGGTCTGAAAAAAGATTAAAGTTAAATTTCTCAGCAAAGGGTGACCTTTAGTCAGTGAGTAGCATTTACACTTTGAGAAAACAATGGAAAATCTGAGTACATGAAGACAAAACCAGTGTTAAATACTTGTATATTGACAAATTACATTTTGGTTACCTTCGTGTAATAAAACCCACAATACAACCTTGAATATGTCATTTCCTGACATGAAAAACAATACGATATTCAATGTCGGCATTAGCACATGGTTGCATAGTTGTTATTTACATGCTTCAAGTTAATGTATTTAAATTGGCCTAGATTTTGTTCAATCTGTTCCCATCTTATTGAGGCTACCAAGGGGATGGGGCTATTCACAGGGAAATGAAAACCTGTCAAGAAGTTGATTTAAACAGTACATGTATTCTCCACATATACTTTTGTATCCAATGTTATGACGAACTATAAAGTGACTGAACCAATCACTTTCATAGGTCTCGGAAAAACGTTACACATATTTGGAGACAATTTTTTTTATCTGAGACACAGAAAATTATGTATACAGGAGTCCTCTGTATGCATAAAATTTCTGCGCTGCAAATTTAAGGGCCTATAAGTATTGCTTTGACTACCTGTTGAGTGGGAAAATGTGTTGATCAGTTGATCATTTTAGCTGTGCTGATATTTACAATCAGAAAATGCAGTGGCTGAAAGCACCCCAGATGTACATGTAAGAGTACATCTGAAGAACATGGCCCACAAGCTAGGTGACAAGTTCAAAGGCTTGACTTGCTTCAGAGTGGCGAGAAAATGTGCTGATATTTACAATAATTGATTTCAGAGGTAGAATGACCCATTGATGTACTTGTGTATAAGAGGAGTACATCAAATGAACAACTTTAGCTTAAATTATTGTGGTCGTTTTTCCAAGTGTAGCAAACTAAGTAGTGCATATGACCTCAAAATCAAAACATGTTGAGTTAGACAAAATGGTGTTTGCAAATTTGGTTAAGAAGGATTAAATGGCAAATTGATAAAGATAGTAATGAAATTCAACAGTGCTAAAACTGACACGTGGAACACTATACTATGTGTGATGCCTAACTTAAGACTTGGAATAAGATCTTTCTTCACCCGACATAATTCACTCTCAAAAATGGACAAACAAGGGCTACGTGTCAGTGCTGTAAAGAAATTTGAAAATTAAACACTATGGCAAACGTTGTTTCTACTCTTATGGAAATATAGACATTTCAGGTATGCCCAGTTTGCTTCTGGTAGGGGAATGCAATGTTTGCTGGTGAGACTCTTGTTTTTGCCAAAATAGGAGTTCTGAACTCCCAAGTTTTAAAATCCTAGTGAGACCTCTGTTCAGACTTTGGAAAATGCAAGAATTTATCAAATTTCATTACTTTTAAGTCTCCGCGAGAGGATAGTTTTATATGCCTGAACTAAAGCCTGGATTTTTTTTATATCCGATGGTGACATTAAAGCCTGACTGCAAGATCAACTAAATAAGTCCATGTTGGAACTGGCTTAAATAATTATATATAATTATTAAAACAGAGAATATATTCAAGGGGCTAATGATGGGTTCTACAATCCCTAGTAACAATGCCTGTGTAAATGAATTTTGTGGAATGGTTTTTGGGTTAGAGAAACACGGTTGTGTGTACAATGTTATGTTAAAAAAACGGCCTAAAAGTTTTTTTTAAAAAACACTGACATTTTATAATAACTGATGATTAAAGAAGCGCTGAAGACTATGTAGCAAGATTTCAAAATAATGATTTTACTAAATATTATATAAATTGAGGAAAACAAGTTTGTGAAGCATCCAATCTCCAGGAATTGTGAAGCATCTCTTGACTGTGTAATCAGGAATTGTCTATTATAAACACCAGTCAGAAATGTCATTAATACTGGTTGTCATCAAATTAATAATAATGGGAATAAACATTATTTCTCCCATCAATTTGTATATGAGTGTTTCCATGCACTAATCAAAAAGGGTCTTGTGATTGATTATATTAATGGTCAAAAACTCAACAGCTTGTTGATTAATTTACATGCTGTTCCACAAAGCCAGAATTGCCAATTCATTGAAACTGGTAAATACCGTAAATTCCCTATGGTTGTTAAGTCACTAAATACAGAGACTGGTGAAAAATATTTCAGTCAATGAGAATACAACTGTCAAATAGTTTGATATATACCCGAATTCTGTAAAATATATCGCAGATAATATTACCTGGTTGGCTTTTTCAAACAATATAAGCAAAAGATTACATTTCAATGTTGACAGACACAATTGAAGGGAGATTACTGCTGTCAGGCATCTTTCTTTAGTAGAAAATGATTAAATGAGTTACCTCACTTCATATTTTTTTTGTCATCGTAACTAATAATGTGATAATATCTTTGAAGTAACATAATTTTTTAATAATTAAAATTGGTACATGGGTATTTAGATACCTTTTGACATTATTTTTAAAAAAAATATATATGGCAGAAAACTGGTCACGTGCATCGTTTTTATATGCAATCTAGGCGAGGCTATTTTTAAATTGTTTATAAAAAATATATGTATACTTTTGCTTTGAGAATGTCAGGGTTTATATATATATATATATATATATATATATATATATATACACACACACGCGCGCGCGCACACACGAAACCCTACACTGGCATACTGTCGATGGTTGCGATTTTTAATTGTAAAAGAGGGGTTTAACAACAAGCTAGAACATCGACAGAAAAATATGTACCCTGTGATTTGTGTGTGCGCAGAAATCTGTTGAACGTACTGAAGATCCTGTAGGGTAAGTTTGTTAAAATTATATGTATTGTGCCAGAATGAAAATATTTCAGCAATTAATAAATATATTTTTTTTTTACTAAATTATTATTTCAGTCGTAAATGTTTCAGAAAAATCAGAATTTTCTATTTAAAAAAATCTTTTTTTTTTAAAATGCTGATTTTAATCAATTGGTCAGAAAGATCAGTAGGTTAGCACATTTTTGCTAGGTCAAACCTCAAGCGATTTTCTAATTGATTTTGATGAGCTTTTTAAATATTTTGCTCATAAATCAATAAAAAAAATTGGATAAGTAACATCATGAGTGCGCTTAATACCTACCTTTTTCGACTGCAAGAACAAACTATGTTTCCTGCATTAAATATTTTCAGCATTTTTTAAAAAATGTTTTCTAATTTCATGTTTTTTGTAGTCGTATGATTATAGATGTTATAAAGCACTTAGAGTTTCTAAAGATTAGCGTTTTACAAATTTCTCATCATCATTATTATTATTGTTATTATTTCAGATTGTGGTATGCAATAATTTTTGGAAAATCATCAAAATTAATTACAAAATCTGTTGAAGTTTGACCCTCATGCGTTCTATACATTAAATAATATACCTTTGATTAATTCGTAAATCGTAAAAAAAATAGCTAAGATTTTACTTAGAGATTTATTGATAAATTTGCATGCCTTAAATCAAGAAGGTATTTGCTTAGGTCAGTAATTTGATATATATATTCTAGATAATTGATTATGACATCGTAAGAAAAGCCTGATTAATGAGTTTTTGTACAATCAAATATCCAAGAGATTCTTGCGGAGTAAATGTATATAGTATATACCCTTGCTGAGCTTGATTTGATTCTTAAAGATTTGCTTGATATATCGACGACATCACATACAAGATTGACTGCAATTGTTGATGTTATTTTTACAATTCCTGGTAAATATGATAAATTCCACTGTATGAATCATTGTTATAGTTGCTGGCGGATTAATTTTTTTCTCCATGATTCAAGTATTTTAGGGAAATATTCATCGATAAGATGGGTAACCGATATCTTCAGCATTAAATACAGGAAATTTAAATGTCAGTAAATCTGCTACTGTAGTTGAATATATATATATATATCAGCGAACATTTGTTGACACGGTTACGGTAAATGTATCTTTTCTTTCTTCATCACTGTTCGCATAATAGATTAACAATTTCAAGATCAAATACAAACTGGATGAAAAGTTCTTTTTGTTTGATAATTTCTTCCTTTGTTATTGTAACATCAAAAAGATGCTTGATAAATAATTGATGCAATTTGACAAGATATTATTTGTGATCGCAATTCATGGCTTTAAAAGTAAATTTAATATCATTTTCATTATATGGATATTTAGGTTTTCCATACTCCCACCATACATCACAACGAAGGACTAGTAATTCACCACCGTTGTGGGTTAACTTTTGTTTCTTTCCACAAGGGATTATTTTCATAATTTGGAGTACCGGTATTTCCCCCATACAACCGTTTATATCTAATAAATTCATCTCGTTTCGGTTCTGATATTGCTGCTGGTAATGGTGGTCGATTTTCAGATAATCCTAACACATTTCGGATTGATGATTGATATATATATATATATATATATATATATATATATATATATATATCGTCAACATAATCTGTTGAATTCATTCCAATCGCAGCTGATAATGTTGGCTCATGAACTCTAATAGATATCTTCGATTCTTTTCCGGTAATAGATTTATTTCTGCGCTGAAATTCATTATTGATTTGCTGGATTAGATCACTGCCCGTTTGAGTACAAACAACCCGCCAGTCGATGTTCCTTCTGTATTTTTTTTTTAATTTGCAAATACTAAAGTATTATTCACCTGCAACCCACCGAATGATTTTGATCAAATATTTGGCCAACTATGATATACTCGTAATTGTGAAAGCGTAATTTCCTTTACTCGTATTTCAGTTGGAAAGTTGATGCTAAAATCAGGATCGGTTGAACTTGCTGATATCATCGTTGTTTTTGACGGAGTTATATTAACGACGATCTGTTGCAGTAGTTCTTGCGATGATATTATTTTCTAAATCAGACGTCAATGCCTCATTGTAAATCTTGTTCATTTATGTTATTCAACATCCGGTATTATTCCATCACTAAGACCTGCTGATATCCATGAAGATAATTTGGGGTATGCTGGAGTTGCTGAATGCAGCTTTATTATATACTCGTGCAATTTATTTTCGCTACAGGTAGATGTTTTTGGCAATGATATTAAGAACACCAGCAACTGTTGTTGCAGCTGAAACACAAATTGTTACCTTTACTGGTGAGATCGCTAGCAATGTTATTGTCGATATCAGTACGCCGGTTCAAGCGATAACAACTGACGCCGAATATACAATTATATCAACGACAACTACACGTTTCCGATATTTGTTTTTACATTTACTGTATATTCATCAACTATATGCTTTAGTTTATTTTTTGCCAATTACGCACCTGATTGTACATGTACTGTTACACGTTGATTGGGCAGCTCATTATTTAAGTAAGTGGTAGTTTAGCGATTAATTCAAGACACCAATAGTAGATCAAGCCAAGTCTTTTGTTATTCAGGTTCCACTACAAATGTTACTATGTCATTTCGATCTAGTAATACTAACCTAAATCCAGAAGATTTTGTTAGTGGATAACACCGTGGAATTGTGTATAATGTAAATACAGAAACACCCAGTACTGACAACCAGTATATACCGGTAATGTCAGCACGGCGTTTAATAGATTAATTAGGCGTTGACCATAATACTGATCCAGACGCTACTGTATATAATACGTTTTCGGTCACCTTTTTTATGCAAACGAATTTAATGTCGATTACCGCTTGACTTCACAAAAATTCGTTAATGTTTATGTTTACGTTTCTTGACCTTAAGAACGTGTTTTTGTGGGCATAATCAGATCTAAGATTGATTACTTCATTATTGATTGTCGTTAACGAGTTCATCATTTGGAAATCTCTATTATTGGTGTATTCTTCGTTGCAGTGTCCCAGGAAGTCTGAGTCTATTTCCATATCGATGAGTTCCTTATAATCTGGGTCTGTTTCATCTTTTCTAAATCCTTTACCCAGTTATTTTATCAACATGCATAATATCAACCTTTCCGGCAGCATCACTTTAAATGCCAAGTGCTGCTTTTTTTTGCAATGGCTGGGTCTGCAGCAGCTGGCATAGTTGCAAGAAGTGGAAATAGTCCACTTGTTTTTATTGACTCTCTAATGGAACTCGGATAAAGATGAAATTGAGCTCCACTTTTTTTCTTCTAAGCCCTTATTAAATTGTTTATGGTGAGTTTTGGTTAATGATAATTTGTTGGGACCACCACTAGCAATTTGATATCGTTTAAATGTTATCTTTGTTCCGCATTTATTTGCAAGTTTTGATTGCAATTTTGTTACCTTACCAGTAGTCAAGAAGACCTTAACGTGACTATATGCCATACTATCATGAGCGATTTAATTACATGTCTTCTACTTGGGCATCAGTGACTTTCATTCGTCCACCAACACCTTCAAGTAACATCGATTTAACACTGAGTATGAAAGCAATTGCTCTGTAATTAGGAATAGCTACATCGTTTCTGTTTACACGAGCTCTAAAGTGTATATCAAGGACAGATTGTCTAGACAATTTAAATGTTCCAACGAAAAGTAATAGATTGGATACAGATTCGTAAAATCTAATTGTGATATTTGTAGACCAGTATATATATATATATATATATATATATATATATATATATATATATATATATATATATATATATATATATATATATATATATTCTGATCACGTCCCATAAATGTCATTAACCGATGATATGCACGTGCCACATGATCAAAATTCAATAATATATCTTCAGATAGTTCTTGATGCCCATTTATCCTTAAGGAAACTTAAGATACATCTAATTCATCAAATTCGTATGACTATGTGTTTGGGAATTTATTCGTTTAGTATTTTTAAGAGCAATAAATATATGTCACTGTGCGGAAACACCTTGCAGTGGTGCCATCTGCCAGGTAAAAAAAAGCATTAATATTACTTTGAACACTATATGTAGTCATTGCATTGTCAACCATGACAATATTGATTTACCACCTTTGTCCATATATGCCAGTAATGTTTGTTCTTCAGCAATCGCTGGAGTCATTACTGGCATCCACAATGAAAGGTTTATTAGTATTATTTTACCAACATCAACAACAGTCACATGTCGCCAGATTGCATCATCGTCAGTAGCGCCTCTTACCAGTACAACCATATGTTTAGCTCCAAAATTTACTTTTCTAATATTTCTACAAAATCAGAGATGTGGGACATGAAAATCTTATATTTCCACCTTTCAGCATTAATCGACCTCATGTAAATCCTAAGATGTAATTTGGTTGATGCCTTGAACCACTAGCCACACATCAGCATCAGCGCCGTCGTCAACGTCTCTTGGCCGTCTAATATTATATGGATTATTATCAGGGCAGTTGGAATTATCTTTGATAAACATCATTGATGGCCCAGCTGATCTTGATAGTTATCGGAATATATTGTTAGGCCCAATATCGTCGTGGCAACGTCGACGTATTTCTGAATTTATTCAATATTTCTTCCGTCGATGATATAAGTTGCGCTTTAAAGTCAACACTATCACTGATAATAACAGTATCCCCATATTCAATGTTATCATTTATTAGAATTTCGCCTTCTACTTCATTAACCGCTTCACCTGCCAACAATGCTAGTTTTTTATATTTTTTTTATTTGCGACTTGATTTATTATTTTGCCAACATTTGAAGGGATAACTTCAGTGCTCGGTAATTTTACTGGCGGTGGTTTTCGGCGTATGAATCGTGATAGTCTATCCTTGATTGTTAAAAATGCTTTACCGGCAATTTTACCAAAAGCACCAGGAGCTTTATCAAAAACAACGTCAATAGCTTTAATTCTTAGTTGCTTTTGGAACTCTCATACTAAATAAACCCTAAACAACATCATTGAGTCCATCACCGTCGATTGTTTTGTATATTGGTAATCGTGAATTTATCACTCTAACCATGATCGGCCCACGTTGAGCATTTTATATGATCATTTTATTTATCTATTTACTTAATCATGTGATAGTAATTATTTGCAATTTCATCAATAAGAGACCGATGAATATTAATGTCAATGACGCCGCCTGTAAGTAATCGTTGACAAATATAAGATATCTCGTTAATAATTTCCGAAGAATAATTTTCAGCACGTTTTCCTCCCATTATAATTTTAAGTCGATCTACGTCAGAATGAATATTATTAGGACAAGTAACAAGACCATTTTCTTAAGTAGAAACGCCACTTCCGGTTGATCTCTTTTTCTTGTTTTTGCTCGTGGGTATCCTAATTAATCGTTCATTTGATACTCTTTTACTATAATCAATTTCACTCTGGATCATCATTGTCGACGTGGTCTTTACCTTTAAAAGCGAGATATATGGCTTTATCCCAATTTCTAGGTGTTTTGCCATTGAGATACTCGGCTTTTATGTACATCTATTTATTATTTTAGTTTGCAGCTACGTCTACTACCTTTTCAATACTATTGAGTTTGGAAATACCTGCAGGAATAAATACAGTTTTAACACAAGGTGGATATTTCTGTTGTGATGATCGTGGTCGTGATTTTTGATGTTATGGATAAATACTATATGTATCATAAATCCAGGTATCTAAATCCGTTTCATGAATATATTTGAGTTTTTAAATTAAAAAAAATATTTATTTCTTCATATAATTACGCAGTTTCTCCTGGATTCATTGTCCGAAATTTAAAAGAATCAAGTTTAAATTTATTTTTAATTTTATCAAGTTAAGGTTTGTTTTGGGGCTGAGTTTCAGTTTGTTGAAGAGGCAGAGGAAGCAAAATATCTTGCGAAATTGAAGGAGGTGATTTAGGAAGCGGAACTGTCGATATTCTATCAATTGCCTCATCCTTTAATTTTAGTTTACCTACTTTTTCAGAAAACTTTTTTTTAAAAACAAATAATTTCAAATACCACTCTTACTATAACAAATTCTAAAGATCAACTTCTGATATTTTTTTCAGGCATTTTTTGATTTTCTGGTAACATTACAGTATAATCTGAATCGTCGGCATTATATTCAGCCAATTCATCATCACCCCAAAATAAACGTTTTAAACTTGACTCCTTGTTTAAATTTATCAACTAATTTTTGAACGGATGAAGGAATATCCCATTCTTGTGTTTTATGCTGTATTTTTATTTTTATTTTTTCGTTGTTTCTGTTTCGCCATTTTTTGCTGTTTTTGTTTTTCATATTGGTCATACACATCGTTTATCGCATCGATCGTATTCTATATACGATACACTTTTGTGTCGATTCTAAATTTTTTAGTTTTAATTTTTTAAATCAGCCCAGTGTTGTGTATTGTTACTACATTTTCCATATGATGGTTTTAACATTTCTTTCTTTGTTCATAGTGTGTAAGAACAAGAGCTAGAAATCCATTTTGATCCGTTTTATCGATTAATTTTAAATCTGTTATGTAATTCTTCGACTATTTCTTCATCGTTTTTTTTCTCTCCAGTTTTAGTAATAAGTTTTGCTGGTTGATGCATTTCGACCAGGAAGATCTTGTAAAAGTCTTGACGTTTCTTCATTTTTTTCCCCCAGCTATTTGTTCAAGATGAAGAAGAAGTGGTTCATTTGTTTCAGTAAGAGGTCTTTTCTAATCGTTAAGAACTTTCAGCACAATCAACCTGAATTCAAGGTATTCTGGCAATTTTTGTCTGACAAAATCACGGACTGGTAAAACAATTCTTAATTGCTTTTAGTCGCTCTCAAGCTAATCTAGCTGTATAAGATTCCATAGCTGGTGCCATATTATTGATATATATTAATGATCTTATTACAGCAGCAGAGAGGGTGCCACCTCACTGAAACGTCAACGAACACACATACTAAATTTGAAGAGAGAAAAAACCGACAGGATAAAGTAACAAATAAAACTACCGGCAACCCATTTAGAGAAACTTTCGGTTACTTAGAGGCATCGGTTTGGCATAATTGATCTTATATTTTTCATTTTTGTAGGAAGCTATATTTTTAAGCAAATGACGTGTCAGCAAAAAAATTTATGTTTACCCTCTCTGCTGCTGCTTCCACCCGATCCCTACTGGCATGTCCACTAGATTGTTAAGTGCTTTGCATAGCATGGTTAGTTGAGACTTGGTTGCCTGGATTCAAGTGATTCATACTGGAGATGGTTCAACGTTGCACTGACACTGCCTAGTATTACGGTATCTGTTTGTGGTGTATCTATCAGCTCTCCACTGAACCATCTCCTTCTAACTTATTAGGTCTTTATGATGTGGATTCCACTCGAATAAGCGATACTCGAGACCAGGTGAAACAAGAGTGAAATATTATGCACATTTTATTTTCCTCATTGTTGATTTGAAGATTTCTGGGCAGGAAACCAAGGTTATTGTTCCCTTTTTTCACTCTCTCGTCTATGTACCTCTTCCAAGAGAGATATCTTTACATATCCACCCAAAGATATTTTCTTGCTGTTCACCCATGCCAGCGAGCATGACGTTACGAAAGACGGACAACTTTTGGGACTCTTTACTTGACAGTTAAAATATGAAAAAATATTAATAACCCTTCAATGACTTATATATAACATTCCAGTTCTTTACTAGAATGTGCACACTTTCTTTTCCAGGTTCATTTTTCTTTGTTTTCTTATGAACAAATTCGAACCACAAGTGTTCTTTTTCCTTTTCATTAGGATTGTCGTGTATACATGTTTAATTTTTGTATCATTTTCATTAGGAATATCATAGCCACGTATTTTCTTTTCACTTTCTTTATGCTTGTCTACTCATTTTATTCATTGTCCTCGTCATTGTTTGCTAAGAGCATATGTTAATGTGAATCATCTCCTTCTTCGTTGTGTTTTCCATCAGATAATTTCTCCCATTAGCCGGTGACTTCTGTCCCAAACAGAAATATCTGTACGGAGTTGTTCCCCTAGGTTTAGGTAACAGTAATTTCATTCTTCATTTTATAATTTCTAACCTGATTGTCGCCATGGGTTTCCGAACACAGTAGTCAACGAGAGTTTCTTTGGTAATACAGTCGACATAGTTACATGGGCGGGTCTATCTTTTCAATAACATATGTGATGTATATCATCTCATTAATTCAGTTAATTTTAGAGTTACAATTTGAACACCTGTATACAGTAGTTTCTCCTTTTAATATGTTCAGTTTGTTTTAGAAGTATAATTAAACCTAGACGATGCAAATATTTCACGCAGATAGTTTTTACTGTAATAGACTATTCTAAAAACAATAAAGGATGGTGAGGATTCTGTCTGCTTGTTACATTAAGGGTTTTTTGTTTAAATTGAAACGCGAATAATTTGACTGTGTTATTGACCTCCGCGGGACAGTCAGGTTAGAGATTATAAATTGATGAATGATCTAAGTAGTGCAATTCTTTTCTTTAAATCCTTTATGCAATTTTCTCCCCAATATGGACATGGGTCCGGTGAGACTTTACATCTGAAAACTTAGTAGCTGACCAATATGTGTGCATCCACCTCTTTTGAAAATAATTCTGCTGGCGCCCAAATCTGCTTGTTTGTTTCTTTATTTTTGTTTTTAAAAATATATAGCTCTGTTGCTGTGGTTCTTGCTGTGGACTTCCTGACTCTTGTTACCACTGTGTACTCAATAAATAGCACTGTTGCTAGGAGGTGTAGCATGAAACCGATCATCCTCTTACGTTTAGTTAATGCTTGTACAAATTAGCTTGTACACCGGTTATAGATAGTGACCGCTCGAAGGTAGATATATTATTAGTATTGTACTTTACATCATTTATTGACTATCCACCTGCTGCAGTGTTTTATCTATAATGCAAAATTAATACAATCGTATTTGGATAAAAAGTTCTACATTTTGTCGATATCGAAGCCTCCGAATTCAGAACTCGCCGCTATCCTGTAGATCTCACACCATTATTTGTTCTGACCGACAATTACTATTTAGTTTCTTCCATTTTACCCACTCGTTGATAAAATACCTGATTATTGTTGGTGGATACACAATATACTTCATTGGTCTTTATTGTGGCTTTATAAGCAAATAACAAACCCGAATGATTCTCCATATTATGTTGCCAAGCAGGTGCAGGTGACTTGACGTTTTCTTTCTTTTCATCCCATGTCAGTTTAAACAAGTTAGAAATGAGGGACTGTTTTCTGTCTCGCCTTTTTAAGGATCTGCACCAGTTACTGCACATAAACTATAACAGCTACTGCATGTTGGCAACATACTGCAGAATGACATGATTTACTCATACAACACCAATGCTAGCATTCTTATGAGCACACATAGAGTAAACTTTATGCAGAGACATTAAGACATTTATGTCAACCTCTAAAAGTAATGAAACTTCTTTGACCTAATGAATACAAAAAATATAAGAGGACGGATGCCGTGAAAACTATTTGTTGATGCAATATCAGCAAGTAGAGAAAGTAATTTCAGAGTTCATGACTGCTAAATTAGCTACACTGTAGACCAACAAATTGTTCTCTGCCTTTTTTTATTTTGACTGTGTGGCAGACAGTCAAAATAAAAAAAAGGCGGAGAACAATTTGTTGGTTTAGCTATGCTGGTGAAATGTTTTACTAAAGACCTGATATATTCTGGCACTTAATCATTGGATGCATTGTGAAAGAATAAGCCAATTTTTGTAAAATAATATGCCGATTTTTGTGAAATGCCAAGTTTTAAAAAAATAATATGCCAATTTTTGTAAAAGTTGGTACAAACTTGGTCTTCTATTTCTGTACAGTCCACATTCAGTTTTGAATGGAAGATGCAGGTAATGATAATTAATTAGCAATTTTATTTTCATCATTTGACTGATGTATTGCCCTTTTTATCTATAATAATAAAATGCATACAAATATTAAAGCTGAACCTTGTATGTTTTGTCAGATCATATGTGGATATGTGAAATCCAAGCATTATTCAAAAGGTTCCACATATCATCCATTGATCTACATTCTAATGATAAAAATTCTTTTATTCTGCAAAGTGTCTCTGAGGAACACTACTATCTTGGATGTGAATTTTCCTGAAACTCAAAAACATTTTGGTTTCCAAGCACAAATGTACTGAGTAGATGAGTCGGTGTTTGAACAGATGGCTATTTTGGTGTAGGAATGTATATTTTTCAACATTTGTACAGTATCTTCATGAACTCATTTGTCCTAATGTTGTACAGTACAAATTAATCTCCACAGCAGCACTTTTTAATATTTGGCACTTTTTTTCCCCCATCATATTAACCTTGTTTTAGATTTTTCTCAGATAAAATATATTCATATTTGAATAATTTTGACAGTAATATAACTGTACAAAACTTAAATTAATACCTTTTAATTGACTAATTTATTTGTATCAAAAAATATTAGGGAATTTTAATTTGTTACTGTGTTTGTTTCAGATTTTGTAAAGCGTGAAGATGTCATTATCTGTTCCATCATATGCAGGTGTGCCATACAGTACCCTGGCCACATACAGAGAAAAGTTTCTTAGCAGTACCAAAAATCTGCTGGCACAGAATGTATGCACCACACAGAATCTTTTGGACATGTGCAAAAGTCGTAAATCAATCCAGGCAATAAACCATACCTTTGATCTTAAGGTAGGTCCATTTATAAAAAAGTGATATTTAATTTTTTTGTAACATACAGTATTGATATCTTGTAGGTTGCTTGAAAAAATTTTGGGAATGGGCTTTGTGATGGACAAAATCGTTGGCTCCCAAAATATTAAGAAGTGGCTTTTCCCTCAAGGCAGATTAGGGAGATGTGTGAGACCAACAGGAGCATATTGATCACGACATTAAAGTGATTATTATAGTTTTAATAATAATAATAATAATAATAATAATAATAATAATAATAATAAGAAGAAGAAGAAGAAGATGAAGAAGAAGAAGAGAAATAGCTGCAAATACAAGTTGTTACTGGATATTATTTACCTTAGACCTCTTCCAGATAAAAAAATGTCAACAAATGATCTTGAATATGCTTAAGTAAAATATTATCTATTCAATCTCTGATATTTCCTTTCTGTATGGTAAAGAACCATGCCTCATGAACTCTTACCACAATTGATATCTCTATTTGTTTGTCAATAGTGAACTTTCCATTGTGTCCAGATCTGATCAATTCTTGTTAATCAAAGACGAAGGCATGGTGAAGTTCTTATCTTAGGTTAAGAAGCATTTTTTGAGCGGCTGAACTGTAAACAAAACTGCATAACGTGTCACATATTTCATTTCTAGGAATGCATGAATACCAGCTTACTCACTGTGCCAAATATACACTATTATGCTCATATTCTAAAGAATAAACAATTTCATTTAAATCAGTACAAAGAATGCACAAATCTAATGGTGCTCAAAGAAAATATTTTGTTGACACAAGCCCTGGAAGAAATTCCACAAGCGCAGATTCCAGTTTCCATAAATTAGTCATATTTTAATATTATTTGTCACACAACATTGCAATTGCTACAGTTAAAATATAAGTTGGGGTTGAAGGCAATGCATGTATTATTAGTGTTTGTCACAACACTCCATAGAGACTGGATTGTCCTGTGTTCCAAATTCCCTACTGGATTCTCTGAGCCAATCATGGTCAGAACCAAGTCTATGTATGTCAATATGTTTTTTGCAGTATATGCAAAGAATTCATTGCCTCTCCCACACTTTATTTAAATTTGTCTGTTTGTAATATAAAAAATATTCTGGTGTATATCACAAAATACAACTTTCTTGACCAGTTCTGAAATTTATTTTGGTTTGGCTATTGATAGTTATTACTAAGCTACTACTTCCTAAATCAGCTTAAAAAATGAATTACATTTTGACAGTTGAAATGGTCATGTTTTGCATTTTATATATGCAGTAAAATCCAACTTCAATGAAATACTGCTACTGTTCACAAACTTGTCAAAAATCTATAAAACATATCGCTTAAACATTTTCATTCAAAGATAGATACCAAAATATCTTTTGTTCTCCTACACACATCTGGCATATCATCGTTTTTCGATTGGGTTGTTCCATATCCTGAGCATACCTATGCAAATTAGTAATATGGGCTCACCCGCTGCAGTCTTCGAACACATCTCACTAGCTATTGTAAGCCAGTTAAGTAAATATGTGAAATGTGGATTATAACCAGACCTCTTTTCTTTTTAATTTGAATTACCACAGTTTAAACAGCCAGTAATGACGGTTTACTTTTACATATGCTTCAAGTAAGATGCATATACTGATAGTGGTGTTTTTTTCTTCTATATTTGAAGACTACTCAAAATTGTTTTGTCGAACATGGCTTTGGGTGTACAAATCATGTTAATTAGCATGACATGCCATCTTATAATTTGATTAAGACCAGATCTCCACTTCATGTAGGACAGTGGTGATTTGATTTATAATCAGATTGCGCTATGTTATAGCAGGTGTGTCAGCATCTGGAATGCGTTTCCACAAATTTGATTATATTGTGTTAGCTTTCATTCATATTTTACCATCATCTTGGTGAAATTGTCATAAGAACCCAAGTTAGGTCAACATTTATTCATTGATAGCTAGAAATGTCTTTGTTCCTTAATGATTTCCCGATCTAAGAAACTTTTGAATTTAATAATTAAGGACTTTCCTGTTTCATTTGTAAAGACATTTCATTCATTCACTTCTCACAATTTTCTATTCATTCTGTGAAGTATCAGTGTCAAAGAATAATGAAATGGAGTCAATCAGACATGCTTTTGCTATCAGTAAGAAATCACTTCCAAGATTCACATTTTTCTTAGTTTTGTTTTATTTTCATGAAGGAACTAAAGACTAAATCTAATTTACTCAGAGTCACTGGTGCTTATCAAAGTTTTGATACATCAGTCATATAATTTGTAAATCACTTATTCAGTCAGTTTGGATTGTCACTATTTTCAGATTGAGAGTGAAGGCAAACCCATCACAGACCAGAAAGTTTCAGGCCGATGCTGGATCTTTGCCTGCCTGAATATCATGCGTATACCCTTCATGAAGCAGTACAAGATGGAGGAATTTGAATTCAGTCAGGCCTATCTATTTTACTGGGACAAGGTATGAAAATAGACAGTCTTGCAAAATAGGTAATCAAATCAGGAAAATTGTTAATCATTAGTAATTTCTCATACAGAAATTCATTATACATGTATTTAGTAATTTCCCATAATCTGGAAAATTCATTATATTTAGTAATTTCCCATACTCTGGATAATTCATGATCATTAGTAATTTCCAATACTCTCAATAATTTCTGATCATTAGTTATTTCCCATACTCAGAACATAAATATCTTAAAAGTCTGAAATTGTTGGCAATATCACACTGCCTTCAATTAGTGACTAATGTTGGTTATGTGACCTATAATGGTCACATGATAGGGTTGATTACGAAAATGGAACTGTTGGTTAGCAACAAAGACACATTTAAGAAATTAAGGAGAGATCTTACAACATCAATGAAAAATAAACTGGTTAACATGTTAAAATAATGGAAGAAAGACCCAGTTATATCAGACACATTGTACCACTCTATCTACCCCACTGCTGAAAATATCTTGAAGCTATATGGGTTATCTAATCTATAGTATCTAGTTCAGGCAATGTACTGTATGCTTTGGCCATATATCTAATTCTGTCATAGTATCTAGTTCAGGCAGCATACTGCATGATTTGGCCAGATATCTAATTCTGTCATAGTATCTAGTTCAGGCAGCATACTGTATGCTTTGGCCATATATCTAATTCTGTCATAGTATTTAGATCAGGTAGCGTACTGTATGCTTTAGCCAGATATCTATTCTGTCATAGTATCTAGTTCAGGCAATGTACTGCATGATTTGGCCATATATCTAATTCTGTCATAGTATCTAGTTCAGGCAGTGTACTGTATGCTTTAGCCAGATATCTATTCTGTCATAGTATCTAGTTCAGGCAGCATACTGTATGCTTTGGCCAGATATCTATTCTGTCATAGTACATGTATCTAGTTCAGGCAGCGTACTGTATGCTTTCACCAGATATCTAATTCTGTCATAGTATCTAGTTTAGGCAGCATACTGTATGCTTTCACCAGATATCTTATTCTGTCATAGTATCTAGTTCAGGCAGCATACTGTATGCTTTAGCCAGATATCTATTCTGTCATAGTATCTAGTTCAGGCAGCATACTGTATGCTTTGGCCAGATATCTATTCTGTCATAGTATCTAGTTCAGGCAGCATACTGTATGCTTTAGCCAGATATCTATTCTGTCATAGTATCTAGTTCAGGCAGCGTACTGTATGCTTTGGCCAGATATCTATTCTGTCATAGTATCTAGTTCAGGCAGCGTACTGTATGCTTTCACCAGATATCTAATTCTGTCATAGTATCTAGTTTAGGCAGCCATCTGTATGCTTTAGCCAGATATCTATTCTGTCATAGTATCTAGTTCAGGCAGCATACTGTATGCTTTGGCCAGATATCTATTCTGTCATAGTATCTAGTTCAGGCAGCATACTGTATGCTTTAGCCAGATATCTATTCTGTCATAGTATCTAGTTCAGGCAGCGTACTGTATGCTTTGGCCAGATATCTATTCTGTCATAGTATCTAGTTCAGGCAGCGTACTGTATGCTTTCACCAGATATCTAATTCTGTCATAGTATCTAGTTTAGGCAGCCATCTGTATGCTTTAGCCAGATATCTATTCTGTCATAGTATCTAGTTCAGGCAGTGTACTGTATGCTTTCACCAGATATCAAATTCTGTTATAGTATCTAGTTCAGGCAGCATACTGTATGCTTTGGCCAGATATCAAATTCTGTTATAGTATCTAGTTCAGGCAGTGTACTGTATGCTTTGGCCATATATCTATTCTGTCATAGTATCTAGTTCAAGAGGCGTACTGTATGTTTTGGCCAAATATTTAATTGTGTCGCAGGCCTCTTGTGGGCAAAAATGGAACATTATATCATCAACAGTGTATACTTTGTCCAAGAGATTGGGGACATAGAAGTGTCATGTAGAAAGGTGGTCACTTATGATGTATCCATGGTGTTCAGCAGTTGTTCATATATCTACAGTATATCAGACATCCTTGATATAGAGACAACATAGGACCAGCTTATATTACAAACCATACAACTTTTGCACTCATTAACCCTTGGAGTAGTTGTTTTCACCTGAAATGCGAATAGAAAACACATTTTGGGGGCTATTTCTGAATACATCTTAATACATTGACTTCCAGGAGATTTCCAGTTAATCTAATGCTTAGTTGTTTTAGAAACATCATTTTTCATTGGCTATTTTGCTTGTGTGTGACAGAAGGGCAAAAGTTGGAGTTATTTTTTTGCTTAATGGACTCATCATTTCATATAGAGACTACTCTTTATCCAACTTTTTGCAACAAAGGTTTGCCTGTCTGGGTGAATTCAGACCGGTCTGCCTTAGATCTGAGGCCAAAAAGTCTAAAATCCAAACACAAATTGGATTCTGACCACTGGCAAATTTCTGGTAAAAATAAAAGGTTTCCTTGATATTTAATATGTATGCAAGTTGGAAGTTGTTGATTGGTTTATTTTTTTTAGAACCTTACAAGTTTTTGGACTTTAGAATCTCTCTTCATCTGTCACGGTATACATAGTGACATTTGCAACATTAAATAGAGATGTGTCCCATTATCAACTTGGAGCAATTTGTCACTATTGTTTCTCGTTGTTTTGAATTTACTTTGCAGATTGAGCGAGCTAACTATCTACTGGACTCCTTCATAGACTGTGCAAGGAAGGGGGAAACATATGAAGGGCGATTGATTCATCACCTCCTAAAAAATCCATTAGAGGATGGTGGACAGTGGGATATGCTTGTAAATTTGATTGAGAAATATGGAGTTCTGCCCAAAGCATGCTTCCCTGAATCCTGGTGTGCTGAAAATTCCAATAGACTGCGTTGTCTTCTGAATAACAGGGTAAAATGAAAAATATTTATGCAACATTAGTTTTGTTGTTGTTGTTGTTATGGATTTTGATGGATGACAGTGAAGGTAATGAAAATGACGATGATGATGATGAGAACATTAATAACAGGTACAAAAGTGATCATGGTGATGGTGATAAAAGAAAGTCACTTATGGCTTAAACAAACCATAATCTGTTGTTCATTGTGTGTATATTGTTGTCTATTTTATTTATTCTCCTTCTAAACTACTCAGTGGTTTGCCATGAAAATTTACGTATACATTCATCCAATGCTTTAGTTTATCCTAAATGGAAATGATGTCACATTGGACCTCTTAAAAATCTTTTTATTGCTACCTCTCCTGAATGGATGGTCATATCAGTTAGAGATATTTGCAAACAGATTTCAAATGATAAGATTAATCCTAAATGCTGATCGGTGATTCCTTATGGCCCTTTTAGTGGCCATTTTGAAAATCTTTTTTACTGCTACTCCTGATTGGAATGTCTTACTACACTGAGTTTTAATCATAAGACTTTTTTTTTTTACGTCTTGTTGGTCCTAAGTTAAATTGTGAATTGGAAAGAGTATGGCTGACACAGAATCTGTATTGAAAATCTTGTGGGTGCTATTCCTTTGCATGAATGGTTATATCAAAATGGAGTTGTCACTGAAAGACTTGTGCTGTCTAATTGGTCCTAATTGAAAATAGTGCTGATCTGATATCCAGTATGGCCACCTTTGCAACCATTATGATAATCTTGTTTTTGCTATTCTGAGCAGAAAGTCATATTCACCAGAAGACTTCTTATGATGTTTAGTTATTTCAGATAAAAATATTGCACACCTCTGACCTCCAGTATGGCCACCACGGTTGTGAGCATGAAAATCTTGTCGTGACTGCTTCTCCTAGTTGGATGGTCCTATGGATGTTGAGCTTTCTCCAAAAGACTTCTTATAGTATCTTGCTAGTACAGCATGAAAATATTTGTTATCACTGACATGGCCCATATCTTGAAAAGTTTGCTGTTGGTACTCCTGCTGAATGGAAAGTCATATTGACCTGGGGTTTTCATGAGATTTTTTAACCCTTTGAACCCGACAGGCCAGTTTACTGGCCTGTTGTAGCGGTGTATATACCCGAAAGGCCGGTATGCCAGCCTCGCTATCTACTGTCATAACCCAACAGGCCGGTATACTGGCCTGTGATATGTTATTCACTAGATTTGCTAAAGAATTGTCAAAATTTGCCGGGGAGGCTCGGGTTAGGGTGCCGAAATATGGGGGAGATTAGGGTTAAAAGGGTTAAGATATCTGTTTGTTTCAGATTGAATAAAGTGCTGTTCTTTAATCCAGTATATCCAACATGGTTGCCATCATGAAGGTCTTTCTATCGCTATGCCTTCTGAATGTATGCTCATATTTGCATGAAGTTTTAACCATGGTTCATCTAAAATGAAAATGGAACTGATCTTGCATCCAGTGTGACCACCATAGCAGCTAATTTGAATTTTTTTTCTAATAAGTATCTGAGATGGTTTCAGCACTCAGCAGTTATAAAAAGAATTGGTCATATCATACATTCCATGACATTATTTTGTCATCATCAGGTCAGTCCCATCTTGGGTCTCTTGTTTATATATTCAGTGTTAGAACTCAATTTGCAATTAGCACTATATAGCCAAATAGTCCTGAAAGTTCCTTCACATGTCCAGAAGTATAGAGTATTCCAAATGAATAGCAGAGGTGTTCCAAATGAGTTCTGTATTGGATGTGCCATCAGTCTTGAATGTGCTTATATACAAATAGTTTTGATGTACCACAATGATATAATCCAAAATGTCTTTGAATAAATTCACAGTAATTTCAAAATAGTGATTTAGTCCTCAAGTATCAGTGAGCATTTTTTTTTACTTCCAACAAATAATAATTAAATAAATAAATTCTTCTCAAATATTACCTGAACACCATGAAAGACTGCTTTTACTATAGATATTATGGGGGGCCCCTAGTGGATGAGTGGTCTAAAGCACTCTCCATTATGGATCACTGCCATCTCACCTTTGCATTCGATATCAACTTCGGAAGAAAGCAGTCACAAATCATGTCAGTGTAATACAATTTGTTATTCAGTCAACAAAAAGGATTACATACAAGGATCAATTACCTGTGTTTTCAAAAGGATTACTCTAAACAAGGATCCTTTAAATTTCCTTCATACTTTTCTTAACCTTACGTTTTTTCACTTACTATTTAAACTGTTTTGTCTTTTCCTTTATAAGCACCGTTTTTCTCACTACTATTTAAATCTAGACCTACCATAGAACCCTGAAATTTAGAGATTACTTTAAAAAGTATCTATAGAGATATGGAAGGGGTGGTCAATGAAAAGGGAAGAGGGGAGTATAGAAATGAGGGAGTGGGACCCCAACATAACTCTCAGTCAGAAATCCCTCAGGGGCAGGAGACACAGCAGAGGCCCTCAATGAAAGGAAGTAGGTCTAGGCTACATTTATACTTTGACGTGGTGGTTGAGGGAAATATTTTACTGGCATATCACCAACCAGGGTGCCAGTTGATAGAATTCAGAGGTGAAGAGAAAGCTCCAAGACAGGCTGAAATCCTGGCAGCCCTGCAGGCCATGGGGGTCAATATGTTCAGCATTGAGGGGTTCCAAAATGCAGGATACAACAAGTATTTGTTGTATCCTGTGGACCTATCGACACCCCTACTGGAATGCACTGAATTTCAAGTTAAAGGAAGAACTGCATATGTCAACAAAGCCCCACCTTTTGAACGCCAAATAGGACCGAAGACTGTGGAGGTACACATCAGTGGCCTACCTATGCAGATTGACATTGATGAGCTAAAAAATAAAATCTATCAAAGACTAAACGTAAGACCCATAGCTCTAAAAATGGCAAACATCTGGGGATGGAGCCACATCAACTCGGGGGCCAGAATTGTAACAGTATCAGAGGAAGACACTAAGAAAGAAGTTCTCAGCATTTTTCTATTGCATGGGTTTTAAACTCCACTCATGGTATCGGAACTGAGAGGCCCAAAATGTGGAGTAATCGGACATGGGCCCTGGGATTGCAAGGACCAATTAAATGGAAATCCAAATGGAGACAAAACTTATGTGACAGTGGCTGCAGGAAAAAAAACTCCAAATCCAGAAAAACAAATGACTCAACAAGAGAGAAAAGAGCATGAAAAAACGCCAGAAGAATGGGACAAATGGCATGAAATTTTAACCCCAAACAAAACGGGCGGGAACACACCATTGAAAATGAAAAACCCCATAATGACAAATAATCCTTTTGAAACTCTGTCGGTAGAGGGAGAGGAAGAGAGAATGAGTTTCAACATACAGGAAAGCCTGATGGTTCCTTTTACATCCTCAGCATCAATTCCAAAGGGGAAAAGTACGACAAAAAAGAGGAAAGTGGTAAACTACTTCTCCTCCTTTGAGGACAAAAGCATTTACTACACTAAAGAGAAGAACACGCAAGTTTTGTCCCAATCCCTAGAAGAGGAAAGACCAAAGGAAAAGGAAACACAAGAGAAGGAGAAATCAAAACAAACTGAAACTGAAATGGAAACTAACCTAGGAAATGAGGAGAAACAAGGGAAAGATGAGGAGGGGGCCTGTCTAAGTGAGATTGCCTCTGAGGGACATGTTACGGGGAATACGTTTAAGGACACACTTTTTACATCTCAAATCACCAGTGACTTTGAGATTTTAGATTAAGACTTTAAGAGACGACCCAGGAACCCCGGGAAAAAGGGGAGAAATAGGCGATGTAAATTTTAAACAATAGACAATAACTTTTAAATAATCACTAGTACTAATTTCAGAAAGCGGCGACACAAAGAACAAAACTTCCGTCTTTTGTCTATAAATATAAATGGGTTTAACAAAGAGAAAGCAAAAAAAATTGACTAAAATAGGTGACTATGACCTACTATTTATACAGGAAACTCACAATGGAATGACAGATGAAATAAAAGAACTTGAAAGGGATATGGACAGTATAATTATAAGTAACAACTATGGGGGACAGGATATAAGGGTAGGGATAGCAACGATAATTAAAAATAAACGGGGATGTAAATGGGAAAGGATAAAAAAAAGGGGAGTTTTTCAAGGGAAGCAATAATTTTTTGAATGTGTACATGCCAACAAAAAGTAATATGAAAATAGCCTTTGCAGCAAAACTGATGGAGTACTTAGAAAACCATACAATAGGAAATTTGATCATAGGAGGGGATTTTAACTGGGTAGGAGACAAAATAGACAGAACGGGAAAACGTGACTTACCAGGACATTATTATCAAAGACCAAATGGAACAGATTATGAAATCATTAAACCTAATTGATATATACAGACAGTTAAATATGCCAAGTGTGGAATACACTTATACATACAAAGATAACAAAGGGAGTAGACTAGACAAATTTTGGGGCATATCTTTTGGAACAAACAAGTACAAAAAAGCAGGGATTTTAGATTATCAAATTTTGGACCATAAGTTAATCTTTGTGAAAATAGGAAAAAATAAAAGAACAAAATGGGGAAGGGGCTCATGGAAAATAAATATTGAAAAATGAGGATTTTGGGAAAGAGATAAAAAGGGAAATAGAAAAATTAAAAAATCTGTGAAATTTAAACATTATACAGGAATGGGACAAACTAAAAAGCACTTTTAAAAAGATAGCGAACTTCCATTCAAAAATAAGGGCTAGGAAAATAAAATTAGAAATAGAAGCACTAGAAAATTATATAAAAACAATAACAACACAAAGCACAAAAGAAACACTAGAAGTAAGATTAGTCAATCTAAAAAGAGAACAACACAAGGGAAGGAAAATTAAAGCAGGTCATTTTAAACATATATATATGAAAACGCAGAGGGGCTATATAAAAGGGAGGAGTTAAGAAAAGGGGGGAAAAACGCTAGAATCTTTAAACATAGGGAGGGAAATATCAACTGACAAAACTCAAATACTTGAATATATACAAAATTACTACAAAGACCTATATACTTCACAGAACATAGAAGACGAAGATATTGAAACGTACCTACGAGATACGAAATGTGAGAAAATCACCTCAGAACATAGAGACAAATGTGAGGAATTTATCTCACAAGACGAAATTATAGCGACTATAGGGAAATTATCTAAAAATAAAGCACCAGGGAGAGATGGACTCTCAGCAGAATTCAATAAAAAAAAATCTGCGGAGAGTGTCGCCAGTACTAGAATGGTTATATAACAACATTGCACTAAGGAATAGAAACATGTCAAATACAATGAGGGAGGGCATGATAACCTTAATATATAAAGGGAAGGGAGATAGGGAAGAGCTAAGAAATTGGAGACCCATCTCACTCCTTAATATTGACTATAAAATTATAAGTAAAATACTAGCAGAAAGGGTTAAAGAGTGTCTTGATAATATTATAAATATAAATCAAACTAGCGGCCCGAAAGGGCGGGATATACAAAACAACATATTAAACATTAAAACTATTATAGAACATATAAATATCACTGGGAAAAATAGTGCTATGGTACTAATAGATCAGGAAAAAGCTTTTGACAGACTTGAACAAAACTATCTATACAAGACACTAGAAACATTTGGCTTTGGAAAACATTTCCAAAATTGGACAAAAATCCTGTACAAAGACATAAATTCATGTGTACAGGTCAACAGGGCAAAGACTGATAAATTTCAAATTCAAAGATCAGTGAGGCAAGGATGCCCACTATCAATGTTATAATACGTAATAGCAATAGAAATACTAAGTATTAAAATAAATAGAAACCATGGAATAGTAGGGATCAAAGTTCCAAATATTTAAGAAGAAGTGAAAATGATGTAACATGCGGATGATTGTACTAATTTTATCCAAGAAACAAATTCCTATAATGAACTAATAAAGGAATTCGAACAATTTGGAAAAGTGTCGGGATCAAAGATAAATACCGACAAAACAGAAATACTTTTAAAGGAAACTGGAGAGGCAAGAAACATGGGCTACCTACTTCCTTAATTAAAGACACAGTTAAAACTTTAGGTATAAATTTTGGAAAGAATGAGGTGAAATGGAACTTCCAAGAAATCAGGGAAAATATACAAAAAAATGTACAAATCTGGGCACTAACGCAAATATGCCTATTGGAACGGGCACAAGTTGCCAAAAATTACATGTATGTGCACCTTAAATATAAATTAGAAACAGTAGACATAAAAAACGCAACCTAAAAAAGATGGATAATGAAATTATTAAATATTTATGGGGTTTTGCACTACATCAACAAAGAAACTTTATATAGGGAAGGGAAAAGGGGAGGCCTAGGCAGAGCCTAAAATAGCCTGGCAAGGGCTATATATTTATTACTTTGCTTTCTCAATGAAGCAGAGAAATGACATATATAGGAATAATAAACTTATAAAATTTGTAGAGGTGCCAAGGAAATTAAGATCGATAAAAGAACTTCTATATAAATATAGGGATACTAAGGACCTATGGGAAATTGATACAAAATCCACAAACAAATGGTTAACTAAACACATGACAAATAAGGATAAAAATAAAATAGAACAAAGAAACATAAATATCAATTGGGATAGGGCCTGGGGAAACTGGGTCAGATTAGGGTCATTAAAAATGAAAGTATCCTGTTCAAATACATGCATGATGCGTGGTTGACAGGAGAAACCGCAGTGAGAAGGCATATGATCGTAGTGTTGCCAAAATGTCCACTGTGTAAAAATTACACTATTTCAAAAAAGCATATTATTACTCAATGTACCTATAACAGAGAGAAATAATATAATCCAAAATATCAACACAAAACAAATATACAATGACAGAAACCTGCTATACCTAGACGGGAAATTCTCAAGAGATATATTAAATGAAATAGCAAAATTTATAGTTAGGAATATGATAGCATGTAGACCAGTTATAAAAATAGGGGAAAATATTAGAAGGAACATGGACCTCAGGAGGAGAAGTACTAGTGAGGAAAACACGGGCTAAATCACTTGGCGCTACACGAAGTGGTCAGGCCCGTGAAAGAGCTGGGAAAAGAACTTGCCTAGAGGAATAAGCACAGCAACACAACTCAAGCAGTAGCTAGTTTTTAACCTAAGAAAGGAACATGTCCCCAACAAAGCATGCTATCATATTAAGTCACTGGTGACCTATACTCAATCTATCATGTATACTCTGTAAAGCTTCGCATGAACTATACAGAAAGCCCGTTTAGAGGGATAATAAACAGTTTCTTTTGGCATGGAATAGAGTAAATACGGTAAATAAATAAAGGACGAAAAGGATCAATATGGGTGATATACAAATAAAATAAAAAAATGTACTGATCCCGTTTCAATCAAAGTAGACCTATCAAATAAATAAGGAAGATTACAAGGCATAAAACAGGATAATACAAGCATTAAAACAATAAGGATGGTTAACAACACATACTAAAACTTTAAACTTAGTACACCATGCTTGTACAAAATTCAAAAGGAATAAATTTATAAATAATAAAATAAGTGAAGACTGTTTAGGGGTCTATAACTGTTATACAACTGGGAAAATTTGATCTAGAAAGAGGCTATCCTAACAAGACACACTGTGTATGTATATATATATATATATATATATATATATATATATATATATATATATAGCAACATACAAATAGAACAACACAAATAGCACACACAGGATATAGGAAACCCCTAGCCAGGGTTAACTTTAAAAATTAAATGAGACAGGATACCCAAGATGGGTTTTTTAAAATCCAACTTTGGAAGAAACCTTCTCATAGAAAACATTGGGGACTAAAACTCCTCTTTTTTTTCATATAATCCCAATGGGCAAAATAAGGTTAGGGTAAAAGTTAAGAAATTTTTTAAAACCACAAAACAACACATCAGGGGGAATCTGTCTGGTGCCTTTCCCCCCCAAAAATCACCTTTGCATCGGTTCAAGTTGCCAGTAGCTTCTCATGGGTCACTGGTTCTTTCTGGGTTTTTTTCCGGGTTCTTCCTCCACCATTAATACTAGTTAATACTAGCTGCCAATTATGGTTACCCTATTGTGTGCTAAAAAAAATGGCATTAAGCCCTACAACAACAATAACAACAGATATGAAGAAAGAAATGAATCATTCTGATGTAAACAACCTTAATATAAAAACCTAAGACACAAAAAGAGGACCAGGATGAAGGTCAACAATTAATTTTTAGGAACACTATAAGCACAAAACAAAGTCTTTTGTCTTTTACTTAAATTTTAGTGAATCAATCAGACAAACGTCAGATTGACCAGAAATTGCAATGCACTCCACTCCAAGTAAACATATTTGTGTACAAGTGATAACTATCTTAAAATATAATCTACAATCATAGAGAAACATTATATAACATGCTGTTTACCAGATGACAATTACAATCTATAATTGTGGACAAACATTAAACATATAAATATACATAATACATACATACATTGCTTTGAATTTGCATGTGTTCATCTATCTATCCATTCTATTTGGGCTGTAACTGTTTTTAACAAATCTACTGAGCTCAGATTTGATTAGTGAGAGCATTTTGGGATTTAAAAAAAACAAAACACCTGAACTAGGTCACTCTGACCTACATTTATGAGTTTATACAAAATGTCATAAGATTTATAATTGGGCATTAATTCTATTGCATTTACACTTTTTGCACAAACATTTCTTTGTATGTGCACTTATGAATTAAGCTGTTTTTTTTTATACATACCTGGTGACTATTACCAACTTTCCCAGAATATTTAATATTGATGTTTAAAAAATTCTGCTTTTTGCCCCAGAAATGGGAATTATCTTTATCTCCTGCTGACTAACAATTCTGGTAGTACATATATAACTCACCAATTTTTGTTTTTCCCTGTTTCCAGCTGAGGGAGTTTTGTATGCAGCTTTGTCAGCTGGTAGAGAAAGGAACTGGGGAGGTTGAGATACAGAGTGTAAAGACTGTCATGATGGAGGAGGTATAATCAGATTACAATATAAAGATAATCCATGTCTTGCCATCATTTGCCGGAACATGCTGAAAATTTTAAATCTGGAACCAGTCTGGCTGAATTATTTCCATGTTCCAGCTACTGTTTGAACTTTGCAAGCTATATATATTCCGCATTCTTACATAATTAGTCACTCCATGGACCAGGGGCTAATAAATTCATTGAGTCTGAGGTCTGGGACCCATTGCAGCTTTGGATCTAGTTTTTCACCATCCAAAAGTCAAGTTGTCCCAATTCAGTGATAACATGTATATTAAACCATTTATATAAAGATGTGGGAACAAATGAGTAATGAAATACATCTTGTGTGATCTAATGGGCAAACAGAACCACTGTAACCAATGGACAAACAGAACCACTGTAACCAGTGGGCAAACAGAACCACTGTAACCAATGGGCAAACAGAACCACTGTAACCAATGGGCAAACAGAACCACTGTAACCAAGTACTGCATCATATAATATGTATTGTATTATAATACATTACATGTTGGGACTTTAATGAAATAATGGGGACCATTTGGACTGGATCCAAGATTTTTAATATTCAAAAGTCTAAAGTAATCAAGTTAACAAAGCCCCTGATTGGCTTATAATAAAACAAAACTTTTCCAAAAATTTTGTTCTCTGAAAGTTTCCGGTCTGGAGTATATTTTCAAAGTTGTACCATGGTCTTTATCTAGTTTCATCTTCTGGCTATTTGTTATAGCCAAACATGAGCATGTTTAAAATAAAAATCATACTTGAAATTTTAACATTGAAAATGGCTTTTGGCAGAAAAATCACGTCTGAAACCAGCTTCAAGCAGTCAGATTGTTAAGCAAAATAAGAGTAAAAAAAATTTTAATTGAAATTTTACAACTATAAGTATTTATAAATAATGTTGTTTTGCCTGTTATACATGTTTCAAAATTCATAACAACAAAGTTGAATGTTGTCATAAAAAATGAATATCTGTTTAAAGTATTTTGTTTAAAGGTATTAGTCGGGTGTCATCAAGATTTTCATAGATCTTCCATAATTGCATGGGTCTCCACTGAAAATAATGAGGTAGTTTGTGAAACATGTTACATGATCCTAACAAAATCTGGATCCTTTTTAATCTTAACATTTGTTGATTCCACCCAGTTTGTTCACTTCTGCCTAAAATCCATAAAACTGAGTGTTTTGATACCACTGTTTGGTCTATAAAGTGTTTGTAAATGCACAAAAAAATTATTTTGTCAAATATGCTCCCTTTAAAAATGGGATGGCTAAACTTCCGAACACAGACAAATTTGACCTCATGCAGGTGTGTGCACAAAATTAATGTCCATGATGGCATTTGGGATTGACCTACATTAAGCACTGGACAGATGACTGGTCACATTGTTCCCTGACATGGACAGATGACTGGTCACATTGTTCCCTGACATGGACAGATGACTGATCACATTGTTCCCTGACATGGACAGATGACTGGTCACATTGTTCCCTGACATGGACCAGGGAGAAGACCAGGATGGATTTCTTCATTATTGTGAACAAATATAACTCCAGTGGGAATATACACATAATTAATGTTCCTATTAGGAATATTATAATGAATTGTCCCATCAAAACACGTATATCTATTTCACAATTAATATTAATGACACTTCATTACAATTCTTTTGAACAATTGTATTGTTAATTAAAATCAAATAGAATTGTAACAAAATAAGTTATATATAAGGACTATTATGGCATTGCTAATTGTATTGAAGCATCATTCTTAAACACATGGAATAAAATATGCTAAAAATAGATTTTAGCACATTTTTCAATTTATTCTTCAAATATTCTGTATCAGTTTAATATACTAGATTCTCCATAGTAAAACATGCTGAAGTTGTATTTGGTTGTAATGGGTTTTCATTAACATTAACAACGACAGTCAGACTGCATCTGCCTTAACATGCCACAAGGCTGGTATTTATACCTCGAGTCCATTGGTCTTATGCAATGGTCAGGGCTAATCATAAGGGAAACACTTGCTTATCACAGGGGAAATAATTGAATGGTTAAAATGATACTATAATAATAATAATAATAATAATAATAATAATAATAATAATAATAATAATCATGAGGACTTTGTATTGCGCCTAATCTAAAGAAGCTCTAAGCACTTTACAACATATAAAATGATATGACTACAAAAACAAAACAAACATCATGAAATCAGAAAACATAAAAAAAATGCTGAAAATATTTAAGATAAGAAACATTATCTTTAAGTTTGTTCTTGCAGTCATAAAGGTAAGTTTTAAGAGCACTGTTGAAAAGACTCACTGTGTCTTTGTGTCTAATTTCAATTGGCAATTCGTTTCATGTTGCTGGGACCTGGTATGCAAAAGAACGTTGTCCATATGACTTCATTTTCATAGTGCAAATAATGAGTATATGATTGGCAGAAGAGGAGTGTAAGTATCTTGCTGGTGTGAGCACATGGATGAGGCCAGATAGGTATGTTGGACTGGAGTCAGTCAGTGAAACATAGCACAGAGAACAAATTTTGTATTTGATTCTATATATTTTAGTACTGCTGAAAGGTACAATGGTGTCACAGATTGTGATTTATAATGGTACTTGCAGGTTGTCTGTGGAATTACACTATTAATGTATACAATTTTGTGAAGATATTCACAAAGGAATGCATCATTGTAACTCACAAAATGGATATAATACACTAAAAGGACTTAAAAGACCACATATATACTGAAAAAGACCAGTTTGGACTAATGTCCACAATGGGAGACAAACTTGTATCAAGTATGTGATATTATACAACTTACGTGCTTCTTTACGGTACTTATCGATTTGACAAGTTTTATATATCTCTATGTTAAATTTGTATCCCCAGGTTATTGATTTGACAAGCCTGTAATATCTCTATGTTAAATTTGTATCCCCAGGTTATTGATTTGACAAGCCTGTAATATCTCCATGTTAAATTTGTATTCCCAGCTTATCGATTTGACAAGCCTTTTATATCTCTCTGTTAAATTTGTATCCCCAGGTTATCGATTTGACAAGCCTTATATATCTCTATGTTAAATTTGTATCCCCAGCTTATCGATTTGACAAGCCTTATATATCTCTATATTAAATTTGTATCCACAGGTTATTATTCTTTAATGAAGACATATGAAAGAGTGAAAGTTTGTTTTGATGCTTAGACTTGTCAAACTTATTTTAATTTGAGTTAATCTTTATTTATTTTATGACAACCAGTATTTATTACACCCATCATTCATGAAGGCAGTGTCAGTTTGTAGAGCTTAGAACATCTTATCTAAGGGATGGCATCGTATAGTCAATAACTGTTTAAAACCAACAAAAGCTACAAACAATATTCATTTGCAAAACAGGGTAACCAGAAGGGTCAGGGCAGGAAGTCTATGGACTTTTATTCTTTCTAAAGAATGAGGCAGTTAGCCCCATGGAATCAGTACCTCTCAAGCCATTTATTCTTCTTCAAATGTCCTAGTCTATACCATTATTCTTCTTCAAATGTCCTAGTCTAGGCCATTATTCTTCTTCAAATGTCCTAGTCTAGGCCATTATTCTTCTTCAAATGTCCTAGTCCAGGCCATTATTCTTCTTCAAATGTCCTAGTCTAGGACATTTTTCTTCTTCAAATGTCCTAGTCTAGACCATTATTCTTCTTCAAATGTCCTAGTCTAGGCCATTATTCTTTTTCAAATGTCCTAGTCTAGGCCATTTTTCAGTGCCCTGTTCAGGTTCAATAAGAGAAGGTAATTGCTTCTGGGGCCCAACGATGGATGTAGTACTGTCATTATACGCCTTGAGATTCTATTCCCATATCTTCATGGTTTCAAGAAAGGGTGAAATGTCACCTTATCATAGATCTTTCCTGATGAAATAAATTCACTTGGTGATGGAGATATGACCTTCAGTCAGGAAGGCCCCAGTGGTGAACAACAATTTTCAAAGCTTGAGGATGATTTTTTTCATGTCCCACAGAAAATTCATTTGATTCTATTTCAGCAGTGATGTCTTTCAGTTTGAGCTTTCTCTTTAGCCTCACTTCCTTGCCAAGAGTCCTTACCAAGGTCATGACCTTTAGCCTCACTTCCTTGCCAATAGTCCTTACCAAGGTCATGGCAGTACTTCAATGACTGGTTGATGCACAACATTTTTAGATGTGTTGTACTAGGCATTGTGTCTAGTTCAGTTAGCACTAAGCACCATTCAGTTTCTATTATGTGAACTACATACAGCTTGCATTTTGTATAGTTAGTTATCACTAGGCACCATTCAGTTTCTATTATGTGAACTACATACAGCTTGCATTTTATATAGTTAGTTATCACTATGCACCATTCAGTTTCTATTATGTGAACTACATACAGCTTGCATTTTGTATAGTTATCACTAGGCACCATTCAGTTTCTATTATGTGAACTACATACAGCTTGCATTTTGTATAGTTATCACTAGGCACCATTCAGTTTCTATTATGTGAACTACATACAGCTTGCATTTTGTATAGTTAGTTATCACTATGCACCATTCAGTTTCACACTCCTTATTGAATAACTCAAACTGATTCATTTTTTTTTTCAGGGACATTCACTTCATTACTTTCATACAAATTTAACAAGAAATCAAGCATTAGTTCGCTTGTAGCATATCTTTTTGAGTAATGTTGACATTATGAATGTTACCTTATGCACATAGTCCAGTAATTGATTGACCCCATTCAGTTCCCACTGAATAAACTTTATTCAGCATTTCTATGCACTTACTCCATCAGTAAGATGGCAGTCATGCTGTGAGTACACTGCTTGTGCCACTTAAGTTTTTGTTGGTTCACAGACAGAATAATACTGATGACAGAGCCCCAGACCAAAAAGTAAATTTAGAATTTTTTTATGTTGAAAACAGTTTTAAAGCTATCTTCTTGTTGTATATTTTACCTTTCTTTATTTTTGTCTCTCCTGTGAAAGGTTAAAGATGAAACTTATGTATCACTTTTTCCATTGATTACAGTATTGATGTATGTCAGAAAGAATATTTAGGTTGTTTGCTGAAGTTTTAAGTCGTATCTTCTCCATCAGTTGCTGTATTTAACTTAAACATTATGAAATATTACGCTATGGCTAAAGTTTGTTTTGTGGTGTTAGGAGTTCCAATTTTGTCTGCATAATCACAGAACTATTTAATCACAATGACTAGACATTTTAAACTGCATAACACTTATTGCAAGTTATTTATCACACATGTTTGATTCAACATAAGATGCCTACAATTCTCGTATATACAGTTTGCTTTCAGACTGAAAATCCTTGAGGGAAGCTCCTCCATCTTTGACTTGCTTTGACTTACAGAAATCTTGGAGAAATAACTTTACTTATTTTGCAGATTTTCAGAATCATGAACATTGTCCTGGGAACCCCACCAGAGAAGTTTACATTTGAGTACACAGATACTGACAAGAAATACCAAAGTTTCAAAGACCTCACTCCACTGCAGTTTTACAAAGACTACATCAAGGAAGTTGTCTATGATATAGGAGAATATGTAAGTTGTATTTTTCATGGTATCTTTTTTCACTTAACCATTTCTGGGTTCTGCCATAGCTGATACTGTGGTAATCTTGAAAATGTTGTTTAAGATGGCTGCCAGGGTGGCCATCTTGATTACGTACTTATCCATACATCTCCTGAATGAGTGGTCATCTCCAGAATGGGTGGTCATAATATCAGCATTTACAGGACAGTCTGTGATGTATAGATGTCCTCATTAATTTGTAATGGCATGTGAACACTAAATCATAAATAGGAATAGATTTAGTATCTTTCTATTTATCAGCACTATTGTGTACATGCCTTTTAATGACCTTGATATTCAAGTCAGAGATCACTTACTAGACTTTGTTTTTCATTGAATTTATGAATGCAGTGGCATACAAATACAAAAAGATTTTGTCCAGATCTCATATTAAATTGCATTTCTACAAGTAAACTCAGAGTTGGAACTCTGACATTGATTTGTAGGTTGAGAATTTATTTTTTATATAATTTGTAATGGCTTTGAGGGCATGATAAGAAAAACAAGTCAGCGTCTTTTCTCAAACTGAACTTTTATGTGGGAAGTTCCCTCCATTTCAACACAATGGGGATTTATGTAATTGCATGTTTGCAGTACGGAAAAGCTAGTTGATAATTACTCTTTTGTATGGGAAATAAACACAATAAAGATAATAAACTTATTTTAAATACAAATCACCTGATTTGACACAAACTGGAAATTTCAAATAGGATTAATTGTCCTTCTAAAAATAGATATCACACACTGCAGTGCATAATCTAGAACCATAAGTCCATAGAAATGGACTTATGCAACAATATTGCAGTGCATAATCTAGTACCATAAGTCCATAGAAATAGACTTCTGCAACTATCTACTGCAGTGCATAATTTTGTACCATAAGTCCATCAAAATGGACTTCCACAACTATCTAATGCAGTGCGGTAATATTTACCATAAGTCCATAGAAATGGACTTCTGCAACTATCTACTGCAGTGCATAATCTAGTACCATAAGTCCATAGAAATGGACTTCTGCAACTATCTACTGCAGTGTATAATCTAGAACCATAAGTCCATAGAAATGGACTTCTGTAACAATATTGCAGTGCATAATCTAGTACCATAAGTCCATCAAAATGGACTTCCACAACTATCTAATGCAGTGCAGTAATATTTACCATAAGTCCATAGAAATGGACTTCTGCAACTATCTACTGCAGTGCATAATCTAGTACCATAAGTCCATAGAAATGGACTTCTGCAACTATCTACTGCAGTGCATAATCTAGTACCATAAGTCCATAGAAATGGACTTCTGCAACTATCTACTGCAGTGCATAATCTAGAACCATAAGTACATAGAAATGGACTTCTGCAACAATATTGCAGTGCATAATCTAGTACCATAAGTCCATCAAAATGGACTTCCAAAACTATCTAATGCAGTGCAGTAATATTTACCACAAGTCCATAGAAATGGACTTCTGCAACTATCTACTGCAGTGCAGTAACATTTACTGTACCTGCCAACAAATGATATCAGTGTCCATGTTGTGTCAAAACACAATACAGTTTATATCAACATTGTTAAAGAACGCTAAAAATTGTATAATTATTGAAAACTTGCAAACTACATTATGTTCGTTGTTAATAAATCATGTTGATATCTGCATCTTGATCCTATAACCTGTTATTTGGTGCATTATGGACTTGCAATGATGGTCGGCCATAAAATCATGACTCAGTCAAATCAGCAAACAATATTACTGAATGTTTTAAAGGGATTTTTATTTATATTTGTGGAAATTAAAGCACCATCATTATCAGTAATTTTTTTTACAAATGATTCTAATTATCTCAGTAATCAACACTGCTGTTTTGTATATCTACCCATTACTTACACATCCAAATGGCCAATCACATGACAAAATGATGTGGCCGAGGATTATTCCTGTAGTCATAGACACTTAGTATCACAGTCACTAAAGTCTGTAAAATAAAGAAAATTATCCAGTTGAAAAAAAAAACAAAGTAAAAATATATCAGTACATGCAACGTTTTCCAAAGTCTCTTGTCCTGGACAAGTTGCTGTGAAAATTTTTGTATACAGCCCTGACATAAGAAACCTTTTTGGGGCACAGATATTGGATTCCCCACAGATTGTGATGTAATTTTTTGCAAAATTTCTATACATTCATGGTTAGATCAACAAAGTCATAAGCACAGTCTGTCCAAGAGCAAGCTTTTTAAATGATATGCTGAGTGGCTTTTATTAGAGAAGTACCTTGTAAATGTCCACTATCAAAATTTGGCCCAGAAAAATCTTAATTTTATGTTCAGGAGTATGATGTGTTAGCAGCGATCAGATGTAAATGATATTAGTTTTAATAACAGTAATATGTTTGCAAGCTATTATTTCATTGCTATATCTGTCTTGGATGCTTGTTAATTATTTCCTGATAATTTCTCATTAGTAATTGAGATCTAAAATATAAAAATAAAAAATAAATGATTGCAGTCTATAATCAGAATATTAATCTTTTTTCTTTGGACTTAATGTTTTTCGTAGTTAGTCAGCACTTAATCTGTTAAGTCATCATTTGGAATTTTTACTGACAATCATGTCATTTTTTATATTGTGTTTGTTATCCTTGGTCATTTTTTTTCCTGAGAATTAAGACAGGATGAATACTTGATTTTTATTGAAATCTAGCTGTTTTGCTAACCTTGCTTTTTTTATATCGGTCTAGTCATCATAGTCAAGTCATCTCAGTCAAGGTGTCCACACGCTCAGAACTAATTTTTAAAAAAAAAGAAGAAACCCTTGTTGTCTTCTGCTGTGCCTAATGTAGTTGTTCTAAAATTAAACAACAACATGAAATATAAAGCAAAAACATAGTAACTTAAAGTCAATCCATCTTTGAGAACACATGATACAAATACATTTCGAGAGAGACAAAGACATGCATGTTGAGCTTTTTGGTATTATGCTAGTTCATTCCACACAGCAAGGTTAATTTTATCCTATATGCAGCTCAAGCTCAGTACATTTTCAGGTCAGCTATATTAAATGTAGCTAAGACTACCTAACTAGTTCTAAATACTTTGTGTGAAATAAATTATATACTGTTAGCTACATTCAATGACATTGACCTGAAAATTGACTGTGATACAGATGGAATAAAATTTTCAATGCTGTGTGAACTATGACAGAAAACACTGATCCATGCACATAGACTATATACCTATACACTTCATAGACTATAGACCTATACACTTCATAGCCTCCCAACTCTGTTAACAAATACGGAAAACTTGGTAACAGCCAGAAATGTGTTATGTCAAACATGCTTTATTCTAATTTTTTTATGCACCTTGACTGTGCCCGAGTTGAATAAAAAATATACCTGCAATATTTATCGACAAATAATGCACTTATAATTTATTGTCATTTTCATATAACATCCATAGATTAAATGTGATAATTCCTCATTACTATGTGATGTTTTATGCTGTTATTTTTCTTTGCTAACATGTGTAAACTGTGTACTTCGGATGCAACGGTCACACCACAGCCCTCATTAACATATTTATATTTTACGCCACATGTAAACATTGGAATGTGAACACTAGTGAAGAGTTCTTTTTTACTTTAAAGGAAAATATTGGGTGAGAAAAATAATCTATATTGGGGTTGGAACCAAGACAAGGAAATCCCAGTTGCGGGGGTTACGTTATGTGTCTTCGCACATGGGCAAGACTCATGGTGAGATAAATAATGTTACCCCCTTGACTGGAATTTCCTTGTCTTGGTCAAAACTCCAACATATATTCTATTTGTATGTGACCTTAACTTTGATGTGACTACCATTATTGTCTTCTTCATTTGTATAAGTTTTGATGGTGATTGGTACATGTACACATTACAAGCTTCAGTACCCTTTTCAATCTTCATATTTTCTTTTCCCAAGGTCTGTGTAGTGAATGACCCACGGCCTCAGAATTTGTATAACAAACTCTACACTGTGGAATACCTAGGGAATATGAGTGGTGGGCGCAAGGTCCTCTATATAAACCAACCCATTGATGTGCTGAAACAGCTGACCATCAAATGTATTTCAGAAAACAAGGTACAGAATAGCTTCAAGTATTTTAATTTTAATTGTCTTAAAATGTATCTTTGCCACAAACAGTTTTTGATTTGCTTCAATAATTCTAGTGTCCTAACTTTGTATAAATTCTTTGATCGGAGAGGTTTTGTTTATTCTTTAGATTAATCACGGTTAGTTGGGTTTTTCAAATTGTTATTTCATAACAGTTGTGAAATCCATGAAAATTTGTATCCCATTAAACTTTTGATTTCACAGTATTCACTGTTGGAAAAGAGTGCTGGGGAGAACAGTTGAAACCAGTATTAAAGCTCTGGTCCATCGATAAAAGCATGCCATTGGCTTGATATCTGAATTTGTAGCTGCATGACATTTGTATTTTTGGAGCAGTGTTACCACCCTAACTCGTGAATATTTTACCTTCGCTGGTCTTTTCTGGCAAATTGCCTCTTTACATAAAAGCAATTTGAATTTATACACAAATATTTTACATTACAATTAAAATATTTGTAGAAAAGTCATATTCATAATAAACAAAGCCTCTTTTTGCTTCATTAACTTAGCAAGTCACTAATGTTTTAAAATACAGTTGTAAATGGATTGACCAGTGTCCATTCACAAGCTTGTCTTAGATGTTGTTTTTCTCACATGCTAGATAATCACTTGATAACATTCATTTGAATTTTTAAATAGTTTCAAGTTTTATAATGGACAACTTTCATTCAGAATCTGAGAATTATATTCTGGAGTTATTTGTTATATATTTTCTGTAACATTTGTTTGGTTCAATGCGATTAACATTATGTGCTTTCCAACAATACTTCAAAACATGAAGTTTTCAAGTAACAGTACAAATACTTTAGAGTTAAAGCATAGCTAGGTAAGTGATATAATATCATCTATGGTCTCTTGTATATGAAATATCTTTCTCTTCTTCCTTTTTCAGCCAGTTTGGTTTGGTTGTGATGTAGGGAAATCCTTTAGTTCCAAGGAAGGATTGTTGGACCTCAAATGGTAAAGACATGTAACCAACATGCCCCACCCCAAAATAACCGAAACCCCCAAAAGAGATTATTAAAACTTAATTATTGTAAAAAAGGAAAATCATCATTTCAAATGAAATGATTTGATCCTCTGGTATCTAATTTACAACAAACTCGATTAATTTAGCATGACACAGGCCCAGGGTAGATGAATCTGTATTTAAAAAGAACCGGTTCCATGTTCCCAATATCCCATTTGTTAATATTATTTGTCAAACAAAATAACTTATAGAAAAAAAAAGTTTTCAGTAGAGTTTTTGAAGGTAATGTAAGTGTCATTTACATTCATCACTGTATGCTAGAGAATGGATGGTAAAGGTGTTCAAACTTCTCTGCTGGATTCTCTGAGCAAATTTTGGTCCAAATTGATTAGTTCTGAATGGCATAACATTATAATTATGAACTCTGTATCTAATGCAGTTTGCTCATGAGACATGCTTGTCCTAATAAAAAAATGAATATAAATCATATTTGGGACTAAAATTCACACTTATGCATTGGGCTGTCAGATTTTTTGAGCACTGGTAATACACCTCTCCTGGATAACACATCCACAAGCATCAACTGCAACATGAGTAGGGGCGCAAATTACTGGGGGTAAATCTGACAAATTAAGAAAGGGATAGACCTCTGTCATTGGGGTGGGGGGAGGTGGGTTGAGTGGTTGAATACTCATTTTATAATTGCATTGGGAATAATTAATGATTACTTTTTAATATTATTATTAGTAGTAGTAGTATTATAATCATTATTATTATTAAATAGCTTTTCTACTGAAGTTGTTTGCATTTATGTTTAAATTACCATTATTTTCAAGGTAACCAATCTCTGAATGATCATTTAAAACACTGCACACATCACATGTATTTCAGTAAAAACCTTGAGTATTAAGTCAGTGCATGCAACTGTGGATACCTTTTGGTATTATTTTTGATTCAAACAATCTTTTTTTGCCAGATGTACTAATGTTTTAATTTACCTAAATTTCATTTCATATGTTTTTTTACATTTTACATAATTTTTTCCTAATAAAGAAAATTTGACATGGATAACTTATTATTTAAATTTATGAATTTCATGACAATTAAAATTTCTGGTACAATCATCTTTTTTTTTGTTTAAACAGGGTTTCATTTACCAATTGTGATTGCAGTTTTATTCATGTTCAACAAACCGGGACCATTGTTTTTATAACAGTAAATGGAATCCATACATGCCCTTCATTATGAGGGGGTCTGTGAGTTATCCAGACATGCATTAGCTAGGGAACAGCTTTTTGGTGCTGAGACTAAAAAATGCAGCATTTTAAAGCCAGGATTAAAGTCTGCATTTAGCTTCACCAAAATTTAACTCAACAAAGAAAGATATAATTCATAATTCTGTTAATTTCATCCCAGTTGCCCTATCCCAGCAAAAATACCAATAGGCAAAGTTTTGAGTTATGGTTAGAAGTTTTACATCTGTATCCTAGATGCTCTGTCCCAGTGAAAAATACCAATAGGCAAAGTTTTGAGTTATGGTTGGAAGTTTTACATCTGTATCCTAGATGCTCTGTCCCAGTGAAAAATACCAATAGGCAAAGTTTTGAGTTATGGTTAGAAGTTTTACATCTATATCCCAGTGAAAAATACCAATAGGCAAAGTTTTGAGTTATGGTTAGAAGTTTTACATATGTATCCTAGATGCTCTGTCCCAGTGAAAAATACCAATAGGCAAAGTTTTGAGTTATGGTTGGAAGTTTTACATCTATATCCCAGTGAAAAATACCAATAGGCAAAGTTTTGAGTTATGGTTGGAAGTTTTACATCTGTATCCCAGTGAAAAATACCAATAGGCAAAGTTTTGAGCTATGGTTAGAAGTTTTACATCTGTATCCCAGTGAAAAATACCAATAGACAAAGTTTTGAGTTATGGTTGGAAGTTTTATGACAACTATACATGATTTGTTTTATTGATCTTTTTTTCAACAAAAAAAAATTTCAAAATTTGATAAGCTGAACATTTTAAAAAATTTGTTCCCAAGGTGTGGTCATTTTAAAATTTTGTAAAATCTTTGCATGAGTGTTAATATTTCCAGCTACTAACGTAATGTATATTAGTGTGTGAGGTCAACATTAGTTTGCATTTGGGACATAAATGGATTAAAGAGAGGTTAAATGATTATGTTTACAAAGGATACTTGTTCTGTTAGATATTGTTGCCTGTCTTGACAGTACTTTGCTAACTTACTAAGAATAGGATGCATGTACATGTATATAGATAAATGACATTTGTATCTTCAGTTTGGACTTTAACCTATTATTTGATGTTGACCCACTGAAGATGAACAAGTCTGAGAGGTTGATGTATGGAGAGTCCCTCATGACACATGCCATGGTCTTCACTGGGGTTGGAACAGAACAGGTAATGTACTTTATATTGGGAACACCATTAGACTCCATATTATCTGAAGCTGATTCGAACTAACATCATGTTCTTGACATTTCTAATATAATTAATGTGAGATTATATGAATCATTTTCATTTTGCTTGATGAATATTGATAATTAGGGTCCTGCTTAATGAATATTGATAATTTGATTCCTGCTTTGAATCAATCCAAAATAGTAATTATCTGATACTGGTATTAACTCTGATACAGATAGTGATATTGACTCTGACACAGATACTGGTATTGACTCTGTTACAGATACTGGTATTGACTGATACAGATACTGGTATCGACTCTGGTACAGATACTGGTATTGACTTTGGTACTGATTCTGGTAATGACACTTATATTGACTCTGGTACAGATACTGGTATTGACTCTGGTCCTTATACTGGTATTGACTCTAGTCCTGATACTGGGAGTAACTTGAGTCTGGATACTGGTATTGACACTGGTATTGACTCTGGTATTGACTATGGTCCTTTTACTGGTATTGACTCTAGTCCTGATACTGGTATTGACTCTAGTCCAGATACTGGTATTGACTCTAGTCCAGATACTGGTATTGACACTAGTCATGATACTGGTATTGACTCTAGTCCAGATACTGGTATTGACTCTAGTCCAGATACTGGTATTGACTCTAGTCATGATACTGGTATTGACTCTAGTCATGATACTGCTATTGACTCTGGTAATGACACTAGTATTGACTCTGGTACTGATACATGTTGGCATAAAGAAACGCTGTACTAGTTTAGAGAATTCCTTTTGGCCCCTCCCACCTCTCCTTTGGTGGCTTGGGGATGTTAAATAGGCATGTTATAATAGGTGAGTTAAGGACACAACAGATACTTAGCATGCCAGACTGGTACCAGAAAGGTGTTGTTTTCAACCCTACCATTAGATCAGCCTGGGTTGGCCTCTGGTGTGCACCTGTGATCGGGATAAGATAATAGTCCAATTGATGTGGGACAAATTAACCTACTTGCGTTATTGTACAATAAAACACCTAAGCAAATTTAACTGTTTGGTCTAAGAGTTGCAATTATATTTAGGATTTGTGCAAGTTGTGACAGTTGATAGTTCAGTTTTGTAATTTGTGTATTTGATTCTCTTTGTAGGGTGGTAATCCAGGTGATGTCAAGGCCACCAAATGGAGAGTAGAGAATTCCTGGGGAGATAAAGATGGTAGCAAAGGTAATATTACATCCAAGTACTGATCATTGAACACTATGGATAATAGAATAAGAAGGTTGAGGCTCTAACTATTTGAACCAGATTTGCTTTAATGCTTTGCTAATGTATAGTGATGCGGTCAATATAAAAATCATAAAAACCTGACATGCTTGTTGTTTCAGTTATATTAGTCATTTTATGTGACTAAAATAGCCATGAGCTGTTTGAAAATTATCAAACAATGAACCCTTTGAGTGAGGAGTTATTAATCAAGTTGAAAGATTCAGTATTCAACAACTGATACAAGTGCACCATGTTTATAAGTAATTATTGAGGTAGGTTTTATGCAGCTCATATGTTTACTGGATTATATTTTATAATGTAGGATGACCATTATATATGTTGTACACTACATGATCAAATGTTCAATATTTCTTTTTATGGGTATAAATGTACATGTAGTCCATTAGATGTAAAGTGTGACAGTATGACTTTTCTAATAATTATAAAACCACTTCGGTCCTCATGGCTGTACATTATGTCTTGATAAGGCAAGGATAAATTTTTAATTAATAAGCGTTTAATTTTAGTCTTTGCTTGAGAGTTAGTTTTGCTCTATTCTTTTCAGGCTATCTATTAATGACAGATGACTGGTTTACCGAGTTTGTATATGAAGTTGTGGTTCCCAAATCTTTTCTAAGTGAGGATATGCAGAGGATACTGGACCAGGAACCAGTAATGCTTCCAGCTTGGGACCCAATGGGTGCTCTGGCTTGATGCTTTGTATCTATGTGTCAGTATTAAACTGATACAGTTCTTAAATTGGAACGAGTTGTACTATGTAATTTAAAACGAATTGTCAACAATAATAAATTGAAATTGAAAAAATTAAATGCAAAAAAGAAAAATGATTAAACACTCAAACAATGATATGATTTCTCTCAAACAGTGATAAATGATCAGAAATTCTGAAAACTGTCAGAAATTGTATGGATGGAGTATTTATATGAATTAGGTCAAAACATGCTTTCCTTGCAAGTTCAAACATAGTTGGAAACCCGAGATTGGCATATAATTTATCTGATTTTGGACTATATAACTTAGGACATGTCTGTTGCATCAAAACATTGGTAAAATAAGTTGATAATTTATCTAATTCTGTTCTGAAGATTTGCATAAACCCCTTGAATCATGACACCCTCATTGCAGATATGATTAAACTTTTATGAACATATTGCTTGAAAATGTTAGTTTTTAAATTTATTTTGTTTTAATTTATTTTGCTAATAGTCAATTAAATGTGTTATCTCTGTTATTGACAGCAAATAACAAAAAGCAACTAGATTTTATTCTCCATTATTTCTGGAAATACTGCCATTGTTTTAAGACACAATACATATTTTATGACATTGAATTATGTACCATATTTTCTTTTATGATAGCATCCTTATTTTCTCTTTTACATTTTAATTTTCTTATCAAATGAATATGAGCTTTGTCAGCTGCTTTCACAGGATAAGCTGACTGACCACATACTTTCGACACCAACCAGGCATCTTATCCCACAAATCATTTTTGCTTGGTTGGAGCCCAAATATTTTCCACTGATAATGCATAGCTACTAAATAAACCTTTAAGATATGGATTTCTAATGAAACCACATAAAACTTATTTGAGTGTTATACACAAGTGTGGGACCAATTAATTTTGAATGTTTCACTGCACTTAGCAGATGGCTGCTATTTCATTGCATTTATATACATATAGCAAAATGTTTTAGGACCAAGAAAATATATGATTATTGTTAGCAGTTGATAATAATAATAAATAATAAAGGTATGACTAAAGCAAAATTTTCAGTTATATTTTGTTTAAAGTAATATACTGATAAATACTGGTTTTTGTATGTAAGGTTGGTTATTGAGTATGGTATCAATTTTTTTTGTTACTGAGAATTATCCAGTATAGTTGGTTATTGAGTATGATATTAATTTTTTTGGTTACTGAGAATTATCCAATATATATGGTTATTGAGTATGATGTCAGATTGTTTTTGGTTATTGAGTATGGTGTCAGATTGTTTTTGGTTATTGAGTATGGTGTCAGATATGCTATCAAAGTATTTAAATTACATACATCATGCTAGTCAACCTTGATTACCCAAATGTTTCATAAGACATACATGTTTGTGCATATTATTAGTAATTGCCTTAAATAGCTGTGTAACAACATGGCCCCAAAAATCTGAACCTCACTTAACAAAGTAACCTTTTCAGGAAATTTACATTTATTGAATTTTATGTTAACACTGTGTAAATGTAAATTTCCTGAAAAGGTTACTTTGTGAAGTGGGGTTCAAATTTTTGGGGCCGTGTTACATAACCAGTTAATCAGAGACTATGGTATGTGGTTTTGTATAGCTCTTTGTGCAAGTTAAATTCCATTTCTTGCTATACATTTATTTTGGGTACATTTCATTCTTTTGTTGATACAAAGGACTGTTTTCTAAACTAAACATCTTCTACATGTTGGTAGTTTGATTTTGCCTACTGTACAAAAAGAAACATTTTAAAAAAAAACATTGTTTGGTTTGGAAGTAATTGGACAATTTTGTGGGGATAAAACAATGTGGGGTCACTTTTTGCCTTAAAACCCAATAAATAATACTATTTTGTTGGGTCTCAATTTATGTATTATTGTTACCATTAAAAACCTCTGCAAATATTTTTATGTTAAAGGAAGCATAAGAATGTTTATCAGTGCAGAGTAAGAAATATTTTTCCTAAGTTCCAAATCTATGACAATAAGAGTGCAGACTAAGAATATCGACTTTTTAAAAAACAAAATTTCATGATAATAACAGTACAGAACAGGACTTATTTACATGTTTTTAGTTCATTATAATAACAGTACAGAATAGGACTTGTTTACATGTTTTAGTTCATGACAATAACTACAGAATAGGACTTATTTACATGTTTTAGTTCATGACAATAACTACAGAATAGGACTTATTAACATGTTTTAGTTCATTATAATAACAGTACAGAATAGGACTTATTTACATGTTTTAGTTCATGACAATAACAGTACAGAATAGGACTTATTAACATGTTTTAGTTCATGATAATAACAGTACAGAATAGGACTTATTTACATGTTTTAGTTCATGACAATAACAGTACAGAATAGGACTTGTTTACATGTTTTAGTTCATGACAATAACAGTACAGAATAGGACTTATTAACATGTTTTAGTTCATTATAATAACAGTACAGAATAGGACTTGTTTACATGTTTTAGTTCATGACAATAACAGTACAGAATAGGACTTATTTACATATTTTAGTTCATTATAATAACAGTACAGAATAGGACTTGTTTACATGTTTTAGTTCATGACTATAACAGTACAGAATAGGACTTATTAACATGTTTTAGTTCATGACAATAACTACAGAACAGGACTTATTTACATGTTTTAGTTCATTATAATAACAGTACAGAATAGGACTTATTTACATGTTTTAGTTTATGATAATAACAGAACAGAACAGAATAGGAATATTTACTGAATTTTTATTTCATGACAATAATCGTGTTAAATAATAATATTTAGTTGGTTTTTTTTGTTCACGACAATTTCTTTATCAAGAATTACTTCTCCACCTTAAAATCAAAATAATAATATTATATATAAAAAATTGTTAGTCAGACCAACAATATTACATAGCATGCTCTAAACTTTATTGTATTTATTTTAGTCTGTATCTTGAAGAAATACATTGTGTTGTTTTGCATGCAATTATGAGATGAAAATTTATCAATATTGTAAACTCTCTTGTCTTGTTATATTTTTGTTGTCTGTGTGAGCTAGCTCAGTCAGGTATTGTGTAAATTTATCTCATGAATAAATCATTTTACAATCAGCTGAGTTCCAGAGATGTTAACCCCTGTACATTCTTATCAGGAATCGGAGTGCTAATTTTTAAAGAATCTAACAAGTAACATGTTTGTCAAAAGTAAAAAAATTCAATAATACGGCATCATCCTATATGCCTAAACAGGTCCATCAATAATAAATGTCTCTCTTCCTCCTCTTATATTAATGCTTAAATACTTTTGTTCCTACCCATCTCCACATATAAAATTCCTGTTCAGAATCAAGCAGTACTCCAAACAAACAAACTTTTATAAAAGCCCAGTATCCAAGAAGAAAAGGTTTACAAATTTGCTTCATGAATGTTGCATTTTTGTTGAAAATTTATTGGAAAAGAAAATTTGACAACAAAATTATTAATGAAATATATCAGGATACTTGAAACTATACTGGTAATTTAACTTCTGTGTTTATTCTTACATTTCTGTCTTCTTTATTTTCACCACCAACTAAAAATTCATTTTACACGCATGAAAAACTCTTTTCAACGGTTGTCACATGAGCTCGCACTTGTCCCAAGATGAAAAATTCGTGAAAAATCGCACATTTCGGAAGTCTTAACTTCAGTTTGGTACAGCGTAGAAAAGTCAATGATGGCTTGATGAATAGAAAAATATCTCAGGAGTAAAACAAGCCATAGAGAATGGTCGTGTGCTTTTAAATACGGAAATAGCAGAAGGAAATCAAGGGTCATAAGTGTAATCAAGTATTTGGAAGTTATGTACCTTCTCTTTTTATTTATATAGTATGATAGAGAGGGTCCTATGTCAGAAGGTGCCATAAGGGTAATCTAAGGTATTTTTGTCACTGTATGATTTTCTTCCTTTAGATTATAGTTATTTTTCTTCACATCAAACTTGCATCGAGTACCTGTGCTTTTTGTCTGCAATGATTTTGTTGGCTCAATGCGCAATTGTTTCTTTTCCTTCTCAACGAGAGCCTTTTTCCTTTCAAGCTCCAGCATGTATTGGCATTATGCAGTGCACATATTCTGACAGAGGGATTCATTTGTTCTGTATGCAGCTTCTTTTGTAGTTGCTGTTCCTGACTCTTTCAACCACAACTTCCGTAATGTATATATTGCAGAGGTCACAAAATGCCAGTCCTCGAGAGTTCAGTTTTCTTATAAACTGACCAACTAAATTTCCGTCGACAATTCGTTCCAGCCATTCCCATTTCCTTACATTTTTTTAAAAAGCCATTATATAAACTGTTCGTGACATTGTCTCTCTCAACAACTAGAGATGTTTTTTTTCAAGCACGCTTCTTATTTCCATTGCCGTCAGTTTCCTTTACACGAAGATTCATTGGATGAATTTAAACTTTTGACCAATCAGAATACTCTTTACGAGAGTTTTGAGCTAACTAATATATGGAGCAAATATGTTACAAGGCTCATTGCGGAATGGGACCGAAAAAAACTGGTTAAAAACCGGAAAAAAGCCAAATCGGACATTATTAAAAACAACCGGACTACATAAGGAAAATTGGATTCAAGTCAGGAGAAAGCAGAATTCCAATTTAAAATGGAGAAAAATCATGTCTGTACTGTGAAATTACCTTACACATACTATGTGGAAATTCCCTTATTGCATTTATCATACTAATCATCTTTTAAAACAACAAATATTTGGAAAGAATTGTTAAAATTATCTACCATATGTCACCTGGATGATTTCTCTTGATTGTTGTTGTTGTAGGGTTTAACACCATTTTTCAGCCCATGATACATGGCAGCCAGAATTAATGGTGGAAGAAGAACCCAGGAAAACCCCCATAAAGATCCACCGACCCACAAGAAGCTACTGGCAAGCTTTCTCACATACCCACATTGGCTGAATCTGAGACTCAAACAAACGTAGATAGAGGTGAGATGGCAGTGATTCTTAATGGAGAGCGTTTTAGACCACTCAGGGCCCCTGGCTGTCTCTTGATATATATACATCTATGTCTAGGAAATAATCTTGATGAAGAAAGGCTGTAGAAGACAACCACTGTCAGAAAAAATGATAAGACCACCTTAAGCAAGTAAATGTTATATGTTGACAATACATTAGAATTCATTACAATATGGATAGCTTTCATTCAAATTTATTCTATGATGCTATTTAGTGATATCTGAATCAATAATGAGAAGAAGAAAACAAACATTGCTATCCCTATCAAATAAATTTCATTGATGTACACAGAGTTTTTCTCTAGTTAAAAATACAAGCTCGGAGAACATGCTGGGTTGGAGTATTTTATTTACATTATTTACAGTGAATAATCGTAATGAGAGCTAAATGATTATGTTGGTTGTTTTTCTTGTTCCCTTGACTCGGCTGCTTTCTTAAGCTGTTTTTCTCGCTTTTGATTTAAAAACCTTCTGAATGATTCCTCTTCTTGTACTTCAGCAATTTCTACAAATGTAAAGAAAACAAATTGGCATGATTTGTTATGCAGAGAGGCATATACGAGTTACAATATGTTCAACATTAATCCATACATGGGACAAAGGTAAACACCATATATTAAATCTACATGCATAAAGCTCAGCTAGACTAATTTTGTGAAAAACTCGTGAGCATACGCTGTCTGCAATAAAATGTAGTACCTAACTCATGATACTATTTTAAGACATGTTGCGCAATATGAAGCGGTGCAGTATAGAGAATTACAGAGCTCAATGGCCTAGCAACAGTGGGTGGTGGTGGTGGCCAACATTGCCATGAAACAATTTTTTTAAATTGGGAGTTTGTGGGAGGTTATTTCTTGCTATGCTACTGACCAAGCTGCAGTTGATGCAAATCTTTACCGAAAGAAATTCACGTTTTTATTAATGGACCAAAAACAGAACAGGGATTATGTTGTTAGAAGACAACAAGAATTGTCAGATTAACAAGTCAGTGTCATGCAAACCAGTATGCAGTTTCATTGGCTTTATTGCAAACCAGTATGTAAACTGCAGTTTCACTAGCTTGATTGCAAATCTGCATGTAAACTGCAGTTTCATTGGCTTGATTGAAAACCAGTTTTGACAGCATTCTAAAAAAGATTGTCTCTTAAAGTGACATGTGTTCCACTGATTGAAAAATAATTGCAGGAATCCATGATGTGTCAGTTTTTTCTGTCCTATTTTTTGTAACTGCTGAGCATTGCAACTATCTAAGATATCCTTGAAAAACTCCAACATACATACATACATACATGTACCTATTTAATAACAAAAATACCTTTTATGTCAGAGTTAATATTTTCATAAATTCAAGTGCAGCATAATTCTGTCAAAGGCTTAATGGTTCAGTTTGAAATACCCTTGAATTTTATATCTGGTTTTGAAAACCTCATAAAAATGAGTGTGGAAAAAGTCCTTAAGTCTGTATATTAGCTAGCCCTTTAAATGCCCTTGAATTTCACAAATATTTTCCTTGTATTATAACCATACAGTGTGTCAATTTTACCTATTTCATTTTTCTAATTCAATTTATCACAAATAATATTATGTCTGATACCTTCCATATTTTCCCTTTTTATATAGTATGATAGAGAGGGTCTTAGTTAGTGGAAAGATTTTACTTAAACGTCTAAATGTACATTTTAGGTGTCACCATTTAGCAGAAATGGCAAATGACACGACAAATGTTGACTTTGTCATCAGCTTTAATGAATGCTAATGTGTGTTCAATCACAAACGGATCATCCAGTGGGGATAAGTCATGGCACTAGCAAATGTAGGCAAGCAGTTTGGATTCCTCTGAAAGAGCCTTGATGAAATAATTATATAAAAAAAGATTCTCTTAAAATGATGCAGTGAACTACAAATCATACTGTACTGTTTTTCCTTCTGATGCAGTAGGTGGATGTAAACCTGTATTTATTCCTCTGAAGCATCACAGTTAAAGCTGACAGCCTCATTGAGCAGGCAGAAGCTATTTATAACTAACAATTACCATTTAATCAAACTGTTCTAGAAAAATATCAGGATTCAAAACATCTCAACGAACCCAAATGAAGTAAAATATCGAGTTTGAACATAGCATGGAAGACGGAATACAATGATTTGACAAAGTAAACTACAAACTAGAAAATTACAGGTAGTAACGATGGCAACTTTTGCTAACAGTGCCATTATTGTATAATAGTATATGCTGAGGTCTATATTTAAATACTTTAACTTTTCACACTTTATAATTTGGAAGATGGACTTGACCCAAATGCAGTAAAATGGAGGTTTCAAAATTTGACTTTAAAGTGGATGAAGCAATTTAAACCAACCTCCATAAATATTACAACATATCTTTTAAGAAAACTTGGGGAAAAAAGTCCTTAATTTGGTCCATATTTGTTTGTATGAATAAAGACCTTTGACCTTGAATATGATATTGTGGATCACTTAACTTGTCAGGGATACTTTCAAGATATACCCACATGCACAGTTTGATCAAATCAGGAAGGAAACAAACAAATTATTTAGTGGGTGTCATTCAATGTATTCTTGAGATAAATCTACAAACCAGATTTGATACAAATCTGTTCATATTTGTTTATGTGATGCTCACAACTGATTACACATAAAAACATGTCAAGACTTTATATAAATATCACAAGAATGCTGATGGGCATTCTTAACCAATATTGAAATTTCAAACAGTCCATGCAAAACAAATAAAGCAAAAATGATTAATTCAAATGCTGTTACTCCCCATCAGACCCTGCTCATTGCCAGACCACTGGCCTACAACTGCATGTTTTCATTGGCGCTTGCACATTGGGGCAAATGGGAGGGGTCAGTAGTCGCCTCCCCCAATTTCTATTGTCAGCCAGTTAATGTGAAACTTTGATTTGATATCTGACCTCTTTTCTTTTAATCGCTGCTATTTAAACTGCCCAAGGGACAGTTTTATATCAATTCCAATCATTACAGATTACTGTATTTTATTTTATTTATTATTTTACGTGTAACAGGCATAGACTGTAAGTTTTTTTTTTAATTAATTTTTTTAAGATTACGTAAAATTGTTTTTCTCGAAACACGACCGCGACTAGAATGTTATTTTTTTTCAGCAAGCTTCCATTTGATTAAAGTCAGATCTCAATTTCACGTAGGTCAGTGGTGACTTGATTTAGATTGTGATCTTGAAAAAAACATTTACTAATAACATCAGCACGATCAGGTGTCGGGCTGTCATATTTTTATTAGCACTTAACTCGGCCTTCTGCCTATTTGACACTTTTAACCAGGAATTAAAAAGATTGTGTGGGCCCTGCTAATAATATACACCCCACCCCCATTTGGTATGTTACATACCTGTAGTGGTAGTACCAAGTTTCATGTCTTAATCTCAAACTGATCTTAAATTATAAAGAGGAAAGGAAAGTGTGATAGGAAACTTTAAAAAGATACAGTGAATTTTAAAATGGGACCACCAATATACTACTCACATACAATCTAATCATGATACACCGCTTCCGCGATAACTCGCGCCCTGATAACTCGCGAATCCGCTTATAACGCGGTGTCCGGCGTGGATCCCATTTTTTTATATAAAGAAAATATTTTTTACAAATGAAGAGAATCGTGATCAGAACTGGTGAATGAAACCCTGATTTAAATAACACACAATACATAGGTTAATATACACTTTATTGTACATATAAAAATAATCTTTGGCTTAACGGGGACATGTCCTGTCACAGCACACTGCACCAGCCCAGCTCTGAATTTTATCTTGTTGAAAAGGAGTGCCTCAGGAACTTGTGGGAGTTAGAGGGTTGTGAAGCATGTCCGACACCTGTATGTGGAGCCTAAAGGGCTGATACGAGGTATATAGGGACCTGATAACCGAAACTCGACAAGTCAGATCCTGAGGACCCCATGACAAACATTAACCTTGACTCCATATATGCACCGTAGGAAGCTGGTATGAAGTATATATGTGCCTAATATTTGAGTATATATAAGTACTGACACAAATTGGGGTCAAGAAGCCAAGTTGTGAAATGCATGAAACTTGGCAGTGCCCCTTGGGAAGAGAGACTTGTTTGAGTTAGAGGGTTGTGCAGAGTGTCCGATGCCTGTATATGGAGCCTAAAGGGCTGATACGAGGTGTGTGGGACATACAACTGAAGCTAGTCAAGTCTGATCCCAAGGAGTGCCGTGGTAACAAGCATGAGCCAATATCCCATACATAACCATGGGAAGCCACATGAAGCATATGGCACATTAGTTGGTTATACGAAAATCGACAAATTGGTTCAAGCAAAGTTGAAAAGCATGAACTTTGGCAATGTGCCCGATAAGAGAGCTGGAGCAGCATGCTATGAAAGAAATGCCCCAAACAAAACAACATGGTGGGTGGAGGGGAGGCGGTTGGTTCTTTTTACAGATATTTAGTACAACACTAGCACTGAAAGGCACGTCTTTGTTGCAACCAAGCCACTGTATCACTGCCTCAAACCAGCTGCCGAATGTTAGATCATGTGTTCTAATTCCGTCATCTGATTGGTTCAACATGAACATATCTAAATTTTGTAACTGACCTCGTGTTTGGCAGAACCACCACAGACAAAGAGGGGCCCAAACAAGGGGCCAAGTTAGAATGCATTGTGCATTATTCAAACAATATCTAACCAATTAAATTACAATATATCGCCCGTTTTATCGTCGAAAATGACGGTTAGTGCCCGAAAAGTTAGAATCAACATCGTGAAATTTTCAGGTTTTAATAAGGAATCACATATCTTGTTAGATTTTATCGGAAAAAATATTTTCTCAGTTCACTGTAAATAATAATACTGTATATATATATATATATATATATATATATATATATATATATATATATATATATATATATATACGGCGAAACAGCGATGAATGAAGTATAGTAAATGCTAACAGGTGGCAATACTTAATCAAATGAACACTAATTAAATATGTCTTGTCAGGGGAAAGTAGTGTTTTAATCTTTTCATTGTGTTGCAGTGTAAGCAGTATAATCGTTGCATGTTCTCTTCTATTCAAACATGTAAAGAGTCAATTGACCGTCACATTGATGCCCGCGAGCACACCTGTGAGAACCTAAGTGCCAGCTGCGTTTTGATCGACGACTTGGGGAAGTGTTTGTTGCATTGTAAAACTCAATTAAAATAGACCTGCTTTGTTTTATAAGGCGGTCTTTTGTATCAAATCAGGTAAAAGACGTACAATACAAAAGTTAAAAGGAATGCAGATCTTACATGCATAAAATCTTGTGGTCAATATCATTCTCAATATCAATCAAATTAGTTGGACCAATCGAACATGGTTTCAAATAGTATGTAGTTATTGTCATTAAAGTATATATTAATCAGTAATTTATCCTAATCATTTGTAAATGTGATCATGGAGAGCAAGGGAATCAAGTGAAAGGCGTACTCGGTGAATGAAAAGCTTACAGTCATAGAGAATGGTGAATCAAGATCAAAAGTTTGTAGTGAACTTAAACTTGCCGAGTCGACACTCAGAGGTTGGCTCAAGGATGAGCAGACATTTCAGGATTATTTGCATGAAGTTGATTCTGATGATGGATTTAAACGGAAACGGGCACACACAGCAAACGACACAGAATTAGATGATGCTGTGTACACCTGGTTTACACAGCAACGTGAACAAGGTGTTCCAATTTCGGGAACAATTCTCAAGGCCCAGGCAGAGAAAATGGCAAAAACTATGGATACTGATTCAGATTTCATGGCAAGCCATGGTTGGCTTTGGAGATTCCAGCGCCGACATGGAATAAAACAAAATTCGTTGTCGGGAGAGATACGCTCAGCAAATCAGGCGGCCGCATCTAGTTATCCCAACCAACTCCAAGAGATACTGACCCGTGATGGATATACAGACGACCAAGTTTATAATTGTGATGAGGCTGGTCTATGCTAATGGATGATTTAAATATATTTTTTAAATATTTTTTTTACATGTCTGACGTTTAGACCCATTAAATTCATGGTTGGTAATGGTTTATCTTTGTAAAAAAATTTTTTTTACATTTTACTCTATATATCTATCTAATCAATCTATCTATCTATTTATCTATCTAGTGATAGCAGAATTTTATTTTTTAGAGCTACACAAGTTTCGACGTCGTTTTTCGATATGAATGTCATCTTTTTTGATAAAATAAATCTATTCAGTTTGAACAAACAATAAAACTAGAATGTATCCAAATCAACACAAAAAGCAGTGACGTAATACACAATGTGTTTAGCGATACACATGTTAAAGAGTACTGATACCTCGTGAAATAATGTTTGTTTTTACGATCTTTTCAAGATATTTTATCCAGAAATTAAAGGTAATTTATAAAGAAAAACGAACAACACCTTTATAAATAAATATTTATTCACAGTTATTTTCAGCACGATTATAAAACGAGTATTTAACAATTCACCCTCTCCCTTTCGCCTCTCTCTGTCGATCTCCCATCTCTTTATTGTTTTTTTTATAGGTCCCTAGGTAACTCGCGCCCTCGCTTATAGTGAGGTCGATGTTTTTGGACCCCGTTGTGCGCGAGTTATCGAGGGAGCGGTGTACATAAGTATATCAAGTTTCATCTCTTAATCTCTAATGGCTCTTAACTTACAGACCCGAATGAAAAGTGTTACTAAAAATTAAAATGTTAAGTGATGACCTTGACCATAAAGATATAATCCCAAAATGTGGTAGACAACAAATCCTATCATGATTGAAGTATACCAAATTTCATCCTTTAATCTCAAACAGCTCAAACAATGAAAATTTAAATAAAAAGTGTGATGAAAAACTTAAACTACTTACCCATGACCTTGATGTCAGGAGATATTGTACAAGTATACAAAATTTCATCCCTAACATTTAAATTTTTAAATTTAATTTAATTTTTACAATTTAGTAAACAACACACCTTCTATGCAAAGTTATAAGATTAATTTCTAACTGCTCTAAAGTTGTAGACCAGAATGCAAAATTCTTAATCAAAACTTAAAATATCAAGTGATGACCTTGACCTTAAAGATATGACCTTGTGAAAGGCAACACACCTGCTAATAAAGTGTAAGTGTATCTGATTTTATACCTTTTTCTCTAACAGCTCCAACATGATAGAGTGGAATGGAAAGTGTTTAAACAAAACTCCAATATTGAACTGAAACCTTGATCTCCAGCACACGTTCTAATAATGATGTACAAGTACACAAAATTTCAATCTCTTAATCTCATATGGCTTTAAAGCAACAGAGTGTCTTAATCTCATATGGCTTTAAAGCAATCTCTTAATCTCATATGGCTTTAAAGTGGAATGAAAGCTTAAAATACTGAGCCATGATTGTGACCTTGAATACGTAAACCCCAAAGTGGTTTGTCATATACCTGCTAATGATGACCTATAATCATACTAGTTTTATCTCCTAAGTTATATCATGGAAATGAAAGTGAGGGATTAAATTATTTTCCCATGACCCTAACCTTGAAATATGTATGGACATGGGTCAGAATTCATATAATAAGGCAGGGCAAATAAACGTAAGCTGGAGAGGAATCAGGTTGTGACACAGGACTGCAGAAAATTAAAAGCAGTAATGAAAAAACTATATTGCCATGGAAACAGACAGGTCAAATTCACATGAATTTTTTTTAAAAATCTACCGTCATTTCCTTGTGCTATCTCCTCTTCACTATCCTCCTCTGTCTCTCCTAAGGCTGGGGCCACTACCATCATTCTGGATTTTAAGGCATCTATTGTCAAGGTAAGAAATATGTCACATGATGTATGGCTGATCAATTCATTGTCAAGGTAAGAAATATGTCACATGTTGTATGGCTGATCAATTCATGGTAATTATCAGTGACAGGGTTGAGATTTATTCTGCCTGTAATTATACTCAAACTTTGCAAGAATGAGCGTACAAACCCTTTTGATTTTTTTATTTACAAATGATCAAACTTGAAATTAATTCGTTATGCTGACTTAATCTCCATAACTGTGAAAAACAACAGAACTAGTGAATTTTGAACATCTGACTTTTCCCACCCATATTTCTTATGACTTGTGAAGCTCATCTTAATGCCAAACCTTTCATTTAAATGTTCCTTCTTTCAAAATTCCAACTCTTAATGCCAAACATTTCATTTAAATGTTCCTTCTTTCGAAATTCCAACTCTTTATGCCAAACCTTTCATTTAAATGTTCCTTCTTTCAAAATTCCAACTCTTTATGCCAAACCTTTCATTTAAATGTTCCTTCTTTCAAAATTCCAACTCTTTATGCCAAACCTTTCATTTAAATGTTCCTTCTTTCAAAATTCCAACTCTTTATGCCAAACCTTTCATTTAAATGTTCCTTCTTTCAAAATTCCAACTCTTTATGCCAAACCTTTCATTTAAATTTTCCATTATTCAAAATTCCAACTGACCATTGATTCGTTTCAACATGGACTATGTGTGCATGTAGGTCCATAAAGACAGTAAAGTTTATTTCACATCATTACAGTCTGGTTTAATTCAAAGGCATTTATCACTATAAAATATACACAAGTACAACACGATTTACAAAGTCAAATGTAGCATTTCTTTCATTCATATTCTACGAATTTTACTTCAAAATAAAAACGAAAACAACCCATTTTTAATTAAATGAAAAATTAAGAACTTTGAAAAGAAAACCTCCACCTGCATGTGAAATGAAAAGATTGTGATGATAAAATGGTAAATAGACAAGGTTAAGTTCGATAAAATGGTTAATACATGTTTCTGTAAAGTGATTCTAATAAACAGTCTACATATCACAAGTCTAAAAACACGCACCGTTGGTCATCAAAATAAGCGAATGAAAAATGGTGACACTTAATGATGAAGTTAACTAAATACTTAACTTCTGTAAACAGGATAGAGAAGGCTCGATTTATTTATTTTATTATTATATGGTTAATTATTGCTCAATTTCAATGAAACAAAATTTTCTTTACCTTATACAGCGTTTGTCATTTATACATTTCAACATTCACATAATACTAGGTCATACCATACATGATATTTTCCAGTAGAGTTAGTAGTATGAATGCCCCCAAGTAAACTAATATTTACATATTCAATCTGAAATGAAAACAATGTTCTATGAAGTTTAGAGTGAAACCTCTCAAAAACCGTCACTGTCTCGATAAAAATGCACTTGGCACTGTTGAAAATCTCATGTTTTCTCCTTTCCCAAATAGCTGTATCACATCATTCAGGTCTCACTTTTGTTTGCCCATTTTCAAGGCTGCATTAATTTCTTTTGCAATTTTCTCCACCAGACATTCAGGAAAAACTTTAGGAAAAAAAATCTTGAAAACTGTTTTGCTGTCCAAATTCAAAAGTCAAGTTGTCAGGAGAATCAAAACTATCAATACTCAGCATTCCACTGCTGAGATCTGGCCTCCTGGTATGATTCAAAATTGTTTATATCTGGTGTTTAAATCCAAACCAATTTTGATTCTTGTTTCATTAAACTCTACAAGGTCACTTAAGCTTTTCAAACTTGCTTATATCTAAATCAGAACTGATCTTGCTTGGTCTAAACTACCTGTGGATTTATAAAGCAACGAAAAAAGCCTTTCCTTTCTGTATAAATTTAACCTATCATGTTACAAATCTGTATAAAATGTGTAAACCTATTTCTTATTGGTTATGATAATTTAAAACATCTAAATCTCCTGTACTTTTGTCCAATCAATGTCAAGTAACATATACATATATGCAGCACTGGGAAATGAAGTATGTTAGCAAAGAGAGCAGACAAGCTTTTAAGCAGCAGTAAGGTTGTAGTTATTGGTATTTAAAGGGTTGACATTTGGACCCATTTATTTCATGATCTGAAATGTTCCCTTTTGAACCTAAAAAGACCTTAAATCATCTTTGACATGCAATGCCTTGTTCACTAATACAATTACATAATGATGTCCTTTTCACTCACCATCTGTTTCCATGGAGACATCACCTTGACCCATATCATGTCGCAGCCTTGATAACTGACTGTCTTGTCTTTCTTTTTCTTCTTGTTCATTTTGCTTCCGGTGTCTCTCCAGTTCTGGTTTATATTCTCTACAAAATTTACAAGTCTGTACTTTGGCACATTTTTCATTATCATAATCTTAACTGAAACTATTTAATTTCTTTTTAATTTTTCCTCTTTCTTGAATATAATATACATGTACTAGTAAGCACTACAAAGTATACTGTATGCCCACCATCCTCTTAGTTTAAATATTTTACATTCTAAATGTTTACTTATGCTAAGATACAAAATATTAGATAACACTCGTCACATTTTGTACAATTCTGCATCATAACAAGGTAGTAGAAAGTTTGATAATTGTACACTTGATCATTTACAGCAAATAATGACACCACTTCTGGCTGTCCACTTTTTTTTTAAACAAAAGATTTTTTTTATTATCCATAATCTGTAAAAATGTCTTATTCATCTAATGTACACTGTGTAAAAATTCCATTTTAATGTTGTACAGCAATAAACATACATATTCTGGCCAAGAATTTAATTCTTTACATAAATACAACTAATCTGATAAAAGCAAACCAAGTACAAATATTTTCCAAAAAAATGATGTTCAGGTAAAAAAAAAAAAAAAAAAAAAAATCTTGATTATTTTGACAAGCTATCAAAGTTTGGATCATTACACCCCCATAACACATTATTCTTTATAAAATGTAAGTAGGCAAAAACAGAGATCAATATATTTATATATATATATATATATATATATATATATATATATATATATATATGCTCAGTTCAACTTTCAGAAGAAAAATAAAACATGCATAAAAAGTGACAGTTTTTTTTTGTTTTGTAGAGTTTAATGCCATTTTTCAGCACAAGATAGACTATACATGGTGGCTAGTATTATTGGTGGAGGAAGAACCCAGGACAACCCCAGGAAATAACCACTGACCCACAAGAAGCTACTGGCAAGCTTTCTCACATAACTACATTAGCCGAATCTTAGACTCGAACTCACGCAGACAGAGGTGAGATGGCAGTGATCCGTAACGGAGAGTGCTTTAGACCACTCGGCCACTCGGGGCCCCTGTCAGAAACAGAAACATCAGGAAGCAAAAGTGCAGTGAATTTCACATTTTAAACTTGCTCTGTATTTGACAGTTCACTATGCTGATAGCTTATATTTCTCTGCACACATCACTTTTTTTCTCTTAGCTAGTCTTATCATTTTTACCTTTTCAACCCAAAATGGACAGGTTTCTTCCTACCTTTAAATTTTATCTTTTCAACCCAAAATGGATGGGTTTCTTCCTAACTTTAATTTTTACCTTTTCAACCCAAAATGGACAGGTTTCTTCCTACCTTTAATCTTTACCATTTCAACTCAAAATGGACAGGTTTTTTCCAACCTTTAATATTTCCCTTTTCAACCCAAAAATGGACAGGTTTCTTCCTACATTTACTGGAAGTCATCCACACAATTTAGTCCAAAGTTGTGATGTAGAGCTAATATTATTGTCTGGAAATTTTTTATATTCTTACAGTCAGTGACTTCAACTTTTGATGGATAAGTTCTGCCAACACTCATAGTGACCTAGATTTTTTACTCTTCCTTATCCCAAGTGCAAGCCAGCCACAAAATCTGGACAGATATTATGACTTGTGGTGAACATATAAAAACTATGGGCTTGAGTCATGACAGCACAGACTGAAAAGATTTGTGACAAATGCAGTTGTTCTTAATACATGATAGCAGTACAAGAAAAGACAATACAGAATGGGGGATTTCTTTTCAATACTCAAAATTACTCTGGGAACCTTAAAATTTCTTTTGTATTTCTTGCAGCTACTACAACTTTTAAACTAAAACACAAAAAGCATCTAATTGAAAAGTATTCCAGATGCCTGTTTTTTTCTTTTTTTTGTAATAATAATTATGAGGACTTTATATAGTGTCTAATCTTTAGAAACTCTTACCACTTTACAACATCTACAATGATATGACTACAAAAAAAACACCATGAAATTAGAAAACATAAGAAATGCTGAAAATATTTAAGGTAGGAAACATTCTTAGGTCTTTAAGTTTGTTCTTGCAGTCAAAAATACTGAGTTTTAAGAGCACCCTTGAAAGCCATCAGTGTTCTTATGTCTAAATTCAATGGGCAATTCATTGTCATGGTTGCCTTTAAAGTTTAAATAATATTTTCTTCATCATCTGCAAACAAAACTACGAAAATTATGTAAAGTCTTTACAGCTGTTTCTCTATGTTAAATAGCTTTAAGTAAAGTCTTTACAGATGTTTCTCTATGTTAAAAAGCCTTATGTAAAGTCTTCACAGATGTTTCTCTATGTTAAATAGCCTTATGTAAAGTCTTTAAAGATATTTCTCTGTGTTAAATAGCTTTATTAAAGTCTTCACAGATGTTTCTCTATTTTAAAAAGCTTTAGTAAAGTCTTCACAGATGTTTCTCTATGTTAAATAGCCTAATGAAATGTCTTCACAGATGTTTCTCTATGTAAAATAGCCTAATAAAAAGTCTTCACAGATGTGTCTCTATGTTAAATAGCTTTAGGTAAAGTCTTCACAGATGTTTCTCTATGTTAAATAACTTTATGTAAAGTCTTTAAAGGTATTTCTCAATGTTAAATAGCTTTATTAAAGTCTTCACAGATGTTTCTCTATGTTAAATAGCTTTAGGTAAAGTCTTCACAGATATTTCTCTATGTTAAATAATTTTATATAAAGTCTTCACTGATGTTTCTCTATGTTAAATAGCTTTATTAAAGGCTTCACAGATGTATATCTATGTATATCCTTATGAAAAGTCTTAAAAGATCTTTCTCTGTGTTAAATAGCCTTATGTAAAGTCTTCACTGATGTTTCTCTATGTTAAATAGCTTTAGGTAAAGTCTTCACAGATGTTTCTCTATGTTAAATGGCCTAATAAAAAGTCTTCACAGATGTTTCTCTATGTTAAATAGCCTTATGTAAAGTCTTCACAGAAGGTTCTACTGGTATATGTTAAATAGTCTGTTGTTGTTGTTGTTTTAACGCATAACATCATTTTTCAGCACACAATAGGCTATAACATGGCAGCCAGTATTAATGGTGGAGGAAGAACCTGGGAAAACCCCAGGAAAGAATCACTGACCCATGAGAAACTACTGGCCAGTTTTCTCACATACCCACATTGGCCGAATCTGAGACTTGAACCCATGCAGAGGTGAGATGGCAGTGATCCGTAACGGAGAGCGCTTTAGACCACTCGGGCCCCAACATAGCCTTATGTCAAGTCTTCACAGATCTTTCTCTATGTTAAATAGCCTTGTAAAGTCTTCACAGATCTTTCTCTATGTTAAATAGCTTTAGGTAAAGTCTTCACAGATGTTTCTCTATGTTAAATAGCCTTATGTAAAGTCTTCACAGATCTTTCTCTATGTTAAATAGCCTTACAAGTTTATACAAGCCCTAAAAAATATTATGGAATATTTTACCTCTCATACTCAACTGCAGCCTCATCCACCAGATTGAAAAACTGAACAATTCCTTCCCCTGTCACTGCTGATACACCAACTGACTATGAGACAAAAATAAAAAAACAAATCATATTGCACTTGTCTTATCTATATCACATGAATTACATAAATACAATTTTTAAGACATGTACGGAGTAATGCTGGCAGACTCAGCAGTGGTGTCCTGTAGTTTATATGGTACAGGATACCTTGAAAGCTAGATACAAATATATATATGAAAATCCAAAATTACTGGCATTTACTTTTGTAAAGGAACTAGCCTGGGACTACAGTTAACATAAAAAATGGCTTATTCATTTGACCAAGTAGGCCCAATGTTATGTCAGCTGTGTACACTCTTAATTTATTAATATGAAAATATAAAATATAAAGCACTGAATCCTGCCCATCATTGCAGTAATTTTAACTGAGATCTATCTGTTTTTCTATCTATCTATCTATATATCCATCTTAAGATTGTAATACTTGGTACAGTGTGACCCTGCAATAGCACACTCTATTATAATGATGGGCTTTGCTAATGTCACAAATTGTGACTTTTTCCTTACTGGCGACAAAATATACCATCTGGCTATGTTTTTGCGACATGGTTAGCTGTTTAAACTTTTATCTTCGGTTTGGAGTGGAGAAATTTGGACGCACCATAAAAGGTAGCTGGAGACATTTTATAAACTGTATCTGGAATCAATCTATTGTTACATAAACAAGTTCTTTGTTCATATTGACAAGCATTCTTAACATGGCATTGCTATATCATAATCTACTTAATATGCTGACATCTGACCAGAGTACTGTATGCTGACCAGAGTACTGTATGCTGTGATACTCTCCAATATTCATGCTACATGACTAGCTACAATTGACCAGCTAAAGCAGGAACAGTAACTGCTACAACTGACCAACGACAGCTAATTTTTTTTTTTTTTTTACAAATGTATACAGAAATAATTTTGCTGAATCATCATGGAAAACTGATTAGTTCATTCTGTATACATACTAGGCAAATGAAGAGAGAAAAAATCAGTCTCAGTGTTCTACAATTTAATACTTGATGTTGTCACTGCAACATCAAATGGGCATTTGTTTGGTCCTCTGAAGCTGTCCTTTAGTGGTGACTTCAACAACACAGGTACCCTTCATCAATGCAAGCTAACTAATATCTTTAATAAAAACAGAACCTTTTATCAAAGAAAGTCAGCACCAAACTTAAATAAAAGCAATGGAATCTGATGGATTCTTGCATTTTCCAAAGTGACTGGAACACGTTTATTGTGCTGTAAAAGTTTCCTTTTGGCAGGAAAAAGATATGCTTATGATCAGAACATATGGTGGCGTAAAAGCAAATTAAATTTCCATTTCAAACCACAGATATCTGGTTGTCAAATTAATTAAACATGGAGTATCTCCCAAAGAAGTTTGTTAAACTTTTTTATTTCTTCATGTTGTCATTTCCCTATGAAAAGCCTCATCCCCTGGGTACCCTCAGCAAGATGATATCTGTTTCCAGGTGACCAAAATCTAGGCCAATTTAAGTACATGTTCATGTTGAAAGTAAACAACTAAAGTAATGTGCTACTGGTAACAATATCGTGATTTAATGTCAATCTGATATAGATCAAGTGAGGAAGACCGTTTAATGTTATATGTTTTTTTGGGGCTTTTGAAACAGGATGTGACTAATACATGAATTTTATAATGTGTGATTCTTTACATACGCAATGCATAGTACTTAATGGATTATGGATTGTACTACACAAATGTAAGTTGTCAATATACAAGTGTATTTCGGACTAATTTGTCTTCATTTATTTTTGCCCACTTTTAATACCCTCCTCTCCCATCCATTTATTTAGTACATGCATAATTTTCTTCAGATAATTGACTTGGTTAGTTATAAAACTGTTCGATCTATAACATGGTCGGGTTCTATGAACCCCAACCACCTTGTCATAGTGGAGTCACACTTTATTTTATTGTGCTGTCTAAACACTTATCTTAGTTTCCAGGAAAATGACCAACTCAGAAGATATCAAAATGTATGTTTTTTTCATTCATCTTGTAAAATAGGCAATGTCTGTTTTCATTTGAGAGATGAATAATGTTATCTGAACTCAAAAATAGGGGATGGGTTTCATAATAATCCAAACAGCAAAATGGAGGGGATGGGTTATAGTTATCAATATATGAGTTAAATGGAATGGGATGGGTTATAGTTATTAATATATGAGTTAACTGGAGGGGAAGGATTATAGTTATCAATATATGAGTTAAATGGAGGGATGGGTTATAGTTATCAATGTACGAGTTAAATGGAGGGGAAGGATTATAGTTATAAATTTTTAAAAAAAAGTTAAATGGAGGGGATTGGTTATAGTCATCAATATATGAGTTAAATGGAGGGGATGGGTTATAGTTATCAATATATGAGTTAACTGGAGGGGAAGGATTATAGTTATCAATATTAGAGTTAAATGGAGGTGATGGATTATAGTTATTAATACAAGAGATAAATGGAGGGGATGGGTTATAGTTATTAATAGAAGAGATAAATGGAGGGGATTGGTTATAGTCATCATTTTAAGAGTTAAATGGAATGGGATGGGTTATAGTTATCCATAGAAGAGTTAAATGGAGGGGATGGGTTATAGTTATCAATATATGAGTTAAATGGAATGGGATGGGTTATAATTATCAATTTAAGAGTTAAATGGAGGTGATATATTATAGTTATTAATAGAAGAGATAAATGGAGGGGATTGGTTATAGTTATCATTTTAAGAGTTAAATGGAATGGGATGGGTTATAGTTATCAATATAAGAGTTAACTGGAGGTGATGGGTTATAGTTATTAATAGAAGAGATAAATGGAGGTGATGGGTTATAGTTATTAATTGAAGAGATAAATGGAGGGAATGGATTATAGTTATTAATAGAAGAGATAAATGGAGGGAATGGATTATAGTTATTAATAGAAGAGATAAATGGAGGGGATTGGTTATAGTTATTAATAGAAGAGATAAATGGAGGGGATTGGTTATAGTTATTAATAGAAGAGATAAATGGAGGGAATGGATTATAGTTATTAATAGAAGAGATAAATGGAGGGGATTGGTTATAGTTATTAATAGAAGAGATAAATGGAGGGGATTGGTTATAGTTATTAATAGAAGAGATAAATGGAGGGAATGGATTATAGTTATTAATAGAAGAGATAAATGGAGGGAATGGATTATAGTTATTAATAGAAGAGATAAATGGAGGGAATGGATTATAGTTATTAATTGAAGAGATAAATGGAGGGAATGGATTATAGTTATTAATAGAAGAGATAAATGGAGGGAATGGATTATAGTTATTAATTGAAGAGATAAATGGAGGGAATGGATTATAGTTATTAATTGAAGAGATAAATGGAGGGAATGGATTATAGTTATTAATAGAAGAGATAAATGGAGGTGATATATTATAGTTATTAATAGAAGAGATAAATGGAGGGGATTGGTTATAGTTATCATTTTAAGAGTTAAATGAAATGGGATGGGTATGATTCTCACAGACAACTGCTCAAGTATGCATATTTTCATAAATAAATTGCCAAACAAATACATATATAATCTCAGATATTGGATGATGAAGTTTGAAGTTACAATGTGAGCTGGGTCACATTTAAAAGTGACATATAGTTTAAAATTATATATTCATTAATATTCAATTTGTTTGAAGACACAATAATTTTAGATGTCCGTAAACATCTAATCCTAAAACCTGACATCTGAATCCAAGAAACGATAATGGACCAGATTTAAGACAGTCATTTAACATTGTGCCACATGGAGCTAGAGCATAAATATGAGGACACGTACCTAGGTGTAAGCAATGTAACTTTCTATTATAAACAAGTCAATGAACACAGGTGAACTGTCAATCATTTGGTTGACTCTACATTGAGCCTAAAGGCAGTTATTGTGTAGGAATGCAACAATATACAAGCAAGAACTCTTGCTTTGACCATATAAAGAATCAATAATGTATTACATGAAAAATTGACACACAATTTATGAAAGGCATCTATTATATATAAGAATTTCTGAATGGTAGAAAAGTAAATCCTTCAAATTGTAAGTCATGTGATTATATGAAAATAAAAATGAATAAAAAGGTGAGGTACTTACTGGGGATGAATGTATATATTATATCAAATAAGAAAGGTTTTGCAGTCTTAACCATTTCTCAATTTAGGAATTCGTAGCATACTACATGTGCCTTCTGTCAAAGTATTTTGTATATAAAAATAAGCAACATGCATGAGTAATGTATAGTAAAGAACAAATGATTTGAAATAGGTTTCAGATGAAACTAATCCATTGCTTTAATTATACCAATGTTATTGAGAAAGTAACTTTACTTGAGAACATCAAAATGTTCTGAATGTTGATGGCTAAAATATAATGGCAAATTGGCCTTCTTACTGTACACATTACTCATGCTATTAGAAACAATTTATTTCATTTGTTTATTTATTAGACAATTACCAGGGACTGGGACTGGGACTAACACATACAAATATATTAGTCCAAGCTGCTAAGAGATAAAATGACAAATTTAATTTTTGTGTGGTTGGATATTCAAGTATGTGATGATCATTTATGAAAAATTAAAAGTTCTATCATCAAAATTATCAAAAAAATAATGAATCTAAAACTGCAATGAATGAAACCATGTTGAGGATTTTTTTTTAAAAATTGGACCTGTTTTGCCACAACCATTATCAATAATTAACAAAAAATGTAAGATTTAATTTAACATTATGGCTAATAGTTGAATCTTATCCAAAACATAAAATAAAAAATATTTACTTTTAAATTTGTATAGAATTCATCCAGAACAAGACTCATGGATCTGGTCAAGTTAGAGGTGTATGATGTTTCATGCTCCAATGCTTCCTGGAAAGCCTCAAAGTCTGTCATCCATTCCACAGCAAAGCTGTTATTGACAATATCAATCTGTACAAAACAAATATTTTCATCGTTATTAAGTAATTACTGACATTTAGCTAAAAGAACTGCAACCAGCAAGAAAGAATACAAACTGATCAATTTAAGTATACTACCCACCCAACAAATCCCTATTGTACAAGTCAAACTTATAATTCATATGTCATACTTTCAAAATAAATTACCAGAATAAGAAATATATTGTCAAACTGCAAAACAATTTCCAAGCAATACATATTCTGAAGGGATTCAATTTATTTTTGAAAGCAACAAATTTCAAAATGATACATTTCTTTTTGGGTCAGCTCTTTCTCTAATGTTTCTAAAATTGTCTGAGCTGACCATAAAGGCTGGCGACTGGGATTTACCCTGGAAACGCATGGATTAACTTTAAGCTACCATGGGCTCTGAATCTTCCATCTCATTATTTTCCCTAAACAATACAGGGTTGTTCCTAAGTGCTGGGGACCAGGGATTTCACTCAGAAACATATGGTTCGATCACTGGCTGTTTTGGGCCATAGATCTTACATCTCAGTGTTCTCCATAGACACCTCTACAGTCCCTAACTCAAATGTCTGTCACCTGTGCCCAGTACCCATTCCTTGCTGAACCAGTGACTGGTGGTCAGTTACAGATCTATTATTGTCACTATAGGCATTTCTTGGTGACCAGTGTCTGGTGACTGGAAGATTGGCCGGTGACAGATCTTTGCTGACTGTCACCTGACATATTACCCTGTGACAAGTGCCTGTTGCCTGCTCAATAGGCAATGACTTGAAGAACAATGTATGCCTTTATGGACAGCGTCTGTTTGGAAAACTCAACTCAGACAAAAAAGTTTTTCTTTATTTAATTCAAAGTTAACTAGCATCATACAATGAACATGATTTCCTTGCGATGGGAAGGTGGGGCTTGCAATTTAGAGATGGCAACTTCACTAAAACAATGAACATGATTTCCTTGCGATGGGAAGGTGGGGCTTACAATTTAGAGATGGCAACTTCACTAAGTCTAAGAGTACAGAGAATCCATCAATATTGGCAGCTGATATCTTCCCACCCAGTTTTAAAGATATCTGCACGTGGAAGCAGGTGACTTCTTAACACCATACATCTCACAAACTGTAGCTAGTGACTTCCCTACATTAAGAAGTGCCACAAGGGTTCTATATAATAAAAGTGAGAGGCAGGACCCTTATTTCTGACCCTATAGGCTATCTGAGTTTCTGCCAAGTCCCAAACCTCATTGGGCCACAAACAACAATGGGACTCCATTTAAACATGTTGCACATATAAGACATGTGGCTTGAATGTCACCTGACACAATGTGACCAATGACTGTTGACTGCTCAATGTCACCTGACACAATGTGACCAATGACTGTTGACTGCTCAATGTCACCTGACACAATGTGATCAATGACTGTTGACTGCTCAATAGGCAATGACTTGTAGAACAATGTATGCCTTTATGCACAGCCTCTGTCCCATACTGCCTTCTTATGCCCACATTTACTAACACATTGAGACATTAACGAAAACTGCGAGGAATATAAGAAAAACAAATATTAACTGGGTAGGCAGTATGTACCCTGACATCTGCTGCTATGACATGGATGATAAAAACTGCTTCTTTAGCAATTTACTGAAAAATATCAAAATGAATGAACATGGAAACATGCACTAATAAAATACAAGGATTGTGGAGAAAATAACAAATACAGTTTGTACAACACAAAAAGGATATAAATGACACCTGAAATGACCAAAATTAACATAATAAAGTGTTGAGTACCCAAGAAAAGAGGCATATACTCTGATTGTCATCATAATGAAGGCAGGTGTTGTAATACTGCTATTAAAAATATCATTTATGGATTATCTCAAACATTTTTCTGGTTAGTAATGTCATAAGCATAAAACATAACTGCCTTTAAAATTAAAATGTAATCAATGCTTTATCTTAGTTACAGCTGAATTAAATTAGTCTTTTGAAGTATTTGAAATGAGTAAAAAAATTAAATATTAGTGAGTGTTACCTTGTTCATAGCCACAATAAAGGGCAGCTTTGTCCTGTACATGATGCTGCAGGCATAAAGCATGTTGGACATGAAGGTGATAGGACTCACACTGCGAGATGTATCCATCACATACACTACAACAGTTGGGAAAGTGGAAGCCTACAGGGTTCAGGAACAAAAAACCCAGAAGTAATTATTATATTATTACACAAACTCTTAACATGATGTTAAAAAAAATATGAGCTAGAAAGGTTTCCAAACATTTTGACAGGATCTCTGGTTCTGATCAGCAGAGGAAACACTGAAATGCACTAAAAACACTGATGCCCTACCAACTGATAACACTGAAATGCACTATAAACATGGATGCCCTACTGACTGATAACACTGAAATGCACTATAAACACGGATGCCCTACTGACTGATAACACTGAAATGCACTATAAATACTGATGCCCTTCTGACTGATAACACTAAAATGCACTAAAAACACTGATGCCCTACTGACTGATAACACTGAAATGCACTAAAAACACTGATGCCCTACTGACTGATAACACTGAAATGCACTAAAAACACTGATGCCCTACTGACTGATAACACTGAAATGCACTAAAAACACTGATGCCCTACTGACTGATAACACTGAAATGCACTAAAAACACTGAGCCCTACTGACTGATAACACTGAAATGCACTAAAAACACTGATGCCCTACTGACTGATAACACTAAAATGCACTAAAAACACTGATGCCCTACTGACTGATAACACTGAAATGCACTAAAGGCACTGATGCCCTACTGACTGATAACACTGAAATGCACTAAAGGCACTGATGCCCTACTGAATGATAACACTGAAATGCACTAAAAACACTGATGCCCTACTGAATGATAACACTGAAATGCACTAAAAACACTGATGCCCTACTGACTGATAACACTGAAATGCACTAAAAACACTGAGCCCTACTGACTGATAACACTGAAATGCACTAAAAACACTGATGCCCTACTGAATGATAACACTGAAATGCACTAAAAACACTGATGCCCTACTGACTGATAACACTGAAATGCACTAAAAACACTGATGCCCTACTGACTGATAACACTGAAATGCACTAAAAACACTGATGCCCTACTGACTGATAACACTGAAATGCACTAAAAACACTGATGCCCTACTGACTGATAACACTAAAATGCACTAAAAACACTGATGCCCTACTGAATGATAACACTAAAATGCACTAAAAACACTGATGCCCTACTGACTGATAACACTAAAATGCACTAAAAACACTGATGCCCTACTGACTGATAACACTGAAATGCACTAAAAACACTGATGCCCTACTGACTGATAACACTGAAATGCACTAAAAACACTGATGCCCTACTGACTGATAACACTGAAATCCACTAAAAACACTGATGCCCTACTGACTGATAACACTGAAATGCACTAAAGGCACTGATGCCCTACTGACTGATAACACTGAAATGCACTAAAAACACTTAGCCCTACTGACTGATAACACTGAAATCCACTAAAAACACTGATGCCCTACTGACTGATAACACTAAAATGCACTAAAAACACTTAGCCCTACTGACTGATAACACTGAAATGCACTAAAAACACTGATGCCCTACTGACTGATAACACTAAAATGCACTAAAAACACTGATGCCCTACTGACTGATAACACTGAAATGCACTAAAAACACTGATGCCCTACTGACTGATAACACTGAAATGCACTAAAAACACTGATGCCCTACTGACTGATAACACTGAAATCCACTAAAAACACTGATGCCCTACTGACTGATAACACTGAAATGCACTAAAGGCACTGATGCCCTACTGACTGATAACACTGAAATGCACTAAAAACACTTAGCCCTACTGACTGATAACACTGAAATGCACTAAAAACACTGATGCCCTACTGACTGATAACACTGAAATGCACTAAAAACACTGATGCCCTACTGACTGATAACACTGAAATCCACTAAAAACACTGATGCCCTACTGACTGATAACACTGAAATGCACTAAAGGCACTGATGCCCTACTGACTGATAACACTGAAATGCACTAAAAACACTTAGCCCTACTGACTGATAACACTGAAATCCACTAAAAACACTGATGCCCTACTGACTGATAACACTGAAATGCACTAAAGGCACTGATGCCATACTGACTGATAACACTGAAATGCACTAAAAACACTTAGCCCTACTGACTGATAACACTGAAATCCACTAAAAACACTGATGCCCTACTGACTGATAACACTGAAATGCACTAAAGGCACTGATGCCCTACTGACTGATAACACTGAAATGCACTAAAAACACTGATGCCCTACTGAATGATAACACTGAAATGCACTAAAAACACTGATGCCCTACTGACTGATAACACTGAAATGCACTAAAAACACTGATGCCCTACTGAATGATAACACTGAAATCCACTAAAAACACTGATGCCCTACTGAATGATAACACTAAAATGCACTATAAACACCGATGCCCTACTGACCGCTAACACTGAATTGCACTAAAAACACAGATGCCCTACTGACCGATAACTAAATGCACTATAAACGCTGATGCCCTACTGACTGATAGCACTGAAATGCACTAAAAACACTGAGCCCTACTGACTGATAACACTGAAATGCACTAAAAACACTGATGCCCTACTGAATGATAACACTAAAATGCACTATAAACACCGATGCCCTACTGACTGATAACACTGAAATGCACTAAAAACACTGATGCCCTACTGACTGATAACACTGAAATGCACTAAAAACACTGATGCCCTACTGAATGATAACACTGAAATGCACTAAAAACACTGATGCCCTACTGAATGATAACACTGAAATGCACTAAAAACACTGATGCCCTACTGAATGATAACACTAAAATCCACTAAAAACACTGATGCCCTACTGAATGATAACACTGAAATGCACTAAAAACACTGATGCCCTACTGAATGATAACACTGAAATGCACTAAAAACACTGATGCCCTACTGACTGATAACACTGAAATGCACTAAAAACACTGATGCCCTACTGAATGATAACACTGAAATGCACTAAAAACACTGATGCCCTACTGACTGATAACACTGAAATGCACTAAAAACACTGATGCCCTACTGAATGATAACACTGAAATGCACTAAAAACACTGATGCCCTACTGAATGATAACACTGAAATGCACTAAAAACACTGATGCCCTACTGACTGATAACACTGAAATGCACTAAAAACACTGATGCCCTACTGAATGATAACACTGAAATGCACTAAAAACACTGATGCCCTACTGAATGATAACACTAAAATCCACTAAAAACACTGATGCCCTACTGAATGATAACACTAAAATGCACTATAAACACCGATGCCCTACTGACTGATAACACTGAAATCCACTAAAAACACTGATGCCCTACTGAATGATAACACTGAAATGCACTAAAAACACTGATGCCCTACTGACTGATAACACTGAAATGCACTAAAGGCACTGATGCCCTACTGACTGATAACACTGAAATGCACTAAAAACACTTAGCCCTACTGACTGATAACACTGAAATGCACTAAAAACACTGATGCCCTACTGACTGATAACACTGAAATGCACTAAAGGCACTGATGCCCTACTGACTGATAACACTGAAATGCACTAAAAACACTGATGCCCTACTGACTGATAACACTTAAATGCACTAAAAACACTTAGCCCTACTGACTGATAACACTGAAATGCACTAAAAACACTGATGCCCTACTGACTGATAACACTGAAATGCACTAAAAACACTGATGCCCTACTGACTGATAACACTAAAATGCACTATAAACACCGATGCCCTACTGAATGATAACACTAAAATGCACTAAAAACACTGATGCCCTACTGACTGATAACACTGAAATGCACTAAAAACACTGATGCCCTACTGAATGATAACACTAAAATGCACTAAAAACACTGATGCCCTACTGAATGATAACACTAAAATGCACTAAAAACACTGATGCCCTACTGACTGATAACACTGAAATGCACCAAAAACACTGATGCCCTACTGAATGATAACACTAAAATGCACTAAAAACACTGATGCCCTACTGAATGATAACACTAAAATGCACTAAAAACACTGATGCCCTACTGAATGATAACACTAAAATGCACTAAAAACACTGATGCCCTACTGACTGATAACACTGAAATGCACTATAAACATGGATGCCCTACTGACTGATAACACTGAAATGCACTAAAAACACTGATGCCCTACTGAATGATAACACTGAAATGCACTAAAGGCACTGATGCCCTACTGACTGTTAACACTGAAATGCACCAAAAACACATGCCCTACTGACTGATAACACTAAAATGCACTATAAACACTGAATCTTGCTTTAATGACAAATACAAATTTCCTGGAATTCAAGATAAGTCGGTTTCTTCTCATTAACCAATAAGCATTGAAACCATTACTGATATTCTTGACAAACTCCATCATAGCAATGATATCAAAATTACTACTTTTCAGTCAACACATTCATAAGTCACATGCAGGCTTTTCTGTCATGACCTTTGACCCTGGACCTAATAAAATTGATAGAAGACCAATTCATTTGTCTGAGACAATTCCAAAATATGATCTCTTTCATAGTTTGGTTAAATCTACAAGAAATATTTTTTTTTGTAAATATAGTGGTATCATTTTAGGTATTCTTCAGATACAGACTGGTTTAACTGATACTAACCCATTTATACTTGCTTCCAATGCCATGCCTACAAGTGTGTACAGACTGGTTTATAATCAATTTATACTTGCTTCCATTATCATGCCTACAAGTGTGAACAGACTGGTTTATAATCAATTTATACTTACTTCCATTATCATGCCTACAAGGTAACTTTGTAATAACTGTTCAAGACATAACTTGCAAGGTTTCTGTTACAGGCCTGCTATAAAATAAATGGCACTCATTTTTAATTAATATTGTGGATTTTTCTAAAATGGCTAAACATCTATTGTTTACAAAGTAATTACAGTAAACCAATACATACTTCTATTTGTCAAATAATTACACATTTTCAAATCATCAATCTGAACAAACTGGAGACACGTTCATGCCATGACACTTCTTATCAAATCTGGTCAAATTCCATCAAGTGGTTTTAAATATATTTATAGCTTTTTTGTTTTGAGCAAAGGTGGACATATTTTATGGCAGATCAAAATCAAATCTGAAAGCCTTAAGCTACGATGATTTGTGCCAAATATGAGTAAATTCAATTCAATTGGTTTTGAGAAGTCATTTAAATTCTTATCAGCAGTCATATATTACAGTAAATCAGCATCTTTTGAACAATGCCGAATGACAGTTGTGCCGAAAGATGGTTATGCTGAAAGGCATTTATGCCGAAAGACAGTTATGCCAAGATACAGTTATGCCAAAAGACAGTTATGCCAAGATACAGTTATGCCAAAAGACAGTTATGCCAAGATACAGTTATGCCAAAAGACAGTTATGCCAAGATACATGGAATTAATTTGGAAGATTTTCATGTCATGTTGGGGCTGTTTTTAAGAATAAGTACTTTACACTTTTCTTTGTCTATATTTAGTAATGGAGCCATTTTAAACAAATCTGTGGAGTGGATTTTGGAAGTTTTAAATAGAAATTGTGAGCAATGGAACATGACAATGCAGAGTAGCATGTAAGAAAATGCAGACTACAAAACTATTTAAAGCACAATGCAAGTGCCTGTGACAATAAGATAAGATAAAGGTATTTGTATATTTATGTCTACAGGTAAATAATGATGATACTTTTGTAACCTGTGCTGGCAAAAAGATTGTCACTTACACTCAACTCAGGTGGGTGTGTTTTCAAATAATGTTTTTTATTTGCAAAATACTGTCATACAGAATACCTGGATATAATTTAATCTTGATTATTTTGCACCTAACACTGTATCATACATGAATGATAGTTGTTTTCAAGATATCAGCTGAGTATTTCCCTCTTGTTTGCGATTTTGTTGAATCCAATTTTCAGCCGGATAACATATTCAAACGTTTGAGCACAACCAAACAATTTTTTTCTCACTGTTCATGTCAATGAACAATGTGATGTGTGTCACAGAATTAGGCGAAAATTGAATTTATTTCTTCTTGAATTACAAACTAATTTCACCATTTTTTTTTTGTTTCATCGTACATGCATTACCTGGGGTGAATAAGTGCTTTTTCAAGGTAAGCGACGTGTAACGATTTGCATGTGCCTGACTTTGTATCACTTGAAGTCAGGAACATTAGAATCACTGGGTGCACGGTAATTTTGCCGTGAATTCTGCTCACCTATTTGAGGATATATAAGGCAGAATATTTCTGATAATATTACGGGACCAAAAGTATCTTATCACAGGAAAGATAGCTCGTCATTCTTTCTCCAGCCAAAGGGGTGAGTGTTACATTTATATTTCATTTTATTGAGAATTTTATTCAGTTAATCATTTCATGTAATGATGCCTTTATTACAATGCAGATTTAAACGTGGAATATTTGGAATTACTAGTCACTATTAGACTTTAAATGCAATAGTGTCATCTAAGTTGTAGATTGTTTTAGAAAAAACTATTATTAGTTTGGTCTCTTTACTGTAGCTGATATTGTAGCGGAACATCTCTGAAATTGTTGCTGATTTGTAGCTGAACATCTCTGAAATTGTTGCTGATTGTAGCTGAACATCTCTGAACGTATCTGATTGTAGCTGAACGTCTCTGAACGTATCTGATTGTAGCTGAATGTCTCTGAACGTATCTGATTGTAGCTGAACGTCTCTGAATTGTAGCTGAATGTGATTAATTGTGCCATTTGATTGTGAGATCAAATTGAGGTATCTGACTGTCTGTCTGTCGGATTGTCTGTCTGTCTACATTTGTCGTGATGTGTAAATATCCGGAAATCTAGAAGTCTGAGTGTCGGAGCTGTCTAGAGGTGTAAACATCCGGGGTGGCATCTAGGTATTTGGGAACGTTGGTTCTAATAGATGCTGTATGCTGTCTGTACATATAACTGTGGTGGATCCGTGAAGGGCAAGTGACCGATAAAAGTATTGAGTCAACCCTAGGTATTTGGAGAAGCTGGGCGGCGATTCAACAGGTGGTGAATCATACGGTTATACAGGGTCGAGACACGTGTGTGTTGCATTACGTAGTTATTTCTAATCACAATAGTAGTTCAAGGGATTACATGAATCTCAATAAAAGTTAGCAACTTGATTAAATACATGTATATGTTCGTGCTAGTTGTCGCAATCCATACGTGCAATAGTATAGTTTGATGTTTGTATTTATTATCGCGATTTATACTTGCGTTAATATAACTTTTGTAAAGGTTCCTTGGATCTGTGTATAGTCCAAGAGATTCCTTTGTATCTGTGTTTTATTTTGTATTAATATTTAATTTATTGTTGAATTGTGAATAGTTGTGAAAAGAGATTGTGGGTTGAATGCATGAGTTATTGTGTTGATACATCATTATTTTTCATTAATAATTTATTTCATAAATTTACATTATCTTTCACACATTGTGTTTGTGTTGTTCATTTAATCCACCATCCACTCGGTAACAATTCTGTTACAGTCAGGACCTTTAAGTCAAAGCCTCGATCAAAGCAAGGATATAAAATAAATGAGCTTTACCTAAATTCTGTTACAATGTGTGTTATTGGACATAAGTGGTACATGCTACATGAATATATTTTATTCTTTAAAAAACAACAAATGATAACAATACAAGGTTAGTTTCTGTGTGTGCATGTGATCTGGATTTTTAACACAGCTTTAAATTTTTAAATTTATATCATTACCATGTCTGCAGGGACAGTTTACAATGATGTCTAGCACTGAAGCATCATGCTGCAGACATATAGCATGATATCCAACCAGTCACATTATCTTGATACCAGACCGACCAGTCCTAACAATAACCTCTTAATGCTGCGGTTAGTACCATTTTTGTAAGTTTTTGGTACGTCTCTGCCACAACCTCAGGTTAGTTTCTTTCTTTCTTTGTTTTTCAAATAAGCATTTTGTTATCTATTTTATTGCAATGTGAATTGTGGGAGGGGAGTTGAGCACAAATACAATACAAATTTATTTTGTTTCTTAAGTTTAAGGACATAAGACCTAGGAGGAAGCCCTGAGTGGCCGAGTGGTCTAAAGCTCTTTACGGATCACTGCCAATTCACCTCTGTCTGCATGGGTTCAAGACTCAGATTCAGCCAATCTGGGTATGTGAGAAAGCTTGTCAGTGGTTCTTTCCAGGGTTCTTCCTCCACCATTTATATTAGCTGCCATTTATAGCCTATTGTGTGCTGAAAAATGGCATTAATCCCTACAACAGCAACAACATATAACCTAGGAGAAAACCATATGTTCTCCAACAGGAATTTTTTTTGTTTTATTGTGTCCAAATATAAACAGTAAATATAGTAATACTTATATTGTGTGTGAATTGATTGTGTCTGCTTGTCTAATTGGCTTTATGTGTATGGGGATGTCTTTGTAGATCTGTACATGAAAACATGGCTTGTCTACTAATGAAATATACATGTTGGTTTCCAATCTGCACATTTTGAGAAATGCCTTACCAGAGCTTCTGTAATGATAGTGCCTGATGCGGACCAGGTAAACACCTCAATCTGTCCAGGAGTATCCAGGATCACATATCTACCAAATACATAAAAATTGTCAATAAACATATCTACCAAATACATCAAAACTGTCCATTACACATGCAGTTTTAAGGAAATCAGAAGAAAAAGAGAAAATGATTTAAGAATACTCTTGTCTACAGAGATAAAATATATGACTGTTTAAATGAAAACATGGAGTTAGTATATAAAAAAACTGACATCTACCATAACCAATAGCAAGGGCAGTTCAGCGACAACAATGATTTCTTATAATGTAAACTTTTTTCTTCTATTTTTTTAGCAATGGCAGCTGACCTGAAAGACTTTATGAACTGATTTTTTAAGCTGACTAGTTTTTGAGAAGTCCTTTCCATTTTTCAATTTTTTAAGTAACTGCTGACAAATTTGACAGCAGCTAACATGGTTTAACAAAATTAAGATTCCTCTGTAGCATGATTCCTGCCATAAAATGCCTTTGTTGCATAATTTGTCATAAAATGCCTTTGTGGCATGATTTATGCCATAAAATGCTTTTGTGACCTGCTTTCTGTTATAAAATGCCCTCAAGACATGATTTTTGTTATATTTTTGTTTCTCTGCAGTTCTTAAGAAGTCATTTGAATATCTTCACTTTCTTTTTGTAATGGTAATCATTTTTGAAGACAGATTGACATAATTTGTATGAACTTTCTTTTTGTAATGGCAATCATTTTTGAAGACTGACATAATTTGTACGAAGCTTGAAGGCCTTCATGTGTAGATGTTTAGAGTAAAATTTGGTCCAATTCTATTTTATTTTTAATAATTGTTTCATGACCTAATGTCATTACTTGTAGAAAAATTAAATTAAATTAAATTAAATTAAATTAAATTAAATTAAATTAAATTAAATTAAATTAAATTAAATTAATTCCTTCAACCAAATAATGTTCAGCAAGCTTTAAGAAGTCACAAACTATTTTTAGTAATGGTATCCACAAGTGATACATTTGCTGAGCTTATTCTGCATTTTTTTTAATTAAAACAAGTTGTTTTAAGGTTGTTTTTTTATATTTAGTAACAACAGTAATATTTTTTGGGTGAGTTAGACATGTAAGTAAATATATATTGTGTGTAAGCCTAATAACCAATATAAACTATATATTTACAACAAATTCCCCATTTTTATCTCATATTTAGTAAATTTAGTGGAATGCACAATATTATATAGTATAACAATATGATTTAGATGTTGGCAGTCATTTTTACAGTACTGAAGAAATAAAATGCCCCTTATGGTAACAAAATGAAGAATGTATTAAATGATTGTAACTTACAAAATCTCCATACAGATACCACTGTATCTGTATTTAGATTACAATAAGATCAGACATTTGCATTTCCAAGTTCTCATGTATCTGTATTTAGATTACAATAAGATCAGACTGTTGCATTTCCAAGTTCTCCACTGTATCTGTATTTAGATTACAATAAGATCAGACTTTTGCATTTCCAAGTTCTCCACTGTATCTGTATTTAGATTACAATAAGATCAGACTTTGCATTTCCAAGATCTTCACAGTATCTGTATTTAGATTACAATAAGATCAGACATTTGCATTTCCAAGATCTCCACTGTATCTGTATTTAGATTACAATAAGATCAGACTTTGCATTTCCAAGATCTTCACAGTATCTGTATTTAGATTACAATAAGATCAGACTTTTGCATTTCCAAGTTCTCCTCTGTATCTGTATTTAGATTACAATAAGATCAGACATTTGCATTTCCAAGTTCTCCACTGTATCTGTATTTAGATTACAATAAGATCAGACTTTTGCATTTCCAAGATCTTCACAGTATCTGTATTTAGATTACAATGAGATCAGACATTTGCATTTCCAAGTTCTCCACTGTATCTGTATTTAGATTACAATAAGATCAGACTTTTGCATTTCCAGGTTCTCCACTGTATCTGTATTTAGATTACAATAAGATCAGACATTTGCATTTCCAAGATCTTCACAGTATCTGTATTTAGATTACAATAAGATCAGACTGTTGCATTTCCAAGTTCTCCATTGTATCTGTATTTAGATTACAATAAGATCAGACTTTTGCATTTCCAAGTTCTCCACTGTATCTGTATTTAGATTACAATAAGATCAGACATTTGCATTTCCAAGATCTTCACAGTATCTGTATTTAGATTACAATAAGATCAGACATTTGCATTTCCAAGATCTCCACTGTATCTGTATTTAGATTACAATAAGATCAGACTTTGCATTTCCAAGATCTTCACAGTATCTGTATTTAGATTACAATAAGATCAGACATTTGCATTTCCAAGTTCTCCACTGTATCTGTATTTAGATTACAATAAGATCAGACTTTTGCATTTCCAAGTTCTCCACTGTATCTGTATTTAGATTACAATAAGATCAGACATTTGCATTTCCAAGATCTTCACAGTATCTGTATTTAGATTACAATAAGATCAGACATTTGCATTTCCAAGATCTCCACTGTATCTGTATTTAGATTACAATAAGATCAGACTTTGCATTTCCAAGATCTTCACAGTATCTGTATTTAGATTACAATAAGATCAGACATTTGCATTTCCAAGTTCTCCACTGTATCTGTATTTAGATTACAATAAGATCAGACTTTTGCATTTCCAAGTTCTAAATTGTATCTGTATTTAGATTACAATAAGATCAGACATTTGCATTTCCAAGATCTTCACAGTATCTGTATTTAGATTACAATGAGATCAGACATTTGCATTTCCAAGTTCTCCACTGTATCTGTATTTAGATTACAATAAGATCAGACTTTTGCATTTCCAGGTTCTCCACTGTATCTGTATTTAGATTACAATAAGATCAGACATTTGCATTTCCAAGATCTTCACAGTATCTGTATTTAGATTACAATAAGATCAAACTGTTGCATTTCCAAGTTCTCCATTGTATCTGTATTTAGATTACAATAAGATCAGACTTTTGCATTTCCAAGTTCTCCACTGTATCTGTATTTAGATTACAATAAGATCAGACATTTGCATTTCCAAGATCTTCACAGTATCTGTATTTAGATTACAATAAGATCAGACATTTGCATTTCCAAGATCTCCACTGTATCTGTATTTAGATTACAATAAGATCAGACTTTGCATTTCCAAGATCTTCTCAGTATCTGTATTTAGATTACAATAAGATCAGACATTTGCATTTCCAATATCTTCACTGTATCTGTATTTAGATTACAATAAGATCAGACATTTGCATTTCCAAGTTCTCCACTATATCTGTATTTAGATTACAATAAGATCAGACATTTGCATTTCCAAGATCTTCACAGTATCTGTATTTAGATTACAATAAGATCAGACACTTGCATTTCCATGATCTTCACAGTATCTGTATTTAGATTACAATGAGATCAGACATTTGCATTTCCAAGTTCTCCACTGTATCTGTATTTAGATTACAATAAGATCAGACTTTTGCATTTCCAAGTTCTCCACTGTATCTGTATTTAGATTACAATAAGATCAGACTTTTATAGATCTGAGAAAAATTCTGGTATTAATAAAAGGTCTACTTACTTGCAGTCTGATGATCTTTTTTCAATGAAGGTCATGACCTTTAAAAATGAAAATTACATTCTTAGAATGTTAAAATGTGAGATGGATAAATGTCTTTCAAGTCTGTTGAGAGAAAAAAAACATGTACATTAGTTACTGCAAATGAAAATTAGGAATACGGAGATCCAAATTTTCTAAATGCATGGAGTCTATAACATATGTGTAAAGAGAATCAGACAATACGATCTTCCAAACACCTAAAACATTGAAACTCTTTGTTATACATGTAAAAAATAATGCAGAGCATTCAACTGTTTGCAAATTTTATTTAGCAATACTTAGATCAATACTGCTTAAAGTTTGTAAATTACTGTTGTTTTTCATGATAGTATGTTGTTTTGTCATTAATTATATTTTTAATAATGCCTGATTAACATCATTATCAATAATCTCCGACAATGTTGCATAACTTCAAATCCTTCAGGTTATTTACCATACAACCTGATAATGTACTCCACACTTAAGACAGGTCATCCCTTGATTTCAGAGAAGATCAATGTATAATAGTATTAGGTCAATCATTTAACCAGTCAAATGTTATGCAAAACTTCATTGGTGCAGTAAAATGATAAAAAATTAAACATGTCAGAAAACAAATTATTGTTGTTTTTTGTGTAGGGAGTGGGATGGGGTTGAAGGATCAAGTGAATTATAATCATGTTAAACTTATCATTGCTTATCTGCTATTATTTGCAATCCCATGTTGTTTTTTCATGATACCAGTCACAAGTCCAAGGAGATTGCTCCTCCATCAGTAAGAACACTATTATTCCAGTCTTTACCTCAACCCACTTCCAACAATTGGTATAGCATCCTTCTACGACATGGAATTTGATAAAAGCAATATCAGAGCGGGAAGGGAAGATGGAACTGGGCAATAACTGCAGGTGAGTGTAACAATTAAAATCAGTCTTCCCCCACCAAAATGACATTTACATAGCAGTAATACATTACCTGCTATTACTGCATTGCTGAATTCATCCAACAGGTTGGAGGTTGATGGCCTAAGATAGGCCATCAAAATGAACTTAATAATTCTGTCAGTAAGGTGAAAACTAGCTGATGTTTAACAACTTGTTTGGGCGATACAACTGGCCCAAAGCATACATAACATCACTCTGGTGCATCATTCAGTGAAGGTAACAAGTCAAGAGAGTTTTGTGAGATCATGGCATCTAAGGATTATGCAGGAATAACCTAAACCTCATGGACTTTAATTTCATGAAAGATATTTTTCAGTGTAATAAAGTATTATAGTTATTTCTCTCTTTTTGATTTAGAGAGTAAAATATGCAGAATTCTAACTAATTAAAGAAATCTATCCTGATGACAAAGGAGCTATCAAAGATGGCGGATTCTTGGCCAGAAATCCAGGTTGGCTAAGAAGTTAGACTGTGTCACAGTTATCATACCAATGAACAATAAACAACCCTTTTCCAGTGACAATACATGAACTGTTCTCTTCCTCAATCATGCTAGGGAGAGAAGGAAGGGTAAGGTTATCCAAGGAAGCTTCACTCCAAGCTTTACCACATTCTGATAATAACCATTTAACATACGATAAGTTTCATCTCAGCATTAAAGGTACTGAAAAGTAACTTTCATACCTAAGAGCTCATATATAAAAAGATGACTTCCACTACACTGACATGTGCCCAAGTGATGTCTTCCAGTGATGAAGATAAAGAATCAGGTCCTTTATTCATAGCCTTATTCATGTCCCACACCTTGTCGAGACAAAAAGAACAAACGGTCAACTGTCCATGTGTACAGACACAGTACACACTAAGCATGTGTGGGGTTGGGATGGGGTGTGTACCCCAAGCTGCTTTCTTAAGGTTGGATTTACCCAGGCATAGAGGCATCATAGAACGTTGAGAGAAATAAATGAAATAACACAATGAATCCGAACAACAGCTGCATTGGAAATTCTCATTCTAACTTCTAACAGTACTCCATTTACTAAGTGTAGGATAAAAAACAAATGTTTTGCTAGCAAGGTACTTAAAACCTCAAATTTAATGCAATGGTACACTGACACACAAAAATTACATAAGAGACTAAGGAGAAAATACTAAACACAACACAACAAGGATACAATTAGTAGTATAAATGTCAAATGATAACTTAAATAAGGAAATACTGAGCACCCACATGACATGCTGAAGTGCATGGATAAGAATGCTATTCATATTGTCAGAATTGGACTCAGACTGAGATCATGCTTTAATTTACTAACTGGAGGAAGAATTAATCTCACCTTTGACTCGGGATTAATGCCAGGAAAAGATACAGTAATGCAACAATAGCAGGTAAAGCATTACCACTATTAAAATACTTATTTGATGAAACAGGAGAATAACCTTGTCATATTACTTTAAAATTTAATTTTCATTCACAATGTGCTTGCCTAATAATTTGATGACACGAGGTGATACTATACATCTTCAAGTTACTATTAGAAAAATGATGATTTAGGTAAATTAACCTAAATGTTACAGTCTATGTGATAAAGCACAAGCTATTTTTTCATTTTACAACACAAAGTTTTGAAAGCAATGAATTATTATGGAGCATCACTTACCTGATCAAATCTGGTTGCAAACAAATTCAAAGATGTTACAATGCCACCATTAGGTCCTAGGGAGTATCTAACATATTAAGGAAGAAACACAATGGATAATACATTTATCCTTACCCCCACCCCTTTGGTAATTGAAAAATGGATTAAAAGACATAACCATGCATACTTTTAGTGCTAGACTTTATTCATTTGAACTAACTTTCATGTGTAAGTCATAAATGTGTCTTTCAAATTTATTTATATAAAATAAAATTAAAGCCTAATTTTTTTAAATTAAAAACATTAATTTGCAAGGAGGATTGTTAACAGATACCATAAATGTAGTGGAATCAATGTGAGGAGTTCACTTCCTCTATCAAAACACAGCTTCCTGAAGCAAATGTCAACTTTGTTGGAAATGCAAATACATGTATGTATATTTGCATGTCATATAAATAAAATATGTCTAATGTATGTATGTTGCATCTTTGATATACATTCACTATATACATTTTTATCAATTAATATACAGTGTGTGTGTGTGTGTGAGAGAGAGAGAGAGAGAGAGAGAGAGAGAGAGAGAGAGAGAGAGAGAGAAAGAAGTAGGATTATAATAATTGGGGTGGGGGTGGGACAAGGACTATGAGAATGAAAATTAACTAATTCAATGTTTCACCCATAAATGGTTTTTTTAAGTGGACATTAATTACATAAAGTCAAATACAGCATGGTCCTGTGATGATTCATCACCATGTATAGTGTAAATCACATCACTAATAATATTCATTTGGCAATAATTTTTCCAATTAAAACAATAATCATCATATGCTGAATGTTTTATACATTTTACACAAAGTCAGAATCTGCATGTCAAGGTCATGATCAAAGCTTTGCCATATAATGTGTAAACTTGACTCCAAGGTCACAGAGGTGAGTAAGTGTGTTATTAAATGAGTTCTCTTACCTACATAATGATTCATCATCACAAGTGTAAAGACAATGCAACAAGGAATTCATGAAATATAAAAATAAATAAAAAATAAATAAGAGAAACTTTGGCCAAGAATTTGATCACCGAGTCAAAGGAGTCATTGAGTATGTCACAAAGAGAGCTGTCTTTGATTCCAAACATTCATCCCATGTATGAAGAAAGTTACAAATTTAAACAACCCAAAATGAAACAAAAGGTCCAAGTGAATCTGAAATCACTCAACTGGCTGATATCTGTCTTATAATCAAATACAAAAGCTCTTGACTGGCTGTTATCTGTCTTATAATAAAATAAAAAAACTTTTGACTGGCTGTTATCTGTCTTATAATAAAATAAAAAAACTTTTGACTGGCTGTTATCTGTCTTATAATAAAATAAAAAAACTCTTAACTGGCTGTTATCTGTCTTGTAATCAAATATAAAAGCTCTTGACTGGCTGTTATGTGTCTTATAAGCAAATACAAAAGCTCTTGACTGGCTGTTATCTGTCTTATAATAAAATATAAAAGCTCTTGACTAGCTGTTATCTGTCTTGTAATCAAATACAAAAGCTCTTGACTGGCTGTTATCTGTCTTATAATAAAATATAAAAGCTCTTGACTGGCTGTTATCTGTCTTATAATAAAATATAAAAGCTCTCGACTGACTGTTATGTGTCTTATAAGCAAATACAAAAGCTCTCGACTGACTGTTATCTGTCTTATAATAAAATATAAAAGCTCTTGACTGACTGTTATCTGTCTTATAATAAAATATAAAAGCTCTCGACTGACTGTTATGTGTCTTATAAGCAAATACAAAAGCTCTCGACTGACTGTTATCTGTCTTATAATAAAATATAAAAGCTCTTGACTGACTGTTATCTGTCTTATAATAAAATATAAAAGCTCTCGACTGACTGTTATGTGTCTTATAAGCAAATACAAAAGCTCTCGACTGACTGTTATCTGTCTTATAATAAAATATAAAAGCTCTTAACTGGCTGTTATCTGTCTTATAATCAAATATAAAAGCTCTCGACTGGCTGTTATGTGTCTTATAAGCAAATACAAAAGCTCTTGACTGACTGTTATGTGTCTTATAATAAAATATAAAAGCTCTTGACTGACTGTTATCTGTCTTATAATCAAATATAAAAGCTCTTGACTGACTGTTATCTGTCTTATAATCAAATATAAAAGCTCTTGACTGGCTGTTATCTGTCTTATAATAAAATATAAAAGCTCTTGACTGACTGTTATCTGTCTTATAATCAAATATAAAAGCTCTTGACTGACTGTTATCTGTCTTATAATCAAATATAAAAGCTCTTGACTGACTGTTATGTGTCTTATAAGCAAATACAAAAGCTCTCGACTGACTGTTATCTGTCTTATAATAAAATATAAAAGCTCTTGACTGACTGTTATCTGTCTTATAATAAAATATAAAAGCTCTTGACTGACTGTTATGTGTCTTATAAGCAAATACAAAAGCTCTCGACTGACTGTTATCTGTCTTATAATAAAATATAAAAGCTCTTGACTGACTGTTATCTGTCTTATAATAAAATATAAAAGCTCTCGACTGACTGTTATGTGTCTTATAAGCAAATACAAAAGCTCTCGACTGACTGTTATCTGTCTTATAATAAAATATAAAAGCTCTTAACTGGCTGTTATCTGTCTTATAATCAAATATAAAAGCTCTCGACTGGCTGTTATGTGTCTTATAAGCAAATACAAAAGCTCTTGACTGACTGTTATGTGTCTTATAATAAAATATAAAAGCTCTTGACTGACTGTTATCTGTCTTATAATCAAATATAAAAGCTCTTGACTGACTGTTATCTGTCTTATAATCAAATATAAAAGCTCTTGACTGGCTGTTATCTGTCTTATAATAAAATATAAAAGCTCTTGACTAGCTGTTATGTGTCTTATAAGCAAATACAAAAGCTCTTGACTGGCTGGTATCTGCCTTATAATAAAATACAAAAACTCTTGACTGGCTGTTATCTGCCTTATAATCAAGGATGAAAGCTCTTGACTGGCTGATAAAGATTAATTTTTTTAATCTAAATCTCAAAGTCTCAAAGGATACTGTTTCATCACTTCTTTGTAGTTTACTGTGTCTCTGATATCTGAAATGAAAAATGGGGGAAAATGTCAGTATTACTGACTGGAATTCAATATGCGAGTTTTGCAAAAGCTATGTAAACTTGTGTGCAAGTCTCAAATTTCTAACTCCTGAGGATTCTTAATCAGTTGACCCTGAGCCAGAGACTGAATGCACTGATTGAAGTACATTTATAATATAAAATCATTGTGTACATACTGTATATACTCACTTATAAGTCATTATGTATATACTGTATATACTCATTTATAAGTCATTATGTATATACTGTATATACTCATTTATAGGTCATTATGTACATACCATATATACTCACTTAGAAATCATTGTGTACATACTGTATATACTCACTTATAAGTTATTGTGTATATACTGTATATACTCACTTATACACCATTGCATACATACAGTATACACTCACTTAGACATCATTGTGTACATACCGTATATACTCACTTATCAATCATTGTGTACATACTGTATATACTCACTTATAAATCATTGTGTACATACTATATATACTCACTTATAAGTCATTGTGTACATACCATATATACTCACTTAGAAATCATTGTGTACATACTCACTTATAAGTTATTGTGTATATACTGTATATACTCACTTATAAGTCATTGTGTACATACCATATACACTCACTTATTAGTCATTGTGTACATACCATATACACTCATTTATAAGTCATTGTGTACATACTGTATATACTCACTTATAAGTCATTGTGTACATACCATATATACTCACTTATAAGTCATTGTGTACATACCATATATACTCACTTATAAGTCAGATACAACTGTAAACAAGACAGACCATGATCTGTCATTGCATAATGTGTAAACAGGTCAGGCTGTATTGTCTGTACTACTTATTAGTCCTTAGTATGGATAAAGACCTGCTGGCACAATGCAAATGTACCCTACTTATAAATGATTATATATTTTAAGAAAAGAGATAAAATCAACAAACAATCAGCTAAGATTGTCAACTCAGGGCGAATAAGAAGTGAAAGTAACTGTCAATTATCAAAATGAAATGGTGAATAATTCGGACCAAATATGAATGAAAGAATGAAAAAAAAAGAGAAATAGAAAAACAGAAAGCATACTGCTGGCTTTTATATTTTAATGACTGTATCATACTTACAATACAAGATAACATTCAGCTACAAACCTTGTGATTTTTCATAACTTAGGAGATATTATAGTCTGTTTTAACATAACCGCTCCGGTGGCCTAGTGGTTAGTGTCCGCAGCAGAAGCGGGAGGTCGTGGGTTTGATCCCCGACCAAGTCATACCAAAGACTTACAAAAATGGTACTAACTGCTGCCGCGCTTGGTGCTGAGGATTAAGAGGTTAGTGTTAGAACTGGTCGGCCTGGTGTCAGGATAATGTGATTGGGTGGGACATAATGCTACATGTCTGCGGCATGATGCCCCAGTACTAGACATCACTATAAACTGCCTCACTGCAGACATCGTAACTATATGACTGAAAAACTGTTAAAGCTACATTAAAAATCCTAATCAAACAAACAAACAAAGAAAAGCAATCCAGCTTTATCAATGTGCTATTCTTTTTAGCAAATGTTGTGCTTTATTTACCTGGATTAATTTCAAAATGGAATTGATAAAAATTTCTTTTTTATCAATCAAAATATGACTACATACATGTATATGACATAAACCTTCATATATTTTCCACAAGATATATGCATTCAACTATGATATACTGTAGTATCATTTATTTTTGATGGGCTCAATTTTTGTGGTTTTGTATTAAAACAAAGGTATTTTCATGAGAAATTACATTCGTGATTTGCTTGTCAAAGTTTGCATATTAGTAGGTATTTAATTTCATGGTTTAACATGGTTTTACATATACCCAAAAAAAAGAATACAAAAGAATAAAATTATGCTGATGCAAACCAGCAGTCAGATTAATGCTTAAAACAATACTACCACCTGTATAAGAACAAATCAAAGACTTGGCAAGTTCAATACTTACACCGTGCTTTTGACCAAGTGGATAACATAAGTCGAAGCTGATGCGGCCAACAACACTAAAACAATACTTCCATCTCTATGAGCATAAATAAAACAACTGTCAAAATTAATCAGTTTCTCCATGTTTTCGTTGTGTCCAACACTAAAGGAAGCCGACACAGCCAACAAAACCAGACCAATTAGTTGTTAAAGTACACATGAATGATCTCTTACTTAAACCACTGTCCATTAAGTTGCACCATCAGTACCTTCTGACTATCATGGCATTAACAAAGTGGTTTAAGAGTGGTAAAATCTCCCCCTCTCGGTTCCTGGACTTCCTAAGCCATCAGAAGTTGCAAACCTGGTGCAAGCGCTTGCTTATCAGGCAGCTAATGATGAAGTATTATCTTGCTTCAGTCTAATAAAGGATCAACTTGAATAAGTATTAAATTTACTTTTTATATACTTTTATTTTGTATTATTTTTTCTTTCATTGTTACAATTAGTATTACTATTGTTTGAATACCTTATGCTTTTTTCTATAGTTTCTCTCTATCCTTACTTACCTCACATATTGATTTAAGCCTGTGAGTATAAAATTACAGCATTCGGATACAGTACCTTATTAAATGTGTGCATTAAAACAATATAAAATGATTTATAATTCTTGCTTCAAATAAACCAAACACATGTCAAAGCTAATATTTAATTACCAAATTACATTACTGACCTTAAGTTATCAAATAAAAGTAGCTGTGTTAATCTCTAGGAATAAAACACTAAGAAAATGGGGGGGGGGGTCATCATCTTAAGTGGCTCATTTTTCGTTGGGGATTTAAATTCATGGTTTGTGGCAACACAACGAAAACCATGAAAATTGGTCCCCCACAAATATTGATGATACTACAGTAATCATAAAACGGCAATGCTTCACAATGTTTGATAGACTGTTTATCTCATAAATGCTTATAAAAAAACCCACACTGTATTATATCAAGTTACTTTAGCAGAATATTAAGCACAGACCCTGATATGTCAGAACATTATGTGATAGCAGGCTGGTTTGATATTATTTACAGTTGTACCTGACACATAAGCAGGTGAATACAGTAATATTAGTACAAGAAAACATAAACTAAAGATGTACAATTTTCTATGCAACCGAAAACAGTCACCCAAAAATGTACTGCTGTGTCTACTTTTAATTAAATTGGGACAAACTAAAGTCTCACCTATGTTGGCTGGAAATGGTACTTCATGGACAGCTGGGTCTAGATTTATGACATAAGGTGGTGTCTTCTGTGCATGAAGGTGAGCTGTGATTCTCTGCAAATAAATAAATTAGCCTGTCATACAGTACATACGTTTTAAGATGGATCAAACTGCACACAACCAAATCTGCCAATGCATAATGTCCTGGCAGATCTGGGTCTATGTTGATTTTCAGGACTAATTGGTATCACCAATAGCCTACACATTGATCTGGGTCTATGTAGTTTGTTAGGACTAATTAGTATCACCATTAACATACATGATAGACATTGATCTAGGTCTATGTAGTTTGTTAGGACTAATTAGTATCACCATTAATATACATGATAGACATTGATCTGGGTCTATGTAGTTTGTTAGGACTAATTAGTATCACCATTAACATACATGATAGACATTGATCTAGGTCTATGTAGTTTGTTAGGACTAATTAGTATCACCATTAACATACATGATAGACATTGATCTAGGTCTATGTAGTTTGTTAGGACTAATTAGTTATCACCATTAACATACATGATAGACATTGATCTGGGTCTATGTAGTTTGTTAGGACTAATTAGTATCACCATTAACATGATAGACATTGATCTAGGTTAGGACTAATTAGTTATCACCATTAACATACATGATAGACATTGATCTGGGTTTATGTAGTTTGTTAGGACTAATTAGTATCACCATTAACATACATGATAGACATTGATCTAGGTTAGGACTAATTAGTTATCACCATTAACTAGGTTAGGACTAATTAGTTATCACCATTAACATACATGATAGACATTGATCTGGATCTATGTAGTTTGTTAGGACTAATTAGTTATCTCCATTAACATAGACATTGATCTGTCAGTGTATTATGCGACAGGAGAACTTGGTCTCTGTTGTGTTTAGATGGACTGAACTTTTACAGAGGTATCTATACTGTACACAAGTATATTATATGAATGTGTGTGTGTGTATATATATATATATATATATATATATATATATATATATATATATATATATATATGTATGTAAATACTTTTTAATGGCTTGCCACTATTGTTGTTATCTGAGAAGCATCAGGTGTAAAAAGAGTTGTTTTTTTAGTAATTCTAAAAGGAGTTTTTTTTAACAGTCAATGTGTGCTCTTTTGACAAAGAGCTGAATTAAGTATGATTTTCTTTTAAAATAGTTATATTATTAGTATATTCATTCGACTATGTCAGTCAATTAATGAGTAATTAAACAAGTATCAAAATCTCATATGTCACAGGTGGCATTTCCTGTTGAGATCAATGGATGGGGGTTATAACTGGGTGTTCTGGGTTCTTCATCCACTAGTTATACTGGCTGCCATGTATAATCTATCTTGAGAAATGGCATTATACCCCCAAAACAATTATCATATGTGCTGTCCCTTCAGTTCATACCTACAGCACTTCCAAAAATAAATCCCTATACAACCAAATGAAGTCGGAAGTGAATGTTGATCTTGTGATCTCTGGACATAACAAATAAGAAAACTTTTGTTTTGGGTACTTCAATCAATCCTGGAGCCAATTTGCCACCTTTCCCTTCATGATTCTTACACTGCTCATAGACAGCAAAAATGTAAAAGTTGCCAGGTATTGCTTATATCATGCAAAACACCACATGTTGCTTAAACATGCTTGCCTCTTGACTGGTGGATTGCCTTGTCAAACACTAACTCACCTCTTAACTAGTGGACTGCCTTGTCAAACACTAGCTCATCTCTTAACTGGTGGATTACCTTGTCAAACACTAGCTTGCCTCTTGACTGGTGGATTGCCTTGTCAACACTAGCTTGCCTCTTGACTGGCTAGATTGCCTTGATAAGCTCACCTCTTGACTGGTGGGTTGCCTTACCAGACACTAGCACACCTCTTGACTGGTGGATTGCCTTGTCAGACACTAGCTTGTCTCTTGACTGGTGGATTGCCTTGTCAGACACTAGCTTGTCTCTTGACTGGTGGATTGCCTTGTCAAACACTAGCTTGCCAATTTGAGTATAATCATTTCTCCTATTCTTGTGGATTCTGTAATCTCATTGTTATCAAAGACCTATTTCCCTATATCCAAATGTGAAGTCTCCTACATAATTGACATATTGCTCACAGTAACAGAAACGGCAGACAATAATGGTTCTTGTACCAAAACTTTATACCTGAAATTTTGTAATCTATTGATATGCCAAATATATCAATATCAAAATATACTAGTGGTTCATTTTAATTAGTACAAAACAAGGAGAGCTCTTAAGAATAAATAACAGGCACATACATTCTTATTCATAGCAACGTGAGCTAAAACTGAAAAGTAAAGTTTACACAGAATGTAAGATGCCTTTAGAATTACAGAATCTATTCCTTTAATAGTATGTGCATAACAGATAGACATCATGTACATAACAGATGGACAGCATGTGCATAACAGATGGACAGCATGTGCTTAACAGATGGACAAGTGTGATCAGCTATATACCAAATAAAGATGAAAATTTTCCATGTAAATGTAATTGGGTAAATGAAAATCATTCCCTACACCAACAGGGCTTTGGTCAACTCTGATTGCTCTGCTAGTCTCACTTCTGTCGCCACCTCTTGGAGACTCTAGACTCAACTGAACCGGAATCTACCCCTTTCTTTTCCAAGAGTATGTTTCTCCTTTGCTTTTTCATTTTCACCTGGTGGTTGCCATCTTACTTGTTTGGGGAAAATCGTAATCTCGCTAATGTGGTGTATCTGTTGCTATTGTTTGGTTTCTTCATCTTGTGTTTTACACCTCTTCATTTACTAAATCTTGCAACCGTGGCTTCTAATGGAATTTCCAAAGGTATATCCACAATGTGAAATTCTCATTCTCTTTTTTTCATAACTATGGATTCACTAATGTTAGAATAACTGAACTATTTGCTGAAACAAAATGCAATTAGTGATGTCTGAAATGTGATCTACTTTGGCCCCATTAATTATATAACAAAACTTAATTTGTGAATTATTACATTCATTAAAAAGGCTAACACTATGGAAACATGACATGGTAGCAATCATTTCGTATAGTGATATATTACAGATGGGTGCAACTTGACTATATATTATGGTGCGACATAACTTTACTAGTGTGCGACTTAACGGGTGCGAGATGACTGAGAATTATTCTCTTACACATAACTTTACTAGTGTGCGAGATGACTGAGAATTATTCTCTTACATGTTGGACTACTCACACCCCTCACGCACCTAATTCTACTTCAGAAATCACTTATTTTCTGCAACGAATCATAATCGTGATGCTTAATATTTTTTATTAAGTCCATAATTATTGTCAACCATTTTTTTAATTAAAAAAATAAAATAAAACGGTATTTGTAATTGGCATAGATCAGGTCGAAATTAAGTAACTGCCCGAAAATATATGATCGGTGCGCACCTGAACAAAAGTTGTTTTTCCTGACCCTGCCATTCCAAGCACTATGATGCATATTGGATTATTGGCTGTAGTTTTCTTTTCAGTTACTTCTGCTACACCGCCTATTGCTCCTGCTTTCACCTGATCGTTACAAGCGTGTCTTTCAGACGATTTCACACTTTCGGATCGGCATTCGTCGGCCATGATTTAAATATCTGGTTTGTTATTTAAATTTAGATTCGTATTAATATTCAAGCAATAACTGAAGTTATTACAAATTATTGACATTATATAAATATGTAACTCTTTTAAAGTTAAAAATATTCATAGCACGAATCATAAATAACGTGTGATCATTTTATACTAATTATATTTATCATAGCTTTACTTTGCAATCGAAATGTTTGTTTTCTCGGCTATCATTCCGTTGCACGACATTCTTGGAAAGCAAATGCATTGGCGGTGACTTCGAAACAGAAGACACAAACTAATCCAGATGTCAGTTAGTTAGACCTACTATATTAAATCAGATGTAGTTCCTCTTGTTAAAAACTGTGTAAGGAATGTCCCAGACGGATGATTACGTTTGATTGTTAAGAGTTCATAGATACATGTTGACAACGATTCTGACATTCCGAATACATGGTCCTACAATGTAAGACATAGCAAATGTTAATTTTGACATACTTAAATAATAATTTTGTCAAATGTATTTCTCTGGTAATCGTATCATAATACTGATTGACGAGGAGTGAACTAAATTCAAACATTGCCAGATATGAGTAATCAAATTTACAAAGAAGACATATGCAGCTAGAATAGCCACTGCCAAACGATTACATGACCGGTTAGTACTGCTGTTATAGTACACCTACTCCAACCACAACAAATCAAGTTGAGGCTACAAGAACTTGTAATTTAGTGTGATATAAAAGTAAAACATTTAAATTCTGATAATTTTGTGTAAAAAATATTGATAATCACTTTTGGTTGTTAGTCCTACAATGTAAGACATAACACACGTTAATTTTGTTTTAGTGCTATGTCTTGCCTCCCCCAAAAACGGGTGAAGATTTAAGCATACACGCATCCCACTCCCCCCAACTATAAACAGTGTCACATATTTGATGATGAAGTTTCATGTGCAGCTGCCGCTTAAAACAAATTGGTAATATATAATTCTTTTCATATGGATCTCTGTCTGAAGTAGTAAATTTGACAGTCAAATCCAAATACATTTATGATAACAGCAGTAACTGTAAATAGTTTGTTGTTTTAGGGTTTAACACCATTTTTCAGCACACGATTGGCTATATATGGCGGCCAGTATTATTGGTGGAGGAAGAACCCGGGAAAATCCCCGGAAAGAACCACCGATCCAGGAGAAGCTACTGGCAAGCTTTCTCACATAACTACATTAGCTGAATCTTATACTCGAACCCACACAGAGGTGAGACGGCAGTGATCCATAACGGAAAGCGCTTTAGACCACTTTGCCACTCGGGGCCCCAATTGTAAATAGAAGTATATTGCATAGAAATTGATAACCTTTTCTAGACACATAAATATACAAGAATCTTTTTTTTAAAAATGACTTTTAATTTTCAGATATGTAATTCACCTCAAAGTTGATTGATTTTTCCAACGGTATATGACCTAAAACTTAATGTGGTTTGTGGAGGTGATGAGAATGGATGCATAGTTTTTTCCCTTGTATATAGAAAGAAAAAAAAAGAAAAAAAAGTATTTGTCATTCCATGATTTCAGGATTTGAGGTAGCTGACCTGTATTGCAAAGATTAAATTGTGATCAGTGAATGTATTCAGAGAATAAGGATGTATCAGGAATATTGCTGACTTTTGTTTTTAAAAGTCCTCACTTTCATATCAAAGTTTGTTTTCCATTTGTTTTCATAAAACACATTCAAGTGCTTCACTCTGACTCATACAAATCAAAATTTGTTATCACCTATAAATCATGTTAGAAGATTCTCAGAATAAGTTCCAGAAAACAGTCTTTCACACGATTATATTTGTGTCATGATGGTCAACTATTTAAAATTATTTGAATTCGACTTGAGCAAGACTCCATTCTGGTGAAGTTAACAACATGCCTAAAAGAGTAGTGGATTTCTTTAGATGTTTTGACCCTTTTAAGAAATTATGGTTAAGGTTTTGATTTCAGATTTTTCATTTGTTCATATTTCTTAAACTCCTTGTCATGTTTTTTTCAACATTTGGATGAGGTGAAGACAGTTAATTCTACAACATGAGTTCTCTGTCCATTGATCCTGTTATCAAGTCACAGCTAGATGAACTTTGCATTAAGATGTTTATGAATCTCTTTAAAATTTTACATGTATTTCATAAATCTCATGGGTGAATTCCTTCATGAATCATTATGAATTTAAGACAATTTATTATTTGACCTTTGGATCACATTTTACAACAGTTCCTTTGTTTGAAGGTTCAACATACATGCCCTGGCCATGTTTTAACTCCAGTTTAGTCTGATTTACAACAAAAATGTGTTATGGGACGTTTTTATTAAAATCTACACTGAAATTTAGGGAGTAGAAGAATTTGCTTCCATCAGTTAAAACTTTGTTGGGTAGAATGATAAAGACAAAAAAAAGATGGTTATATGTAAGAGGAAACAACAAACTATATTGTCTTGCAAAGCCGAGATCCATGATTTTTTTTAGGATTTTAGCAAAGAATAGCTTGACACAAGAATTGAATATAGCAAGCCATTTTGAAATATCTAACCTTGCATGGTCACTCCTTATTTTTTTTTTTGCAGTGCAGTTCTCTTTGTTGACGGAATAATTGTTACACAGAAGTTTCGTGTGACTAGGGCACTATAAAGGCTGAAAATTCAGATTAGTTTTGTGTTGATTTTTCTTCAGAAGTCATTAGTGCTTATTTGTTTTCTAGATAGTGCGTGAATCATTTGTGTATGGCTCTGAAACATGCAGTGATCATGAATTGTTTAAAATGAATTATTTTTAAAATAATTTAATATGAGCTATGGGTGACTCATGTTTCTCTCCCCTGTCCGATCTGTAATATAAGCATGAGTGTTTGGAAAATCATTGAACTTGAACTTTGTAAAACAATTTTTGTTATTGCAATTAATTCAACTGTCATATTTTTAGTTTCATATTGCTACTCTAGAAATTGTTTTGCAAGCACTTGAAAAATCCAAAGTAAAATCCAGTTTGACATTGGTAGGAGAATTGTTTATAGATAATGGCAATATGCACAAAAAAGTTTACTATGAATTTTTAAAAAAATTCTAACATGTTTTTTTTTATTTCAGAATTGTAATTAGCAATGGAAAACTACCATGTTCTGGAGCTAATTGGAGAAGGGTCTTTTGGTAAAGTCTATAAAGGCAGGAAGAAGTTCACGGGACAGGTATGTAAGGATGTATTTGTATCTAATTGATGTTTTATTGAGTTTCATTTTTCTTTTGTTTTTATCACTGTGACTATGCCTTATTTTGAAAAAACTAAATTATTTTTTTTTATTTTTATTTTTTTAAAAATAAATATTGGTGCATTCATTTTGAAATTTTGATATTTTTGTCAATGAATAATTGCAAAAGAATTCTTGTTATTGAAGGAGGTAACTCTACTTTCTGTTTGAGATCATCATTGTGGCACAATAGTCATCATTAGTATTTATTATTATTCAGTTATATCAGCACAAAAATGTTTTAGATTTCAAGCTGAATTTCATTGTAATCTGATTTTAGGTTGTTGCCTTGAAATTCATTCCAAAAGTTGGAAAGCCAGAAAAGGAGTTGAAGAATTTGCGGCGGGAAATTGAGATAATGAGAGGACTTCATCATGCAAACATTATTGAAATGTCAGACAGCTTTGAAACAGATAAAGAGGTACATTTCACTTGTCTGTAAAATGATAGAGTATGGCACTGCAATCAGCAGACTTGGCAGAGAACATCCTGGCAATAAGAGCTTTCAGATTCTGCAAATGTTAATCTGTCATCGGTGTCAGTTATCACTGTTTTTACTAAAAATAAAAATGTCTTAAAAGACTTCTCAAGAAACTCGGAGCATAATTTAACACACATCATCTTGGCATGTAGGGCTTTCATGCTGTATGAAGGATGCCAAACTGTCTTCAGGTGTGGCCACTATTGCTAAAAGAAACAAACCTTAAAAGAAGTTCCCAAAATCTGCTCAGTGTAATTATTCAGACTTGACAGTAAGCAATCTGGCTTGAAAAACTTTTAGTTTTGTACAAATGATGCCAATTTGTCATCATTGTGTGCTCACTTTACTAGTGTAAATTCCTGTAAACAATGTCTAAGAAATCACTCATTTGAATTTGACCAGAAAGCATTCTGGAATAGGCTTTAAGTTGTACAAATTCACGATCGGATATGGTACAAATAATGCTGGTTTGCCATTGGATATGGCTGGTGTTACTTAAATCACAAGAAGAAAAACATGCAAATAACTTCTTTTAAAAAGGCACTCAACTGAATTTTTCCCGTTTTGATAGAAATTGTCCTAATATGAAAGGTTTTTTCTTTTTAAACATATGATGCTGAGTCGCCCAAAAAAAGGCCAACATTTTTAAAACAAGAAAAAGCTTTTAAACAATTTCTTTTCAAAAACAGAATTTGACCAAATTTGACAGTAAGCTTATAACATGAATGGTTGTTTTTTTTTGCACAACAAATTTGCCATTGAATATAATGTATATTACTAAAAAAATTAAAGCTTTAAAGAAATTTTTAAACCAATGATACATGTTTGCCATTGAATATAATGTCTATTAATTAAAATGTTAAACCTTTGAAGAACTTTTGAAACCAATGATACAAATTTGCCATTGAATATAATGTCTATTACTAAAAATATTAAAGCTTTGAAGAACTTTTGAAACCAATGATACAAATTTGCCATTGAATATAACGTCTATTACTAAAAATATTAAAGCTTTGAAGAACTTGTGAAACCAATGATACAAATTTGCCATTGAATATTAAAGTTTTAAAGAAGTTTTGAAACCAGTGATGCCATTTTACCATCAAATATGGCCATCATTACAATAAATAGAAAAACTATTAATTGACTGTTCTGCAGAAACTGTCTAACAGAACTAAATCAGATTTGACAGGAAACATCAGGGCCTGAAAAGTACATTGGTCCTAGGTCTGGTACAGATTCTATTTAGCCAGGGACTGGTCATATGTAAGTAGCACTAGCCAGTCAGTCCATTAATATCTCAGATTTGTTTATATTAATTGAAGAAAATGTGTTTTGTTTTTTTTCCTTTAAACATCTGAAAAGAGTCATAAAGGTGGACTGATGCAAACAAGTTGTTCGATAGTGAGAGACTAGTGTAAAATATTACTAATAAATATCCAAATTTAGCTTGCAATACACTGATCACCAGTCAAAGCTTCATATCTAATCAAATGTTTGACTGTTCTCAACCTAGTAAAAAACAAGCATTTGCTTAAAAAAACAAAACAAGCATGTTCTGCATGGGACAAGTTCATTTAAGTATGGATTTAGCAAAAATCAACTACAGAGAATTCATCTGCTACAAGATATGTTGTACTGAATGGACTCAAACATTCCAGTTTTGAAAAGGATAGAAATTATGACACAAATAAACATATTCGGACTTTTCAGGATCATAAATAGCATGGATGGCATGTGGCCCAGGTGACTGATTGAGGAACTAGCGGCCAGAATGTTTAGCAATAATTCACACACTTGGCAAACCAGACTAACACTTTTCCATGAATTAAAATCAAATTGCTTTCATCAGACTATACTTACTCTGATGTCTTTTTCCTAAAGAATCAAAGTCTGACAAGAAAGTGGACAGGTTGGTTATTCAAGTTCCACTGACAGACATTTCTTTCGTGTAAATGCCGTGGAAGCCAGGATATGCTAAAGTTGGTTTAAGTAGGAGTAATTTTATTTTGTCAAATGAAGAGAAACATACTAATATTAACCAGAGGGATTAGATAGTTTCCTTTCTTCAAAGAAACTTATATCTCTTCTATGAATATTAAGTTTCATGCTTAACTGGCTCTCAATAGTTTTCTGGTTCAGACTTCCCTTGAATCACTTTGTATTTTGTGAAGAATGGGGATTGTACTCTCTGTATCAGTATTTGAATTGCCAATGACAAAACAAACATGCTCATACTTGCAAAGAAGTGCAAACTTCATTTTTGCTTTGGTTGTGTTTTTGAGGCTGCTGACTGCTTTCCACTCCATGCATCGTGATCAACACAAAAACAATTAAACAATAGAAAACTCAAATGTTTCTGCCAAAATTGTTTATTTGGATGGTCTCTTCTTTTTATCTTTCCTCCTCCAAAGGTGAGCTAAAATATTTTCAGAAACTCAAAAGCTATTGTGGATCAACTTCAATCCCTTTATAACTTATAACACCTCATGAAGCCTTAAACTCTCCAGATTGCAATGATAAGGAAATCAATTACCATAATAGTTTCTTGGTACATGTTAACCTCAGAAGCCAGATACTCAGCCATACATCATTGCATTGGTATAACATTTCCAGTCCCTGGTAGACTGGTTTCCACTATACTGTAATATGTAGATAGAATATGAACCATTTCCAGTCCCTGGTAGACTGGTTTCCACTATACTGTAATATGTAGATAGAATATGAACAAATTCCATGGCCATTTTTAATCGTTTTTTTTATAAAAAATTATGTTTTCAGATGTAGTAGAATTCAACTATAAAACAGCAAACATTCTTTAAATGGTATTTTCGTCTTACCATGGGTGGAATCACATGTATGAACTAATAATATACCAGCATCCTGATCTTGACTATCATATTGAAGTAAAGTAATTTTCTGTTAGTCTAACATAAAGGGATTTGGGAAACAGTTTTTAGTTGTATTAATCATAGACTAGAAGTGTCTTTGGGATGGCCTGTTGTCTTAATTGCCTGTGTGATGGCCTGTTGTCTTGAATGCCTGTTGTGGGATGGCCTGTTGTCTTGAGTGCCTGTGGGATGGCCTGTTGTCTTGAGTGCCTGTGGGATGGCCTGTTGTCTTGAGTGCCTGTGGGATGGCCTGTTGTCTTGAAGACCTGTGGGATGGCCTGTTGTCTTGAATGCCTGTTGTGGGATGGCCTGTTGTCTTGAGTGCCTGTGGGATGGCCTGTTGTCTTGAATGCCTGTTGAGGGATGGCCTGTTGTCTTGAGTGCCTGTGGGATGGCCTGTTGTCTTGAGTGCCTGTGGGATGGCCTGTTGTCTTGAGTGCCTGTGGGATGGCCTGTTGTCTTGAGTGCCTGTGGGATGGCCTGTTGTCTTGAGTGCCTGTGGGATGGCCTGTTGTCTTGAGTGCCTGTGGGATGGCCTGTTGTCTTGAGTGCCTGTGGGATGGCCTGTTGTCTTGAGTGTCTGTGGGATGGCCTGTTGTCTTGAGTGCCTGTTGTGGGATGGCCTGTTGTCTTGAGTGTCTGTGGGATGGCCTGTTGTCTTGAGTGCCTGTGGGATGGCCTGTTGTCTTGAATGCCTGTTGTGGGATGGCCTGTTGTCTTGAGTGCCTGTGGGATGGCCTGTTGTCTTGAGTGCCTGTGGGATGGCCTGTTGTCTTGAGTGTCTGTGGGATGGCCTGTTGTCTTGAGTGCCTGTGGGATGGCCTGTTGTCTTGAGTGCCTGTGGGATGGCCTGTTGTCTTGAAGACCTGTGGGATGGCCTGTTGTCTTGAGTGCCTGTGGGATGGCCTGTTGTCTTGAGTGTCTGTGGGATGGCCTGTTGTCTTGAGTACCTGTGGGATGGCCTGTTGTCTAAAGTGCCTATGGGATGGCTCGTTAGTCTATCTTTGAGCAAATGTTTGTTATTGCAGTTCATCTTTCTTTGCATGCACATTTATTCCATGGTCTAGTTTTGATCTGGATATCCAGTATGACTGCAACAGTTTTCATCAATATTGTTACATCTACACCTTCTGGACAGAATTAATATCTACATGAGGTTTTCACCATAAAATTTCTTATGATGTCTTGTTCTTTCTAAATGAAAATGGTGTTTTACAGACATTAATATGGCCACCACAGTGATTATCATATGTTGTTATCTTTACTCCTTCAGAACAGAAAGTCATATTGACATGCAATGCCTTCCATAAAGTCTTATAAAAATGATGATGATCTGATCGTAGATATTACCACCATGACAGCTATCTTGAAAATCTTTATATTGCTACTCCTCAAATAAAAAGTCTATTGTCATGAGGTTTTCACCAAGAGAGTTCCTATGGTATCTGATTAGTCCTAAATGTCGTGAATCTCACATTCAGTTTTGCCACCATGGTTACCGTCTTGAAAATATTGTTACTCCTGGAGAATAAATGGTCATATCATCTTAGTGTTTTCTCAAACGAACTTATTTTCTCTACATGGTCCTAAATATTTGTGCTGATCTTACATCCAGTATGGCTACAGTGATAGCCATCTTGGAATTATGATTGTGAATACTTTCCTGAATAGATGATCAAGTTAATATATGGTCAAAACACTTCTATTTATGTCTGGTTTTTGTCAACTTGACATCCCATATGGATGGCACAACATCCATTTTGAAAATCTTGTCACAGAAGAACATATAATTCAACCCTCAGCAGTTCAAATAAAGAAATTGTTTTGTCTTGGCTTTCTGGAAATTCTTATGGACATTAGAGCATTAGTTCCTTTATATTGTTTTACCTACTTTAATTTTGAAATCTTTGATCTAGTTTTTGTTCTTTGAAATTTATGCATATCTGTTTGTACAGGTTGCTGTTGTAACTGACTATGCAGAAGGAGAGCTTTTCCAGATTCTTGAAGATGACGGAAGTTTACCAGAGGAACAGGTTAGCTCAGACAAATCAGCTTGACTAGCAAACATTTTTTCATATATTAAAATGACAATTTAAATAAAATTCATGTTGGCTGTTTATCAATGTGAATTTTTTGGCGGTGGTGATGATGATGTTAGTGACAGTAATGGTAGTGATATATTGTATCAGAGCAATATGTATTCGGCCAATGCTAATGGGATGAATGATTTTCATTATAAATGTTTTATTTATTATTCCCAACACTGAGATCTGGTTTTGTGCATTCTAAATATATACAGTGAACAGATACTACAGAAGAAAAAGATTAAAGTCACGCGTTAAGTGAAATACAGAATACATCATAGAGATCATGTTGCCAATAAACAATTCACTTTATCAGTGGACCTTCATATATATTTAAACCTAAGCTAACTGATTGATGTTAAATTGATAATCATATCTTGTTAGGAATTGTCTGTGCGATTGGAGATGTTTCATTGAGAAATATGGATTTGTGTTATTTTACAATTTCAGTATTTTTGCATGATTAAAGCTTGTGTGTACCAGGAGTCATGATTGGCATGACATTTATTAATTGGTTTCGGCCACAAATCATTGACATGTGAGTTATGTTACTGTGTGATTATATTCATGGTGTTTTATAAGTAAGTGACATGTGAGTTATGTTACTGTGTTGTAGTAAGATTATATTCATAGTGTTTTATAAGTGACATGTGAGTTATATTAAATTGTTGTAGTAAGATTATATTAATGGTGTTTTATTAGTAACAGTGACATGTGAGTTATGTTACTGTGTTGTAGTAAGAGTATATTCATGGTGTTTTATAAGCAAGTGATGTGAGTTATATTAAATTGTTGTAGTAAGATTATATTCATGGTGTTTTATTAGTAACAGTGACATGTGAGTTATGTTACTGTGTTGTAGTAATATTATATTCATGGTGTTTTATTAGAAACAGTGACATGTGAGTTATGTTACTATGTTGTAGTAAGAGTATATTCATGGTGTTTTATAAGCAAGTGATGTGAGTTATATTAAATTGTTGTAGTAAGATTATATTCATGGTGTTTTATTAGTAACAGTGACATGTGAGTTATGTTACTGTGTTGTAGTAATATTATATTCATGGTGTTTTATTAGAAACAGTGACATGTGAGTTATGTTACTGTGTTGTAGTAAGAGTTTATTCATGGTGTTTTATTAGTAACAATGACATGTGAGTTGTGTTACTGTGTTGTAGTAAGATTATATTCATGGTGTTTTATTAGTAACAGTGACATGTGAGTTATGTTACTGTGTTGTAGTAAGATTATATTCATGGTGTTTTATTAGTAACAGTGACATGTGAGTTATGTTACTATGTTGTAGTAAGATTATATTCATGGTGTTTTATTAATAACAGTGCTTAAAGTAATAGTGTTCAACAGAGTTGTTGATCCGTGTTGATCCTTTTAATTAAAAAATATATGGATAAAATAAGATGTGTTTTCGGTAGGATTTAGAAAAGTTTAAAACCTGTATAAATGTTTGCATTTGTTTATGGTTGATATTATTCATTCATTTGCAAAGATCATGACTGTTTATATTTTACATCACATAGAACTGCAGAGAATAAAGTAACAGCATTCTTTTCATGGAAGTACGTTTTTACAGCAGTTTCACATGTATGAAGGAATATAAATAACTTAGCATTTAACCTGATCTTTATAGGTCATTTCATTAGATGTTCTTTCGTTTTTCATTGATACATGTAGTTAAATACTTAATGCTTTTTTTCTCTACTCTCTGTTCTTAATGATATCCCAACACAGCGATATAGGCATTGAACGGAACCCAGTTACCAGAAACTGTGTACATTATTATTAACTGAAATGGATGAAATTGGTTTATAATCATTTCAGATTTTGTTTCCCAGAAATGTTCAGATTAAAACAACAAATTTATCACAGGAATCAAGTTAAGTTAACAAGCAGCATACTCTTTACATTTGCTAGGAATGTATTGGTAGGAGAATGGCGGTAGAGGCTTGGTCATATATGCATGAAATGATTGCATGTGGCTCATATTTACCAGTCTTTAAATTCATGGTTTGCTACAACCATGAAATCCAAAGATGTTTGTTGCTGAACAAATATATCATTTTAGCAGTAACATGGTGAGATAATTGAATGTTGATTATTATTTGAAGTTATTTTGTTTTGTAATAGGTTCAGCAAATAGCAGCCCAACTTGTGTCAGCCTTGTTTTACCTACACTCCCACAGAATTCTGCATAGGGACATGAAACCTCAGAACATACTTTTGGGCAAGGGAGGCATTGTTAAGCTATGTGATTTTGGATTTGCCAGAGCCATGAGTTTTAATACCCTGGTCTTGACCTCCATCAAGGTATTTATAATTGTAATGCTTGCAGGAATCATTTTAAATATAGCATATTCTGCCTGATAGATGCACATGGTGTACGTTAATGTGAGGAGGGCAAGTTATTTAAGACTAAATATATTAAAATATCAAGATCTTTGTGAGTTCATTTTTAGGTGCTTTACAGCACCTAGCTGTTTCTGTTCACTAGAGAAACTAGAACATCACCCAATCAGTGCATCACCTATGTATAGCTTGTGTTGATTTAATTTTTCTTGCCCATGTGTAGATTTAGTTCATCTGAATTGCAAAGGGCAAGTGGCATGATACAGATTGTTTTTTTCTTAAAGTTATTCTTTCTTTGATATCATGTTTACAACACAGTTAGGGGTGCTAACTTAGATATCAGCTTTCTTGTCAAATAGAAGAAAACATTTTTCACAATAAATTTGCAATGAAAAGGAGAGAAACATTTCAGAGGTGGTGTCTGCTACATACTTAATGACAACATTTTAACTTTGTAACTGCATGAGAGGTATGAAACTAGAATTAGAGTGATGCTACAGAATCCCAGGTATTACATTTAAAATATTCAAGCCAGTTTTGTGAAGTATAATTTAGATGGTTTCAGAATATCAACACTGGTGTGACCAAAGATGCTAGAAAAATATATGCTAGCACAACAGGGGACAAGGAAGTAAGTGAGCAATTGATTGGTTGTGAAAAGAACCAAATAACTCTCTGCTACCTATGCAAATTTATTTAAAACATCAATCATGGTGCTTTCACCATATGTTAAACTGGTGCCTAAAACAGATATACCCATTGGCATATACCCACAACCTCCTTCATCGGAAGTTGATGCTCTAACCACTAGGCCATCAGAGCGGTCGCAAAATTTTATGTTTAAGTTGATGGAAGTTGTATAGCATAAAATTAGAGTGTAGCTTACAGTCATGAACTGATGTTCTAAGAATCTCTTATTGAAGTATCTACTTTTGATAAAGTATTCACTTAGTGTTTGAAGAACCCTTACTGAAGTATCTATTCTTCATAAAGTCTTGACCTAGTGTTCGAAGAACCATTACTGAAGTATCTATTCTTCATAAAGTATTGACCTAGTTTTTAAGAAACCCTTACTGAAGTATCTTTTGATCAGTTTTGTCATAGGTAAATCATTGCCTCAACATCGAGTAGAAATCTGCTTCATTAACCCTGTTTGTGGTTGTTTTGATGCAGGGTACTCCACTGTATATGTCTCCAGAGCTGGTGGAAGAGAAGCCATATGACCACACAGCAGATCTCTGGTAAGTTTACATATTGTAATTTCCTTATGCACATTTTAATGAAAAATCACAATATTGGTGATCCGCTAAATTACGCATACATATTTTAGCCTGCCAAACTGGCCTCGATACTGCTGAATCAGGTTCACCTCCAAAAACTTATGAACAAAATTTATTATTATTAATGCTGTTATTGTTGTTGCTATTGTTATAATCAGTCTAACTCAAAACATTGCCTCAGTAATTATTAAAATATTTTTTTTTATTATTCTTGTTTGATTTCTACTGGAGATTCCATATTTCACTAAAGTCTTCCTACCTCTATTACATACATGCCAACCATTACGCTTTTTTTCACTCAATTACGCTTTACTCGTAAACGTATTTGGATTATGCTTTTTCTGTATATCCACCTTCAACAAAAAATAAATTATTTGTTTTCTCATTTTTATTAAAATTCCATTAATGCCACAGACCATATTTTAGAAAAGACTGTTTTTACATACCTACAATATAAGAGTACGCATGTCCATGGACTTGCTTGCACTTTCCTAACAGTATCATGTTACATTTAAAGCAAGCATTGTTCTACTTTCAAACTTTCAATCTTGAATTCTATTTATAGCATCTGTTTGGTTTAGTGAGGAGAAAACAGACTGGTTTTCTAATTTTAATCTTTATGAGCAGGTTCTAATTCATATTTACAACAGAGCCAGTCTAAAGGTATTTGGTGCTGAAAAGTATATTTAAGTTTAGTCTATGCATATTTGAGAGCAAAAATATCTCCTTTCAAAAATTTCACAGATGGATTAGAAAACGGAAACAAAAAAACAAACACAAAAAGATAATCTTCTAACTATGAAGTCACGAATGCAGCATCATATGACATTTATTTTAGACCTTGCGGAAAGATTTTTAATATTTGGCGCTAAAAGTCTTAAGATGGATTCTAGTCAAAGTGTGTAAAGCTAAAAGTACTACATATGAAAACTTGAAACAGTAAAGGATGTGGAAAGATGCAAGGGGCAAATAAATCATTGTTTATTGAAACTTTAGCATGTTATATGTGAATTATGCTTTTTCTGCCTGGATTCCACTTTTTGACCACTTGGATTACGCCTTTTCCTCGACAGCAGTTGATATGTATGCTATAAGCATCCACACTTACCTTTTTTGCGAATTTTGTTTTGTTGGCAATTGATGCAATGTCCTATTAAGGTATAATGATTGATAAAAGTATAGTTATATATTTATTTTATTTTTTCACCCGTCTATATTTTATGTCTCATTTCTGATTGTATGGACAATTAGGTAATCTCAACAGGTTGCATAATTCAGCTGGAGTCTTAGGTGGATTAGTGACTATGATGTCTTAGATGGATTGGTGTCTATAATGTCTTAGAATTTTGTTTTATTCCATGTTGTTGCTGGAATCTCCAAAGCCATCCATGGCTTGCCATGAAATCTGAATCAGTATCCATAGTTTGGGCCATTTTCTCTGTCTGGGCCTTGAGAATTGTTCCTGAAATCGGAGCACAACCAGGTGTACACAGCATCATCTAAATCTGTGTCATTTGCAGTGCGTGCAAATATTAGTATGCGGTTAAATCCATCATCAGAATCAACCTCTTGGAAATAAATACGAAATTTCTGCTCATCCTTGAGCCAACCTCTGAGTGTTGGCTCGGCAAGTTTAAGTTCACTACAAACTTTTGATCATGATTCACCATTACGAACCTTCTGTATGACAGTAAGCTTTTCATTCACCGAGTACGCCTTTCGCTTGATTCCCTTGCTCTCCATGATCACATTTACAAATGATTAGGATAAATTACTGATTAATATATACTTTAATGACAATAAGTATATACTATTTGAAACCATGTTCGATTGGTCCAATTAATTTGATTGATGTTGAGACAAGATATTGACCACAAGAGTTTATGCATGTAGGATTTGCATTCCTTTGAACTTTTGTATTAAACGTCTTTTACCTGATTTGATACAAAAGATCGACTTAACGTGATAAAACAAAGCAGGTTTATTTTAATTGATTTTTACAATGCAACAAACACTTCCTCAAGTCGTCGATCAAAACGCAGCCGGCACTTAATTAGTTTCTCACAGATGTGCTCGCGGACATCAATGTGACGGTCAATTGAATCTTTTCATGTTTGAATATAAGAGAACATACAATGATTATACTACTTACACTGCAACACAATGAAAAGATTAAAACACTAATTTCCCCTGACAAGACATTTTTAATTAGTATTCATTTCATTCAGTGTTGCCACCTGTTAGCATTTACTATAATTCATTGATCGCTGTTTTGCCGTATACATATACAGTATTATTATTTACAGTGAACTGAGAACATATTTTTTCTGATAAAATGTAACAAGATATGAGATTCTTTATTAAAACCTGAAAATTTCACGATGTTGATTGTAACTTTTCGGGCACTAACCGCCATTTACGATAAAACAGGTAATATATTAAGGTTTCATTCACCAGTTCTGATCATGATTTTCTTCATTTGTTAACAAAAAAAATTCTTTAAAAAAAACGGGATCCACGCCTGACACTGCGTTATAAGTGGGTTCGCGAGTTATCAGGGTGCGAGTTATCGAGGGAACAGTGTATTTAAAATATGTACAAAGTGTTTCTACCATATAGGTTCATTTTGGGATGAAACAAATATAAGTGCCAGAAAAATATAAGTGAAGTTTTCTTCCTTTGAAAAAGCACCGGTCAAAATATCATTAACCCACCCAAGAGATGCCCTTGGTCTGGACATTATTTTAACAGATTAAATAATGATTTTTGTTTTCAGGGCCTTGGGCTGTATATTGTATGAGTTGTTCACAGGGACACCTCCTTTCTACACCAACAGTATCTTTCAGCTGGTCAGTCTCATCATTAAGGATCCAGTTAAGTGGCCCAAAAACATGAGTCCTGTCTTCAAGGACTTCCTTCAGGGACTCCTTACCAAGAATCCCAAACAGAGACTGGCCTGGCCAGAACTGCTCCATCACCCATTTGTAGCTGGGTTCATCAGAGGTATGTGTTAGGTTCTCTACAGCTAATCTTTTGTGTTTGTATATTCAGTTGATTGTTGCTATACTGGTAGAAAAACAGACAAGATTAAAGAATTACTTGCCTTAAGGTATTTCTTAAGTTCTTTCAATTTAATAATTGTTTCTGTGCAACATCATTAAGTGTATATTATAAACTTAAACCTTTCTCTGTGGATGGATTGCACCTAGAGTAACGATAAAGCGTGTTGACTTTGGGATCAATGGGCAATGTCACTCTTACTGACAGAAGAAAAATGGTTTTTGCAAAAACAACATTAGTTCTACATCACAGACCTAAAACAAATTTTGTAGATGGTTTGCACCTGATATAAGGAAGAAACGTACTGATTTGGGGATCAAAAGGGCAAAGATCAAGGTCACTGTAACTGAAGAAGAAAATTTGTTTCGGCACAAAACTTAAGTTCGCAGCTGTGTACCTTCAACAACATTTGTGGATTTTTTGAATGTTTGTTACTGTTGACTGCTGCTGTTTCTGCAAGAAAAATTGTTGTCACATAATAGCTTTATTTCTAAATTATATACCTTGATCAATGTTTCTAGAGGGCTTAAAGAGGATTATAGATCTTGGGGTAAAAAATGGCTGATGTCAGTGTTATTTTTTTAATTCATTTAACTTTAATTGCTGACATTATTTTCTACTAAATTTATTTTTGTTCAGTAATTGTTGACCTTACATTGTTATATGAGGAGATTGATACATTCCAGATGGAAACTAAATGGATAAAGAGGACTAACTGTATTTACAGCATGACCATTTAAAAAAACATCTGTACTGAAATAGAACTGAATCTAGTCCTTGATACTTCTGATGGTATATTTTTAAAAGTTTTTTAAAACATGATGGATAGATTCATTTAGCCCATTGATTGTGATTCTTTCAAAGTATCTATCAGTATTTAATTTTGAGTACTCTGTGGGAATGTATTCGAAGGGATGAAAATTGTTTTTAATTAATGTGGACTTTCCCTACAGAAGTACCTTATTTGTTGTTGATATAGAAGTGAATTGCATATAGTCAAGTCCAAACTCGGTATACCCTAGCTTTAGGCAGAGAAGTAGTATGTATTATTCACTTTGTCCATATGTTTGTCTGTTGCTTCATCCTTCCAATTCAGGATGCCATTCTTATTAAAATGCACTTTTGAGATCAGACTTAGTGTGGGTACATTTTGGGATATATGCATGCATCAAATCTATAAACTGTGTCATTATAATCTACTCTCCAGAGTATATTCAGCGTTATTGAAAGATACTAATACTTAATAAGATACTGTATGAGCTTCTACTCACTTACATCTTTGTTTTGATTTTAATTTTAATTTTTAATTTTTAATTTTTAATTTTTAATTTTACAGTGTCTGAGGAGGATGTGAAGCTGCCTAGTCCCTTTACTCAGCCCTTGACTGCCTCCATGGCTCTGATGAAAGAACAACAGGCAAAGGAAAAGGCTCATCCTCCAGGCACCTCCAAAATCCTTGCCAAGGCCCGAAAGAAGGCCCTTGAAGATGAAACCAAGAAGGTCTGATTTGTAGGGAACTTTGTGACGATCCGAGTTGATTATTTTTCTTTGACAACCTTGGCTTTTGTGTCCCCTGTATTTTTGGGGAAAAAGTAGAGGACATTACATCATTGTTTGCTTCTGTTCATCACACTTTGTGTTTGCTCTATAACTTGAATACATTTTGTGATTCATGACTAAAATTTGGTATGCATATACGTCATCAGTAAAGATGCGCCAATTGCCACATTAGGGATCAAATCTTAAGGTCACAGTCACCATTTGATATTTAAAGATTTCAATGACCCTTTCCCCATTGCACCATGACAGAATACTAATTTAACCACTGACAAAATGCATGTGACTTTGAAACAGACAGACTCATTTCTTAGCCAACATGTATAATTACAAATAGTGGTTTATCCTTAAAATAGTATCAGGATTAACAATGTGCTAATCTTGCCTTGATCTGGAGTCAGCTCATGCAAGAGGTCTGTGAATAGAGAATGAAAAGAAACTTAATATGACTATTATTGGACTTAAAATTCAACAGCAATTTACCAAGAAGTTTTTTAAATATTTAAAATGAGCCCTGACCATGATAAAATGGATAAATTATATATTTTTATCAGAGATAGCTTAAATTCACATGCTTCAAAATGGATGCTTCACAATCTCATATTCTTCTGATTTTTGCAGTGAACTCCCGATTATCACATTATGTCTGTCAAAGTTCATTTATTCTATTAAACAAAAGTCTACATTAATATATATTGTATGCAATCCAAAGAAGCCATATTCTTTTTAATCACCTGTGAATATTGTTGTTATGAAATAAATATTATCACTCTGCAAAGAAGTTTTCATCAATAAATTGAACTTTATTGAAGTTTAAACATTATTCACATGTATTTATGATTTTTTTTACCTGTGCAAAAATACTGAAATCAAAAAATTAACTACAAGAAAAAATAAACCATAACATTAAAATTGTCAGCAATTAGTTTCAGTCCCAAAAATGATCACTGAATGCTGTGTATTTGTCTCTACAAGCAAAATAGCATCTTCGTTCAACCCATAGAAACTTACATGAGTAAACATCTGGCATAATTATACTGTATATATAAACATTAATACCATCATGAAATTAAAAGAAGTAATGAAAACGATACCAAACAGCATATGTGCCATCCCCCCCAAAAAGTAATTCAGAATAAATATGCTATTTAGTAAACAGTGTTAAATGCCTTATGAGTAGACCCTTAGGAGTTGCTATATGCATGGTAGCTTGCAGATTTGAACTTTTAGCAACAACTGATGAATATGGAAAGAGGTGTGCCATGGAGAGAAGAAACAGAAAATGTCCTTTGAGAATTACGGTACATGCATATTGGATGCAGAAGATTAGTCAGTATTTAGTGAAAATGATGCTTAAAAACATGCTGTGAAAACATCCCAATTTTAGGTTCCAATCTCCATGTTTTTTTAGTCCTACTTTCCTTTTGAAAAGTCAACAGGGATGTCTTATAGCTACTTTTCTGGAACAGATGGACATGTAGACATATTTTGTGTTTTTTGAAGAAAAATATTTCTTATGATATCTAGTTATTTTTTTTGTAAAAATGGTGATTTGACCTCCAAGATGATGGCCACCACAGCTTTCTTGAAAATCTTGTTACCACTGCTTCTCTTTTATGTATCGTGGTATTAGCATGGGTTTATCACTTACTAAATTCTTACTGTGTGTAATTATTTTTTCAGCTTAAGAAAATCTTTTGTTTTTGTTCATTTGTTAAATTGTAGCAACTTCCAAAATAGCTGATGTGATGGTCATACTGAGAGCCTTTATATAGCTACATCTGTCAAACAGATGGTGTTACTTTATATAGCTACATCTGTCGAACAGATGGTGTTACTTGGAGTTTTCATGAAAACACCAAAGCAGTATATATTTGTGTTATGAATTTAAAAGGTGCTTTTCTATTTGTGTTATGAATTTAAAAGGTGCTTTTCTGTCCCCTCAAAAAGCATAATAGTATATGTTTAATGAATTAAAAAATCATCTGACTTCAACATGTTACCATAGCCATCTTGGAAATCGTGTTATCCCTAGTCTTGAATGAATGGTGATACTGTTATGGAATATTTTGTATACAATCAATGTTGTCTGAACTTTTTTATTGTCCCAAGACTCAAGGAGAGCATGCTTGCTTAGAAACTTGTGCAGATTTAGTTCAAATATACTTGATGCATTGTCACTTCTTCAGTAGTGAAACAAACAATTACAGTTGCCATTTTATAAATATTATCAACAATTCTGTGCTTACAGAAGAAAACTCAGTCAGGGACAGGGAGCCCTGAAGTACAGGTTAGTGAGTTAAATAAGGAGGCCTGGGGACCAGCTGCACCAAAAACAACAGCAGGTGGTGCAGCTGTAGACAAGAAAGATAACCCAGAACTGGAGGCGTCCAAGGCTAACCAGCCCCCACCAGACACACCTGAATGGGAAAACACTGGATTAAGTAAGGTAATTACATGTTATTAAAAGTAACATCATTGTAGGGAGATATTGCAGTTTTATTTTCTAATAATTTGACTGACTACAAAGAAAAGCTTTAACTTTTCAAACTAATAGCTAACAATCTTATAATCAGATATAGCTGTTCCACCCTTGAAAGTGTGAACGTTTAGACTAGGTCTTACAAAATCTCAAATTGTGTAGGATAAGCAGTGCATTCTATAGAGTTGCAATTTATTTATTAAGCTGTGTTTGCAAATAGTTTATGAAAATTCATTTTTTTGTGTTTAAAACAAAGATTCTCATCAATCTAATTGTGAAATTGGAGAATAAACATTTACTTCATGTATTTCAAAAGAGCAACCCTTTTAATGAGCAACATCTGTTAGTGGTAATAGGATGGTATAAAGTTTAAAACTTCAAACATTAAAATGATGATGCCATCAATAAATTTTGTCGCATTTTACATAAATGTCCAGTGGCACCTCTTGCTTAAAACTGGCATACTGTGTCAGTCAAGCTTGTCCGTCGCCTAAAACAGCATTGTTCCCCATGGCAGTTTCAAAGCAGGCTGAAAGAGACATTGCAGCATTTTTATGAACATGCACATTTTCCAGTCATTGACCTGTTGGCCCTTATTATTTCACCCTAAGTCATGTGGAAAAGACCTTTAAAATTTGGACTTACAGAAAAAAGTGAAAATTATGGAAATATTATAATGACAGAAAAATGTAGATGCTGGTATGTGCATGTTTGATTGGGATCTGGTTTTCATATTAGATTCAGTGGAGTTGGTGAGGGAACCAGTCTTACATTAGATGAGTACATTAGAGGCTTTAAACTGCATATAGTTTTGATGCAAAACGTCCACAGGATCAGCCTGTTGTTTATAGTGTTTTATAAAAATGGCAACCAACAGGTATTGTACTAAAGGGACTTTAAGAGTCTTAAAATGTTTTAATAATACAGAAAATGAAAAAGAGTATACAGATTCTTGGGGAAAGAAAGCAGGAATGGCAACAATTACTTTTATTTGATATTATGTATTGATTTGAGTGTGTCTTATTGTGGGGAGCTTGATTGATGTTACCTTGTGAAATAGAAAAAGGATTACATTAAGTTGAGAGATAGCAAGAAGCCATGGAGCTCTGTAGGGTTTGGAACTGCAGTTTGTGAAGCAAAGGGAGGTAATTAAGGTATGAGTGTACTTTGCAACGTTTTGTTATGTTTGCTGTTGCTGCATCAATCTCAAATCATTTTTAAATGCATGTTTTCCATTTTGACAACAGCAGTACATGATATTTTGTTACACCTTACTGAAAACTGGTCAGTTGATTTGTTTGGGTTTTGGCAGGTCTACTGTAAATGACGCCTCCAGAGAGACGCAGTGACTCTTTGGCCTCATCTTTCCTTAACCGTTTATTAGTGTTGTGTCAGAATAGCTCATAAATATGATTTTTTTAAAACTAAAACAATATAACTGCCTGATGCTATTTTCCTGTGGTGTCATTTAAAAATATGCAACTTTGATTTTGGTTCATTATGTTGCCCCAGCAGCATAATTTAATTTCATTAAACCAGTACATCGTTATAAAGTGTTGTTCTACTTCCCATTAAACTATTTTTTAAAATTTTTTTATTGAACTGTATCATTAATCAATTCCAATTTTGGATCAGAGTAAACATCTTTTCTTCACTATTACTAATTCTTTTTAAAATGAAGCTAATACACTTTTAATGCTTTCTATTTTACCTTAATCTATTATATCTATATGTAATTTCTGGAAGCTAAATATAATAATCACTCTGGTGTTCTATTGCTGATTGTAATTGCAATTCTATTGCTCATATTAATAATTATGAGATTGATGGATGAGTTAACTAACATCTATTACAAGTTTCATTACCATGTTTGCTTCTGATATTGACAACCCTTGATGCTTTGCAAGAATATCAGTTAAAAAGTCTTGAAATTTAGTGAGAAGCTAATATGCATTGCTTGATATTTTGATTCAACAGCCAAACACAGAGAGAGAGGTAACATATTTTACACTTCTTAGTTTCTCTCTAGCCTTTATTTAGCAAATATAGTTAGCATTCTTGCATTTTCTAAACTGCTGTTGCTCTATTAACACAGATATTAATGATTTACATGTACATCTGTTCCTTTAAGTGCTTGCTGCAGTGGTATGCTATTCATATCTACATTTTAAAAAAAAACTTGTACAGTGAACTCTTGATTATTTTTAGTCACTTTTACTGGGTTAAAACCTTTTTAAAAAAAGCTTAATGAGTGGTCAGATAGATAATCAGTATAGGTCACTTGTGGATAAATGAAATTAAATAATGGAAATCTTGACAAAAATAGATGTTAATTTATTTCCTATGTAAGAGAGTGAATCGCGTTTTGGATGAGTTTTATTACATATAATAGCCAGAACCCCAAGCACTGTGAAATGAGCCAATTCAAGTTTGAACATCTATATATCATGCCACTGCAGTGTATACATATTAATCCTGGCATATAACATGCATTTAAATAACTTTAATACATATACAAAGGGAGTGTTTTACTGCTCATTTTATTTCAGTCAAGCAGAGTTCAGACGAGTTTAAACACAAGAGTGCATGGTTGAAATTTGTCTTTGTAACTTCATCGAGCACAGACCGCATGAACTGAACTTCATGCATGCTTTTGTTCTGAATGACTTTGAGTATTTTAGCCTACTATTTTGTTTATAATATTTTGAAAGACTTTCATCATTTTAGCCTACTATCATGTTTATAATATGTTGCTCTTCATTCTCTTACCCAGCATCCTAAAAAGGTAAATGAATATTTTTTGCACCGTATGGTTAAGGTATTGTTAATTGACATTGGAAGGGAATGATTAGTCTTAATTCATACAGACTTTTAGCAGACAGTGCAGAGGCATGGTATAAAAATTTTCAGAATGTTTAAAACAAAAATGTGTGTCATGAACATATTTTTACCAGATAATAATAGCTGAGCTCTACAATCAATACAGAAAAAGTATCAGTATGACTTTTCCCTTTCAAATACGTTCCTTAATCACATTATGTTAGGAATATTAGCTTGCTGCTTCACAAATCCAGCCCTACTAAGAGAGGGAAATTGTCTTTTTCTATTTCAGTTGACAGAGGGCAACAACTCTTGCTCATTACCTCCCCTTGGCACCAACAGGTGTTGCTAGTTATTAGCTCTGCTGCTATACTAGATTGGTGTGTACAGTTCATCCTACAACAATCCAAGCTATTTTCATGTTCTGATTGACTCATCCAACGTTCCTTTTAGATTTATTTTGTGGATTTTTCATTCTGCAGCAGGCTGTGTAGATTTTTTTATATACAATTTTTGCCAATCTCAGTGATTTTGTCACATTTAGGGATTTTGTCCTTTTAAAACCACATCACCCATAATGTTGTTGACCTCTGCAAGGTCATTTTGAGTTGGCATGATTTTGACTTTTTTGCTTGCAGTTTTTGTATCGGAATCAGTTTTTAGCGAGTTATTTACATGCTTCATTGCTGATTTATGCCTTTTTTTTCTTCTTCTATGTGTGCCATTTCTTTAAAAGGGTCAGTTAAATACATGAATGTACAAGTTTCAAGCATTGTTTGTAAGTTTCTAATATGACAATGATTTTTTAATTACTCAGTAACTGTGTGCACAGCACTGAAGTGAAGGAAAGATGGAATACGTCATGGAAGACAACCTACAATTAATTGTTGGTGATACTGGCTCTTTGGGGAATGTTTCCCAATTTTATGCACCCCAGTAGGTGTAAGTTCCACTGCATTTTCGAGCACTGTCTTCAGGCCTTTAAATTAGGATGCATAGAGTTTGTGCCAGATCCAATCGATTCTATGCATAATAAAAGCATACCATCACATACTGTCCAGACAACTATGATTTATGGGAACCTTAGTGACAGATCCATATATGGAATTTTACCATCATCGACATACCCTCACTATGATGGAGGTTTCAGTGAAAAATCTGTCTGTCCAGCCAAACCCTTGGAGCAGTCAGTACCAGTGATTGCCAGACTACTTTGTCCATCCTAGAAAGTTTTGTCCATCTGGGCATATAATTTTAACCCACTGGAATCTGGTGTTCCTTGTGTTCACATAATCAGAAACATGGAACTCACTTAGTCCATTTCCAGGACTGTGATTTCAGTGAGAGTTTTTTCAACTCCTTGGTTTATTCATTGTGGCAGTGGACTTCATTATGCTTGCCAGACCTTTTGTGCACCCCATAGAAATAACAATGCAAGCAAAATGGTGCCCTATTTCAAGTCATCTCCATCAACAGTCATGATTGAACCTGAGATTCAATCATTTTTGCAACGTTGATACAACCCAGGTTGGCTGACCATGGTAATCATGCTGGAGAAACCCCAAGTGGAAATAATGGACTTCACTACCATCAGCAGAATATGGGAGCTAGGAGAATGGCCTCTACACATCAATGAATGCTGTCATCAGTGCCTTTCACTTCTGAAAAGATTGATACTTTGTCAAAAACAGTCATCATTAGGTCTGACAACCCTCCACACCCAATGACCTGACATGTTTTGATTAGGCATTTTCTATGTTGGTGTGAGTCTCCATTTCAATGTATGAATCATACTCTATCCCTACGGACTCACTGTCTTGGCCGACACTGTTCAAGAGAGGTCAGGTCCTTCACATGTGATTGTCTTTCCATGAGTTGGTCTTCACTCAGAATTGTGCACTTTGAGGGTGTCTGACCATTGACTTTTTGTGGCAAGGTGGTTTCACAAGTTACCCACCTTCATCTCTCCAGTCCCAGACCCAGTAGTTTGGACTGTCAATGCACTCAGTTGGGAGAGTTGGGGATATTTGCCTACCCTCATGCAGTCCTGATACCAAAACAAATACAGAATTTATAAGGTCAAGTCTTGGGCCACCTATCTACTCAGTCTAGAGATATATCTGCACAGGAAGATTCTGGTCAGCCTGAATCTTCTCAAGCAACCACTGTCACATGTGTTCCATTCCTGCCTGTACCATCATGTTCTCCGTGCTTGGCTCTTATCATGAGACAGTTTAATCCTTTGATTCTCTAGAACAAGAAAGCCCTCCACTCCAAAAGCTTGCAAGTGAAAGTGGCATGCTTTCAAGAACTGGTGCCATATCAATACCATCATCCTTCTGAGTGTCTCTAGCCCTCAACTGGCTGACTTTTTTTTTCTCAAGCTCTTTGAGGAGAAATGGTTTGCCCCAATCTCTGTCAAAGTCTACCATCTCATAATATTGGACACAATCTGCGATCATGGCAGATATGTTTTGGGGTTTATAAAGACCTATCAGATCTTTTAGCCCATTTTTGTGGTCTCAAGGAACCAAAATCTGTAACTCATTTTCCAAATGGAACCAGTCCTGGGTTTTAAGATGGCTCGATTTGTTTCTATTCAATCTTTTAACCCACACTTTGCTAAAGTTTTTATCATATGAGATATTTCTTTATAGCTTTAGCTTCTGCATGTAGGGCAAGTGAATTACATGCCCATTCTGTTGACCCATATTCTCATCAGTTCAAATCATAGGGATTGCTGGTTCTCTTGACACAAACATACTTTGTAGACAAAATTTGTTACTGTCCTTCGGTCACCAAAGAGTCATCACTCACTCGCTCTCTTCCATAGTCAGGTAGAGAACAGCAGCCATGCAAGATCCAGTTCGTGCTCTCAATCACTTCCTAAAACACAAAGAGACAAGTTGTGGAATGAGCAAATGATAAGTGAATGCAATGATATTGGATACCCTCAAGCCTTTGCTTCATAGCAGAAACGGGTAATTACGCTCAGTGTACTCAGCAGAATATGCCTCAGAAGCTTCAAGCAATCTCTGTGAGCCTCATGTTTTGATCTGGAATATAACAGAAGCTGATGGCTGGCATGCAGAGTCAGCCTTCTCGAGTCCTTGTCTCAAAGATTTAGCATTGCAGAGGAAAACCTTACATATTGTTGGTCCCATGGTGGCAGCACATAGAGCCATCTATCAAATTATTAACACTACGTTAAGATTAAATCAAACAGTAATGCCTGTTACCTTTGCTGGATTTGCCTGTGAAATTGTATAGGTAAGATGTTTTCAATTTTCATCTTCTTTACTATATGTTGGGGTCACAGATCAAGTGACCCCGAACCTATGTTACTTTGTAATTAGGATAACGAGTTATCGTTCATGCGGGGAATCCCTTGAAGGATACCTGAGAGCTAGAGGTTGGATGCTCATCATCCCCTCCCATTAATTATTCTCCTGACATAATGTGATTGGGGAATGCATTCAATGGAAAAAGCATATTTGTAAGTAAATTATGTTAGTCTGAGAATACTTGCTCAATCACATTACTTAGAACCCCTCTGAACAACCCCACCATGTGAGCATCCTCATTTATATCTCATTCAGCTAAAACTAGCAACACGTGGCAGTGCCAAGGGGAGGTTATGAGCAATAGTTATTGCCCTTTGTTGCAAGACACAAAAAAACAATGTTTTTATCTTTTAGATGGGCTGGACTCATAAGGTAGCAAGCTAATATTCCTAACATAAAGTGATTGGTTAACAAATTGCTTTCTTTGGATTCAGATTCCTTGCATGTATGGGGTAGTCGAATATGTTACTTTTCTACATTTACTGTCTTGAGTTGTATGGTTCACAGAGAATAAATTATAATTTATCATATGATCAGCATGAAACAGAAACATAATGCATACCATTTTTTGGGGGTTAGAAAATGAATTTCAACAATGATCTAATACTTTTTAGAAATGTGTGTTGCCATTGAGTTTGTGGTGTTGGAGGAGGAATTTTTTGGTTACTGTGAATATGGAAAGGGGTTATTAGTAATAAAGAACAAAAATATTAGACATGCTGCATTGTTTGATTTCTTGTGATTATTTGACATACTGTAGTAGATAGGTTTTGCACATGACATAGTAACAAAATAAAATAATAATATCTACACAACTTTTAGACCAGTATCCATCTTATTGTGCATGCAGATTGTTTCTGCAGAGGGTGTAATGTATGTTATCAATGATAAATCCTGACAGAGAGAGAAGTCCATCATACCAGCATGAAGTAAATAAGTTTGAAATTCTTCCTATGTGAAGTTAATTTTTAAATTTATACAGCACTGCATCCTTGAGAATTTGACCAGATTTATGTGGCAGCTAAAAAGCTCAGCTTATTGTTCATTCAGTGCAATTTATATTCTCATCACAGGAAAGAATTTGAAAAATACTGAAAAATTACTTAGGTTTTTCACTGTGTCAAGATTTCAAAGTCACTGCTCATTTACCTTACTTGTGGCTCCAGAGATCAACGTTTATTGATAGCCTTAGCTTGTTTTTAAATGATCCCTATGATTTAAATATGGATTTAATGTAATAGCACATAGGGTCCCTCTTGCGCAACATTCCTAAAGTTCTCTATCATTCACACCTGCCTTATATCAAATGATGGATCCACCAAGACTAGTTTTGGAGCAAGGTTGCCAAAGTATCACTTAGTCTAATAGGCAATTGGCCTCCAATATTTACAATTCCAAGTTGAGAATATTCTGTAATTGATGCAGTGGGGATTATATTTTCCGACTTCTCTCCCCACCTTAGCTGCAGAATTTCTTCATTTTCTCATCAAAGATAAAGAAATCTTAGTATCCACCTTTAAGGGCCAAAGAGCAGCCTGCTCGAACAATCTTGGATTCACTATAGGGTCAGACTCATATCTTTAAGAATTGATCAGAGACCAGTGTCTTGCCCATTAATGCTAATTGATGCCAAGGTGGAAAAACTAGTGTATTCTTTGCTTGCTAATTAAACTTTGTAAACCTTTGAGTAAAGTTTCAGTCAAGAACCTTACCCTTAAAACAGTCTTCCTACTTTCCCTAGTATCAGCAAGAAGGAATAGAGTTTATGCTTTGTCAGTGGTTTTTACATTTTGATGGTAACTATGATTTGATCTCTTGATTGCCACTTGCCAGCAGCTTCTTGAGGGTCAGTGGTTCTTATCGGAGGTTTTTCCTGGGTTCTTCCTCCACCAATAATACTGGCTGCCATGTATAGCCTATCATGTGTTGAAAAATGGTGTTAAACCCTACAACAACAATTTGATTGCCAACTGGGATTTCTGGCCATGAATTACCTACCTTCAGTAGCTGCAGAAAGAGAAAGGGCTGTGATTGTCTTTTTCTCTTTTTCAAATGTACTTCTGTTATCTTGACAATTGCCATCTTGAGATGAATTGTTCATGCTATAAAAAGAGTTAACCAGTCTGTCTTTGAGAGAGACCTCTCTTTCCTGAAAATCATATCCCATGAGGCTGTTGCTGCATACTTTTTGAATAATTTTTCTTTGAATGCTACAATGAAAGCTGCCTTCAGACATTCAGACTCTTCTTTCTCAGTAATCATTTCACCTTCATTCCATGGTTCACCAAAGTGAGGGTATTTATGCTTTTGATCCAGTTGCATTAACTCAACATGCATGTTAAGCCATCCGCCAGTCAGTAGTTGAATGTCTTACTGGTAATAATGCCAAGTTCATTTATCTTTGGCCATCAGCCTCCCAACATTGTAGGAAATTCAGCTTCATCTTGACACCTTTCTGATGCTGTTATTATAAAACTAGTATGCAAATAATAAATTTGAAAAATATGACCTTTTATGAAAATGTTTTTGTTTTTTTAAAAAGCACTTAATAGCTTTAAAATGTATTTAAATATGGACTTACATTTATTAATTTATGGTCACAAAATATGAAAATATATTTTCTAATCATAAAGTCAAACTAACTGACAACAGGTAATTTCTTATTGGCTCTTAGCAATTACTCTGCTTGAATATCTAGACAAAAACTGATGACAAAAAACACATATTGCAAAGAAATCCAACTGAGGACCATCTGATTTATTACAAAAAGTATATTTCTAGTATCAGTCTAGAGTTTGTATTAGCCTTGTCAAGTATTTGTCTTGGGTTGGGGCTTTGTAAATTTTACACAGATTGCTTGGAACAAAGTAAAACATATAACACAAACTTCCATTTGTGTGGTATAAAAGTTGTAAGATGTACGTTGCATTCCCAGCTGTTATACCAAGCTGCTGTGGATCCTAAAAAAATTTTTTGTTAGAACTGAATAGCTTAACAATGTATTTAAATATGGACCTAAATTACATTAACTGTATTTAAATATGGACTTGGGTTAATGTTCTGTCACATTTAGGAATTTTCAGTTTATGAATAAGTTTTACTGTATTTGAAAGTGAAATGTAGATTTGTACTGATTTTAGGAAGTCCTCGAAGAATATGGCACAAACTTAATTCACCCCACTTTAGTGCTGCAGTACTCCGATTCATTGATGGAAATGAGGGGTTTAAATTTAATGCAGTTGTGTCATCAGAAAACAGATTGCATGTTGTCACTGTTGTGTCAAAAAGTGAATGCACTTAAGTTATATTTCAATATTTGCATGTGTTACTAGTAGCAAGTAGTTGTGCATTGATTTCAGTTGTATCTATTTCAGAATCAACAATATCATCTTTTATTATGCTCTTATCTTCTTGCAGTAGAGACATTTTGGTTTTTTCATTTATCCCATGAAACTTGTTAGCACGATTGTGCAAAAACCACTAAAAACTTGTATCCATATGTAAATGAGCTGTTTAAATTTTCAGGCAATTGCTGTATTTATAGCTCATCTAGACATAAACCATAGAAGTTCATGGAATGGTCTATTGTCCATCAGGCATCATCTGTCTTCCATCCGTTACTTCAAAGCCATCATTTACTTCTTGTAGGATTGTTATGAACCTTTCATTCATCATAAGTTCTTGTTTCCCCTGAAAGAAGTTGTTGAATATTATGGCTGCCACAGTCTTGAAAACCTTTGTATTCTAAAGGTATTGCTGCATGAACATGAGGCATTCACCAAAAGATTTCTTGTGGTGTCTGGTTGGTCCAAAATTAAAATCATTGAGCTTGGATATCCAGTAATGATGTAATCTTGGCAGTCTTGTTAATATTGTTACCTACTCTGGTATGGTCTTTTCACTAATAGATTTCTGATGATGCATACAAATAAAAATGGCACTGTTCTTTTGTCTAGCATGGCTACCTTAGCATCCATCTTGAAAATATGGCTCCTCCTGAATGAAATGTTATATTTATATCAGATGTTTATCAGAAGATTTTTTTTATGATGTGTAGTTAATTCCGAATAAAAATGTGCCACTCAGGTATCTGATATGACTGCCATAGTGGTCACCCTGAAAATCTTGCCATTCATACTTCTGAATGGATGGTCATATAAATATTGGGCTGTCATGAAAAGACTTTTGCTGTCTAGTTGGTCCAAAATGAAAATGGTGACAATCTGACATACAATATGGCCACTACAGCAGTCATCTTGAACATTATTTGCTATTTCTCTTATACATAAAGTCATATTTACTTGTGGTTTTCATCAGAACACCCACTATGGCCATCACAACAGCAACCTTAATTGTTTTTTTATCACAACCATGAATGGATGGTAACATTAATGTTGGGTTTTGACTCAAAGTTGATTTTAATAGAAAATGGTGCTAATCGGATATTATGTTTGGCACCACAGCAGCCATATTGAAAATCTTTGTTATTGATCAAATATCCAATATTAACTATATCCAGGTCCAAAAAGTTTACAGATGTGTACAAACTGAACATGGGTTCAATCTAAGGACTACCGTCTGCAGTCTGAAAAGATTTTCTTGGAATTAAGATGTGGCACTATTCTTTTGAACTGCTGAATGCTGAACCATCTCTTTTTAAAAGACAAAAATCGTCTTCGAATGATTAAGTAAAAACCACAGATTTGTATTAATTTTATAGCTGTATGTGGATGACAGATTATAATTTTAGACCAATACAGAAAACTTTACAAATTTGTGAACTTGCTATCTGTAACATAAACATTTGACACAAATTTTTTTTTATCACAAAGAATTAAAAAGCACACAAAGTGGATATATTAAATTTGTTGGGTGTGATTGTATTTATATATAGATAACAGAAATGTAGTTTGTAGGATCTTGTTATCTCGTTGCCATAACTCATGTGAAAAAGTCAGTGCATTTCAAGCAGTCTTTTTAATTTAATGTTTTTTTAATTTTAGTCTGTATATACCTCTCCAATTGGTTATTACACTCTATCATTTTAAAAATCAAAAGCATAAATGAGATACAAAATGCACAGAACTTAATTCAATCATTGATTTATAATTCAAACCCGAGTATGACCATGTCAGTGTGTTTGGTACCAAACAAACATTTTAGTGCCAAAAACTAACCTGCTCACTGATGATTTCTAGTTTCTGGAAAACTCCATTTTTATTGAAGGGGTGGATGCATGACTACACATATATGCACATAGAAGGTAAAAACTATGTTGTCTGCTTCCAATTTTACAATGCCGATTTAAGCAAGTAAAAAAATGAAAACAACAAATTTGCCTTTCACGTTGATTTAACAAGTGGTGTAATTTCTATGTACATGTGTGCTAACGGATATAACTTAACTCTCAACCTTATGGTAATTTACGGAATTATCTGGAAGTTACTGAATAGGATGAACTAAGTCACTCTGTGGTCTGAAGAAAATAGACTTGCCCATAGTGTACCCAGTATGGTGCTATGTTGGTATGGAAACATCATTAAGCATGAAACAATCACATTAACAGTGCCACCCTAGTCACAAGCACATTAAAACTTCTAAATCATTGAAATGAAATGACTATGTTCTGTGCATTTTTTTAAATCACATTAAGGATTTTCATTATTGAAATCGGTAAAGGGGTACAAACAGAGATTTATGCAAAAACTTTATTCAGTAAATTATTATATTCAGATGGTTGATAAGAAAATGTCTTTCCTCAATCTGCACATATCACTCACAAGTTTCTAAAGAATATCAAAGTTGTATGTGTGCAAGTCAGACTATATTGAAGGCAATCAAGATAAGCATTTGGAAGGATTTTTGTATAATTAATTTGTATTGGTTTCAGTCATTGAACTCAACAATAGAAGCATCTGGTCACAATAAAATGCACTCTTACGGCATGGCATAAGCTTATTAGTATTTAGTATGCAAAATTAAGCATTTTTTTTTTTTAAAAATTGTACATAATAATTTGGCAGGGAATAAATGCCATGCACTTAGATATAAGCAACTTGGAAGATGTTACAAAAAGTATAAGAAAAATATGACTGTCAAAGATGTTTGCATTTTAATTGCTGCCTTTGTAATCTTGTCCAGACCTCAGACCCAACCCCTCGACCTGATCGGATTAGCAAGGATTATGAACGGGAGTATCCCAGCATCGAGATTGAGGGCCGCAGAACCGTTAAGAAAAGCACAGACAACAAACAGAAGAAGAATATAGAGAATGTGAAGCTTGACAATGATGGAGAGGTAACAGTTGATATGACTTGCGAGTTCTATAAATCAGAAAGTTGTTAGATGGATTGATATGTTTAATAATTGGTTCAGTTTTTATACTGCTCACTTTAAAAAATAGAGCGATTTATCTGTTGTTCATGATAGCATTATCCACAAAGTTTTGATGCACTATTTAACCATTTCCCTGGCACAAGCATCTTAGAATACTCCACCAGATTTTATTGCATGCACATCAAAATGCGCATAAAAATCAAAATGCAAACTTTTCCTCTCAATTCAAGCAAGTGTAGTAACTTTAACTTACTTGTATTATCTGTAAACTAGATTTTGACAATGTTTATTTATGGTCCAATAATAAATCCAGTTTCTTAGAAACTAAGTTTCTTGGGAAAAAAACATCCCAGAATTTCCCATGACAGTCAAGGATGTGGCTATTGCAGTGGATTAGGTTTTGAAAATATGTTTAACAATTATAAAACAGATGATGTCAGCAATTCCATCAAATACTAATAAAATGCAATAATTTTATGTGAAATTTGTAGTTCAGAGTCCTTGAAGAATTGAATTGAAACTCTAATTTGTTTTCTGCATATATAAGAAGGCATATTTTTCATATTTTTCAGCAGATGGATTGCAGATTCCAAATTCTCATGGATTCCCCAATTCAAAGAAAATAATGCCAGTGTCTGATTAGGGCAGTAGGTTTATAGATTTGGTTGTCCTTTCCTCACAGATGAGAAGATATAAAGAACAATGTTAGCATTCTCTTTGTAGTCTTAACAGTCATTGATGATTTTCACTTCAAGGATAGATTCTGAGAAAGTATTTATCAATTGGCTACAAATTACCCCCTCCCCTCCACAGATGCTGCTGGTGGATGAAAACAGATAGTTGTTTCAGGTTTTCTCAGGTTAAATAAATCACAGACTAATACCTTAAAAATAGGAAGAACTATGGACACATCAGAAAGTACTGAGTCATTATTTATTCCAAATCAAATGAATCCATCACAACTTTTTTCAGCAGCAATTGAGGTCAGTGCATTTACTTCCAAATTTTCCAGAAAAAGGAGAGGAAGACTGCATTACCTGGTGATATTTAGTATAACGGAATATTATAAGGAACTAAAAACATAATAAAAGCAGTTTCAGAACTCGACATTAACAGTTGTTGAGTTAATTGAAACAATCTCTTGAAAGAAATTATAACAAGCCCTTGAAAAGTCCTTAAATTTGGTTCTGAGAATTTTGTGTGAACCAAGTCTACAGCTATAAAACTTTGTGGATGGCTAAAAGTTAGGGTGGCAAAGAACTGTATTGATTTTATGGTCAGATATTAAGGTCTTAATTATGTAAATGGTTTATATACATTGATTCGGGTATGTCACCGTCTACAGTTACCAAACTTTATGGATGGCTTCCACCTGGGTAAAAATTAACCCAATCAATCTGTTGGTGAAAAGGTCAAAGACTCCCACAAATCCCTCTTTATTGTGAATGTAGTTCTTGTCTGTAATCATTCTTGGGGTTTCAATATTGAACACAAGATACTCATTCTGTTGTAATAAAGAAGGGTGAATTTATTAGGTTTAAGATGAGAACAGAAAGAAGAACCAAGCTCATTCTCCAAAGAAAAGTAAATAAATGGCCAATTTACGTAAACAATATATTGTAACAATGTTTAGCACATCAAAGCTTTAGCACTGAGTCGGTGACCCCTCAAAAGATCGCACGACAAAAGAGCGCAGACATAAGAGCGCCGGCATAAGAGCGCTGACAAAAGAGCGCAGACAATTGGGCGCACTTAAACAAGTACTTGAGGTACGATAAACGAATATGGCAGGGTTAGAAAGGAACTTTAATTTGTGATCGCTAAGGCTAATACTTGTTTAGAATGAAACAATCGGAGGTACGATCAAACAACATCACAGCTATTTGTGTTTACCTATACGAATAAACGAATATGGCAGGGTTAGAAAGGAACTCTAATTTGTGATCACTAAGGGTAATAATTGTTTAGAATGAAACAATGGGAGGTACGGTCAAACGACATCGCACCTATTTGTGTTTATTTATACGCTGTGTTGGTTAATACAAATGAAGCAATATGAGCTAAGATCAAACGATGTCATTTCATTTCAGTTTATATTCTAACTTTAGGCCTAACATGTAGAATCTTTTTTTTTAATGAAGCAAAAAAAGAGTTACCATCAAACGATGCCGTCTGATCTGAGTTAATTTTCTTGTTTCTATTTTTTAAATATTTTTTTCCAATCTTTAGTTCGCTCTTTTGTCGGCAAATTAGTGTGCTCTTATGTCGGAGCTCTTATGTCGGATCTCTTTTGTCGGCGCTCTTTTGTCATGCGCTCTTTTGACGGGGTGCCCACTGAGTCAGTGAAGCATTGCTTACTGTACATGTTTTCTGACATTTCTCATTAATTCTTTTGTTTCACAGTTTTCTTGTTACCAAAACAGACTAAACATAGTTGTAACAAATGTGTCATGTAACATTAACGCTGCTTGATTTCTAAATATTATATTTCAATTCAGACAAGAGTAAATTAGATCCACAGTTATCAAATATTGAACATGTACAGGTATTGTAGTCATATATTCTGCTGATAATTTTGAAAAGACCACGCTGAGTCAATGAAGCATTGATCACTGTATAGTCACAATGAAATATAAATACTATCATTTAAGATGAGAAATACAGTTAAGAACCATGTTTGTTTGCCAAAGAAAACAAATAATTTCCAACTTCATTAATTATTTTGTTGCACTATTCATCATTGTTACTGGAACAGACAAACCATTGTTGCAACAAATATGTCCCATAAGGTGTCTCTGATGAGAAAATGAACACTGTTCAAATTCTAAATATTAATGTCATTTCATCCAAGATTAAATGAATAAAATATGTACTATCTCCACAGTTATGGAATTCTTAGCATTTGTAGTACAGGTACAGTAATTGTCATATTTGATCTGTGGAAATGTGGTTTTCATGTTGAAAGGAGGTGGATAGTGATGATGAGTGGCAGGGTTTGATCGAGGTGACAGATCAGGATGGAGACCCAGAAGCATCAGTTGCACTCCTCGATGACAAGAAGTTCATGAGCAAATTGAACCAGCGTGTGCAGCACAGTGCAGCACAGGTGCTTGATGGAATGCTGGAGGGGGCTGCTAGACTGAGGACTGTACTGCGTGTCATCACCAACCTTGTCACACTCAAATGGTATGTACAGGTTTTGGTCATTAAGAAAAAGTCCCTGCTTTTAAAATCTCATAAATGTATGCTTTTGAATGGTTACTATCTGACATATCTGAATTTTTTTTATTGTGCTTTTCTTCTTTCTTTTAGTAAGATTAACTTTTTGTTTTAATGAATATTTTTTGTGGATACTGAAAAGTACATTTGAAGTTACATTTAAAGATACAAACTTTTCAAGCCATAGACCTCTTTATGAAATGGTATCTGAGACGTTTATTGAAGTATAATCTATTGAAAATGTCAAATGCTCAGATACTTTATTAAATTAAACTGAATGAGTCATACAATTTCACTTTTTCAAGGTGTTAATTAGTATAAAAGTAATTGGATCTTTAAACTGAAAAAATAGTAACTGTATTTTCTGCATGTTTGCAGACAGAAGAAAATATTTACTTTTTTTCTGTCTGAAAACACAAAAATATTTAATTCAGTAAAGATCCAAGCCTAAGCAACCATATGCAACCATATGCACATATTGGATTTAGTAGATAAGTTAGTGGATACATGGGACATAGGATGTAAAAAGTGTTTGGATTTAGTGGATACGTGGGACATAGGTTGTAAAATGTATTTGGATTTAGTGGATACATTGGAAATAGGTTGTAAAATGTGTTTGGATTTAGTAGATATGTAGGACATAGGTTGTAAAAAGTGTTTTTATTTAGTGGATACATGGGACATAGGTTGTAAAATGTGTTTGGATTTAGTGGATACATGGGACATAGGATGTAAAGTGTTTGGATTTAGTGGATACATGGGACATAGGTTGTAAAATGTATTTGGATTTAGTGGATACGTGGGACATAGGTTGTAAAATGTGTTTGGATTTAGTGGATATGTGGGACATATGTTGTAAAATGTATTTGGATTTAGTGGATACATGGGACATAGGTTGTAAAATGTATTTGGATTTAGTGGATACATGGGACATAGGATGTAAAAAGTGTTTGGACTTAATGGATACATGGGACATAGGTTGTAAAATGTGTTTGGGTTTAGTGGATACATGGGACATAGGTTGTAAAATGTGTTTGGGTTTAGTAGATATGAGGGACATAGGTTGTAAAATGTGTTTGGGTTTAGTAGATATGTGGGACATAGGTTGTAAAATTTGTTTGGATTTAGTGGATACATTGGAAATAGGTTGTAAAATGTGTTTGGATTTAGTAGATATGTAGGACATAGGTTGTAAAAAGTGTTTTTATTTAGTGGATACGTGGGACATAGGTTGTAAAATGTATTTGGATTTAGTGGATACATGGGACATATGATGTAAAAAGTGTTTGGATTTAGTGGATACATGGGAGATAGGTTGTAAAATGTATTTGGATTTAGTGGATACATGGGACATAGGTTGTAAAATGTGTTTGGATTTAGTGGATATGTGGGACATATGTTGTAAAATGTATTTGGATTTAGTGGATACATGGGACATAGGTTGTAAAATATATTTGGATTTAGTGGATACATGGGACATAGGATGTAAAAAGTGTTTGGATTTAGTGGATACATGGGACATAGGTTGTAAAATGTGTTGGGTTTAGTGGATACATGGGATATAGGTTGTAAAATGTGTTTGGGTTTAGTAGATACATGGGACATAGGTTGTAAAATGTGTTTGGGTTTAGTAGATACGTGGGACATAGGTTGTAAAATGTGTTTGGATTTAGTGGATACGTGGGACATAGGTTGTAAAATGTGTTTGGATTTAGTAGATATGTGGGACATAGGTTGTAAAATGTGTTTGGATTTAGTGGATATGTGGGACATAGGTTGTAAAATGTGTTTGGATTTAGTAGATACATGGGACATAGGTTGTAAAATGTGTTTGGATTTTTAGTTATGTAGGACATAGGTTGTAAAAATTGTTTGGATTTAGGGGATATCTGGGATGTAGCATATCAAGCAGAACATTTTGAATCTGGATATGATTTTGAAACCTCTGTGACCCTCATTCCCAATATACAAAAATACAACGGAGGGCTTGAGAGCAGGAAAATTTATATTAAAACCATTATTCATTACAAAAAGTCAGACATATGTTTATAAAAAATATCTTGTTCTCATTAGGCCTCTGTATTGGAAAGCCCTAGAATAAAATGATTAAAATGGAATTCCTTGGTTTAAATATGGGAATGATACCACAAGGATAATTTAACTGCATTATATTCACTTGATTTATAGGATTGTTTTTGTTTTGAACACAACTATAAGATGACACATGTACTCTTCTCCTCCCATCCCCAAACTGTGCAATATCATTAACATCAGAGGGCATAGTAAACTCCAATTTAGATATAATGCATAGAAAGATCACAGAACAATTGTGCTTTTCATGTTACAGTTGTATTTATATCATGAGAGGAACACTGTTAGTCATCTGTACATCTGGCATAGACCTTGATGTAACTTGTAAAGTAATAGCCATCTTTTCCTTTACACTCATTGTCACACCTGTGTATAATTGTGAATGTGTGGCAGACTGCAGATCATTGGCTCCATGATTCGTCACTATTTTTTTGAAAGTAATCCAAATGATTCGTTCATGTATATTTTTTTTGGCAAATTTTTCAGGAAAAGATAAGAACTAACAATTTTTTTTTTATATTAATAAAAATACTACCAGATTTAACTTCCTAGTAACCTATAAGTTGTATCCAACTGTACACTGCACAGACCGAGAGCAGCTGGTGCATTATGTGATGGCAGATCAGGGTCTGTGTTGTTTGCAGTTTGAGTTGACTTGTATGCAAATGGAGATGGTGAGTCATGTAGAATCTTTAAATTGCAGATTTTCATGAGGTTACACATCATTCTAGTTACCAAGACTATCTGCTAACTCAAAATTTGTTTAAAAAAGTGATACAGCACTCCCTCGATAACTTGTGCACTGTTAATTCATGAAACTACTTATAACATGGGGTCAGGAGTGAATCCCATTTTTCTGTACCACAAAATGTCCTCCCCCCCCCCTTGTCAGATTGATCCTATTTCTTGAAATTGAAGAAAATCGCAGTCAAAATTGGTAACTGAAACATCAATATATCATTCATTTTATAATCGAAAACAATAGATAGGACCTGGAAATTTGAATTAAAATTTTTAAATTATCAACTTTTAATAAGAAGTCATATAATTGGTTACATTTGCTTTCCAAACTGCATTCTATGTACACTGTAATTAAAGATAGATATTCAAGGAAAGTTTGATCAATGAAAATATCACTTACGCTTAGTGTAGGCTGTACATTAATATTTAAATGCCAGTTAAATAATTTTTGTTAGGTGAAATTTGTGTGTTATTTCTATCTTTTAATTCTATGTTTTAGTTCCTCTTAAGTGTAATCATTATAAATAGAATGTGTATTTGAATGTAAAATGTGTCAATCTACTGTAACAGCTATATGATTCTCTGAGAACCTAATTAAGTGCTGACCATGTTTTGATAAAATAGTATTTGTTGTATTGTTGCACTGAATTAAAAGATGGCCTTCTTTGTATTATCATAATAATTATGTCTTTTGAATCAAATAAAGGAGGTGGAATAAAAGAAAAGTTAAAAGGCACGAAAATCCTGTATTACTGTTACTTCCAATGACTTCAATATTGTACTAATTTATCAATACAAAAATTTAGTTTAGACATGATTGTCTCATGAATATATGTCCCTAATTTTGAAAAAAGGAATCTTGTTTAGTGGTGTATCGACAGTTAGGCTAGTCCCCTGGTACCTTGACTCATGAATTGGCATTATACTAAAGAATACACTCCAGGAAACAGACTAATCAGCAAAACAAAAAGCAGTGACATTATACATAGATGTTTTTGTGTACACATGATGGTTGTTGAAACCAGTTGGAACAATCTCTCACAAGGACATTTTGAAAATAAATGTAATCTATACAGAATAATTTACAATTTTAGAAAAAGCATGCTATTAACAACTATTATTGATGCGATTGTAAAACGAGGATTCAGTCATTAAACAGCCCATTTCCCCCCCCACACACACACACACATATCATGGTTTTCTTGATGTCTAAGCTGATTTTTTTCTTCATTTGTTAGAGGTCCCTCAGTAACTCAGACCCTCACCTATAGGGCATTCTATGTAACCCCATTGTGCGCAAGTTTTTGAGGGAGAGGTGTATAAACTAACATGAGTAAAATGTCTAACAAATTTTCAAATCGGTTAAGACAGGACATATTGTGCATTATGATGAACTTTTTAATTTTCTCTCGGGAGTAAACATGTCCAACAAAATTTTGAGTCAGCTAGGACAGGTCTAACTTTATATATTATGATAAAGTTTATAAATTTTCACTCATTGAAAAGGTGAAGATGTTTTGTGTCTGTTATATGTCTATGTTTTTAGAATAGGTAACAGAAAAGAGTGAAAGGCAAAAGCTTTGTAAAATTCAACATGTAATTTATTTCTATTGTATACTAAGTGAAAAAAAGAAAAAAAAGAACTTACGGAAGTGTGAACTAAATCCAAAAAAATCCAAGAATTACAAGCACAAGTCCTGATAATTTAAAGTCCTGAATAAAATTCAGTACAAGTCCAGAATAAATAAGAAAAACTGATGATGTGTCTCTAGTAGCTTGTAGAGTGTTGAAGTGCCAACAGTCTTTTGTTGAATCACAGTAATATAATTCCAGGTTTGAATTCACTGTAAATTCCAGTGAATGTCTCTCTCCATGAATTTTATCAGAGCACTTTTGTATTTCCAGAGAGAAAAAAATCACCTGAATTCAATAATATAAAGAAATAAAATTTACTGTCCAAATATGAAATACTGGACACAACATATAATACAACTTAAAAGTGCTAGGTCTTAAAGCATGACTGAAAAAAATCCTCTCAGTTACAAGATTAGATAGTTCTCCCCTTGACCTCGGGTCACAATTAGCATTTTCTAATAAAAACATATTGCCAAATGGAAAATAACCTTTTACAGTCCTACCCGTTTATCTCGATATCCTCGGGCCCGAGGAAATATTGTCGACATAGGCGGATGTCGAGATAAGTGTTGGGGGGGAGGGCGCGAAAAAATGATAAAAATTCGTCAGCAAAGGGAGACCCGTCGTCACTGAATAGCATTTACACTTTGAGAAAGAAAAAAAAAGGAAATTTTGAGTTCATGAAGACTGAATCAGTGTGATATACACTTGTATATTGACAAATTACATTTTGGTTACCTTTGTGTAATAAAATCCAAATTAAAATATTGCATTAATCACATCCTGATACGAACAACATTACGATATTCAACGTCGGCATTAGCACGTGGTTGGGAAGTTGTCAGTTACATGTTTCATGTACATGTACTTAAATTGGCCTCGATTTTGGTCAGTCTGTACCAATCTTACTGAGGCTACCAAGGGGATGGGGCTATTGACAGGGAAGTGAAAAACTGTCAACAGTACATGTATTCTCCACAAATACTTTTGTATCCTATGTTATGACGAACATTAAAGTGACTGAATCAACCACTTGTTGCAGCAAAGTTCTCCACACTAAGTTTTTTCGATAATGCTTCATTGAACCATTTTGATGCTTCCTCCACGTCTTCAAATGTAGCAGTCTTGCTTCTTCCTTTGGGGAGCGCAGTTACCTTCAACTTAGTCTTTTTTTATAGACTCAGCAGCTTTTTCATCCTTCCTGGACATGTGTTATTTTTAAGTGAAAAAATTTCACAGACCTCTTTGTGAGATGTTCATCCCTTAACTTCCTTAGCAGCCAGACATTTAGTTTCCAAAGACTGTCAATTTAATTTGCGTTTTACCCTGCTGTCGGTAGCCATCATAAATGTAAATAAAGTTAAAAATGAAACTTTCCAAGAAAAAAAAACAAAACTTGTATTAATCACTGATCACTTTCAAAGGTCTCGAAAACGCGTATTCCGTATTTTCACGCAATTTTTATATATGGGATTCAGAAAATCACATATACAGGAGTCCTCTGTACGCATCAATTTCCTGGATGGCTTGCTAGTCCTGCTTTGACCACCTGTTGATTGGGAAATTGTGTTCATCAATTGATCCTTTTAGCTGTGCTGATATTGACAATCTGAAAATTCAGTGGCTGAAAGACCGACAGATGTACATGTTGTCATTGTAAGATTACATCTGAAGAACATGACCCACAAGCTAGGCGACAAGATCAAAGACTTAACTAGTTGCAGAGTGGTGAGAAAATGTGCTGCTATGTTTTTTTTTTATCCGACTGCGACATCAAAAGCCTGGCGGCAAGATCAACTAATTGTTGAACAAAGTATTGGTCTTAATTGGCAGCTTGTCGACATAAACATTTTGAAAACAAAGAATTTGTTCAAGCTGGGACCAAGGACTTCTGTCGACATATACGTTTTTCTTTTATCTCGACGTCCATATAAGCATGACAATTTGAAAGTAATAGTAGATCATGGGACTGGGACTTTGCTTTTTTGTCGACATGGCGGCTTGTCGAGATAAGCGATGTCGATATAAACGGGTAGGACTGTACAATGATCCTGATGTTTACAAAATACAAACTGTTACCTGGATTTTATAAAATTCACTTAGGAAATACCACAACCCAGATCTTGACCCAAATAAACATATTTGCTTCTGTTAATAATAATACTGATTTTAAATCCATACACATATAGAATAATTTAGCTGTGTATTAGTTGTTTAAACAGAAGACAATAAATCAATTTGGGTCCAACAGAGATGAACTCAATTTTGGACAAGGTCAAATCAAACATACAATGTTAGATTACAGTAGCACGTAATGAAATAAATCTTTTTATATAAAAAAACAACAAAAAATACAATTAAATTAAATATGCATAACATATCCAATGTTTGCCATTACACAATTTGATTATCTTTCATTATAGTGATGTTAACCTCATATTGACCTTCACCAAGGCACTGAATTTACCCAAATTACCCCTGCAAATGATGTCAGAGATCCTGGAGAAGTCCAAGGTCAAACAGGTTAGTAATGATTACAGCTTTAGAGATATTCTCAATGTTTTTACAACATCATAAATTGATCAGTAAGAGTGTATTAATCAGGTTGGATCATTACCTATATCAAGTAAGAGTGTAATAATCAGGCTGGAACATGACCTAGATACATAGGTTATAAGACTGGAATATGGCCTAGCTCAATAAGAATACTTATTAGGTTTGAACATTGCCTATGTTAGTAAGAGTGTATTAATCAGGTTGGAACATGGCCTAGATCAGTAAGAATGTAATACTCAGGCTGGAACATTACCTAGATCAGAGTCATTATCAGGCTGGGACTTGACCTAAATAAATAAAGTAATAATCAGGCTGTAATATTTACTTGGATCAGTAAGAGTGTAATAATCAGGCTTAAGCAATACCATGATCAATAACAGAAATAGACAGACTGGAACATTACCTGGATGAGTAAGTTTGTAATAATCAGGCTGAAACATGAACCTGATCAATAAGAATGTATAATCAGACTGGAACATTGCCTAGAAAAATAAAATAATAATGCTGGAATATTGTCTAGATCAATATAATTATCATACTGAAACATGGCCTAGATCAATAAGAATGTGATAATCAGGTTGGAACATGGGCTAGATCAGTGGGTTGTAATAGTTTGGCTAGAATATTACCTAGATCATAAGAGTATAATAAACAGGTTGAAACATCAATAAGAGTAATAATCAGGTTGAAACATGGCCTACATAAATAAGAGTAATAATCAGGTTGAAACATGGCCTTCATCAATAAGAGTAATAATCAGGTTGAAACATGGTCTTCATCAATAAGAGTAATAATCGGGTTGAAACATGGTCTTCATCAATAAGAATAATAATCAGGTTGAAACATGGTCTTCATCAATAAGAGTAATAATCAGGTTGGAACATGGCCTACATCAATAAGAGAAATAATCAGGTTGGAACATGGCCTACATCAATAAGAGAAATAATCAGGTTGAAACATGGTCTTCATCAATAAGAGTAATAATCAGGTTGAAACATGGCCTACATCAATAAGAGTAATAATCAGGTTGAAACATGACCTACTCAAATAAGAGTACTAATCAGGTTGAAACATGGTCTACATCAAATAAGAGTAATAATTAGGTTGAAACATGGTCTTCATCAATAAGAGTAATAATCAGGTTGAAACATGGCATACATCAATAAGAGAAATAACCAGGTTGAAATATGGCCTACATCGATAAGAGTAATAATCAGGTTGAAACATGGCCTACTCAAATAAGAGTAATAATCAGGTTGAAGTATGGCCTTAATCAATAAGAGTAATAATCAGTCTGGAACTGAAATGTGTTGTTCACTGTACCTGTGTAGATTAGTCTAACAGGGTTTGTTAATATGGCTTCATACAAAATATTCTAAGACAATTAAGTAAATTGAGAACTGTAGGTTGTTTATGTGTGACCACTTTACCTTTTAACTGCCTCTACTATGATCTGAAATATAGACTGCTTTTATGGCAGTATTAATAGGGTTCTCAGCACACTGATTACTGTTTATGAAGTCAAAATGTTAGGGACATATTTGGTAGTACCCAGTGGTCAAAATCTCTCTTTTTAATTTTCTAATAAGGTTACTGAAAATAGGTTTTTCAAAACATAATGATGTTTGATGGGTTTTGGAGTAAAAAAAAAATCAAAATTTAGTTTCTTGCATAACAGTTGTGTTATGGCAGGTATGGCATTACTTAGATTGGTCCAGAATTATACGTTCACATGTAAATTCATTGATTAATGTTATCATAAAAATGCTATAAAATTATTTCAAATAACCAGTTAACACAGAAAGTTGAAATTTAAGGTCCATGTGGAACAGAACAGAACAAAACACTTTCTTAGTTTAGTTTAGCAATTTTGTACAGTTGTTATGTAGTACTTGCATCATTGCATGGATATGGTATATAGTGCCATTGGAAGTTTGAATTTCCTCTCTCTCTCTCTCTCTCTCTCTCTCTCTCTCTCTCTCTCTCTCTCTCAACAGTCATCTTGGAGATATGTCTGTAACATTGTATCTTTCAAACAAACATTGGTATAATGACTAAAGAAATATCTGCTAACTTGTGCAAGGAAACTGTTCTATTAAAGTTGTATTTTTTATATTACAGGCTTCGGTTGTGCAGTGTGGGGTACATATTTATTGCATAATAAACTTAAGATGTGTGTGGCTAGAACTTGATCTACTTATATAATCTGCATACATGATTTAGACTGGTTTCTTTTAACAAAAGAATTTCATATCATAGTTGTATTTTATTTTATAAGTCACTTTGTAATTTAATACCTTCTGGAGTGTTATGCATGTGCAAACCAGTAATACCACCTCTATTTACTCTTTAAGATCAACATCAGAGTTGTCTTTCAAACTACCAAATGGGCCCAAGTGGCAGAGTGGTCACCTTTACCAATCACTGCCATCTCAGTTTTATATCTCAGGTTTGGCCAGTGTGGGTATGGGAGAAAGCTGCCAGTTGCTTCCCATGGATTGGTGATTCTTACCATGGTTATATTCTGTTCTTCCTCTTATCATTTATACTGGCCGCCACGTACAGCCTGCACTGAGAAATGGCATTAAACCCCAAGCAACATACTACCAAAACCATGAACTATTGTACTGAAAGTAATTTAGTCTTTAGATTAGAACCACTTACTAAAAAATTATGCAAGCTGATTATCTTACAATGTGTGTGCAATAAATCTCATGTACATTTATAGATTAATGTATGTTATTGAGGGTCTTATGGTATTACATCACTGCTTTTTGCTGTTGTTGCTGTGATTTTATTGCAGGAAGTAGTGAAACTTCTTCACATCCTTAAAAAAAAATCTCAAAGTGTCAATTCAGCAAGTTTAAATTTATTACAAACTGGAACATGCTTCTCCATAAGTAACTGTATGGACCACTCTGGTGGCCTAGTGGTTAGAGCTTCTGCAGTGGAAGCTGGATGTCATGGGTTCGATCCTTGGCTGAGTCATATGAAAGACTTAAAAAAAATGGTACTAACAGCTGCCTCGCTTGGCACTCAGCATTAAGAGGTTAGTGTTAGGACTGGTCGGCCTGGTGTCAGGATAATGTGACTGGGTGGGACATGATGCTACATGTCTGCAGCATGATGCCCCAGTGCAAGACATCACTATAAACTGCCTCACTGCAGACATCGTAGCAATATGACTGAAAAATTGTTAAAGTTATGTTACAAATCCTAATAAAACAATAACATGTGCAAACATTGACTGAAGTGTACTAGCATAATTTTAGCTATGAAGCAGAATACATTCTTGCCTTATACAGGAAGCAATTCTAACTTTCAAAGTACTTCATATAATATTATAATCAATATATTAACTGTGATAATCATTTGAACTACTGTAATTTTAATGCATAAATGAAAGATAACCAAAGCATTATACTCTACAGTATTCAAGACAGAATGTTGTATTGTTAACATTTTTAAGTTACGTTTCCATATTGATTTGTTTAGAGGAATCCTGACCTTAACAATGAGGGTCACGAGGTCAAATTGTCACCTTTTTCCGGTATTTTTGAGGTGAGATTAAGTTGTCTCCCCGAGTGCTGTGCATGTCATGCAGATTAGAATATGTGCTAATGTTTGCTGTAGCTTGGAGTGCCATACCAAGGTTTTTACTAGCTTTCATAAAGATACCATTCATAAAGATACCATCAGAAAGAATTAACATGGTTTGAAAATTTCTTCTACTTCAAAAGCAAATGAAAATTTTCTCTGTAATTAGTTTTTCATTCAGGTCAAGTCCTGGTATAATCATTTTGCCTGTCTTGCTGCCCATTCATCAGTCTTTCTGACTGTTCATCCATCAAGAATTTTGTTCCCACAAAATAACTTGACTGGTAATGCTTGGATTTTGTGTGTAGAACGATTTTCAGCTTTCTGTGTCAATTTTTTGAGGAGTTGTGGCCTTTGACCCATTCCCCTAACTGAAATTTATGAAGCTTAACTCAGCCAGGAATTGTTAGAGTTCAACCAAATCAGCTCTATATTAATGAGTCTTGAAAAGGAAATTAATTTCTAGTGTTCCATATTTTCGTTTAGTAGAGTTATGGCCCCTGATTACTAGACCTCCTGACTTTGTTTTGTGAAAATTAGATTTTATTCACTTATTAAAACTGTGGACTGGGGGTTCTATTGTTTCCATAGACTGGGGGTTCTATTGTTTCCACACAAGAATCCGTGTTCATTATGTCTTTGTGGATTGAGATACGATGCTTATTATTTCCACATACAGTGGGTTCTGTTGTTTGCACACAAGGATCATTATTAACTGGGTCTTTAATTTCTGGTTTATCATAGCCACAAAATCCATGAAAATTTGTTGCCTCGTTAGAAATAGGGAATTCACATTATCACTAAGTGTATGACCTCATGGTTTAAAAATTTTGCATGCAAATTATTTATAATATGTGACAGATCATTTTCAATGATGACCTCATGGTTTAAAAATTTTGCATGCAAATTATTTATAATCTGTGACAGAACATTTTCAATAAACCCATGTTTAAAAATAACTTGGCTTGGCATTGAGATCTGACTATAAATTTGAATTTATGAATCAGTGCTGATTTAATTTATAGACTTGACAAAAGTGAGCAGGATGCAGTCATTAATGATAGAATGGCACTGTGTATTTTATGCTTCTATCAAATAATAATAATAATTATAATAATAATAATGTCCGGTGCATGGTATTTGTTTAAAGTCCAAGTTTGGAAGGTGAACAGTATAGGCTATTAAAACATGTGAAGTCTTTAACTTCTGAAAAAATGTCCATGCATAAATAACTTGTGTGTTTTAACCAGGAAACTAGTTAAAGCTGTGGTTTATTGTATTACTCAAGACTTAAGCATTCACAGTGCTTTAGTAACAACTAACATGAATACTACTACAGAAAATCAATCACTGGCTTGCTATTGATTTAAAAAGTATGCTTCCTTACTAATGCTTATGTCCTGCAAGTGTTGTGGAAAGTGATTTGAAGATGCTTAAAGCTTTTGTTGCTCTTTTATTTTTTACCTTTCTGGTTTTAGTTCTATTGGTTATAGACCAGAATAAGTTATGGGATGGCCTGTTGTTTGTCGTTGATTGTTTGTCATCTGATGTCCATCTGTCCATAGACCATCTGAACCAATGGTCTGTTATAATTTTCTGTCATCCATTATTGATCTGTCATCTGATATCAATCAGACACTTAGCACATTTGTTATTTATACTCCTTTACAACTACTTGTAGGATTGCAATGAAGCCTCACACATTTATCCCAAAGACTGGTTGGTTCTAACTGAAAATGGTGCTACTCAGGCATCCAATATAGACACTACAGCATGCATCTTGAAAATCTTGTTATTGCCACTCTCCTTAACAAAACTCGTATCAGTTTGGGGTTTTCACCAGAAGACCAGATGCAGTGTCTTGTTGGTTCAGAATACTTGTCCAGATATTCATAATTTCGTAATTAGATAATTTTAAATCATACACAAGGTGGAGAACAAATGGTGTTCTATTTATTGAGCACCCTCTTTGATGCACATGGATCTCTATTAAGTTTTGATGAAATAAAATAAACAGCACATTCTAATAACTTTATACAGTACTTTGCCCTTGTCTCAAAGATAATAGCGAAATGGAAGAAGAAAAATGTTTTTCGAAAGTGGGAATAGTTTCCATGTAATGCTCAAGAATAGGGTCAAGCAAAGAATAAATTTATTTATAAAGATCTGATAAGAACTAAGATACAAAACCCAAATGTTCAGAATGAAACTTGGTCCAGTCCACTTGGGTGTGCAATTAGTGTAAATGAATGATCCAACTCTTTTGTTTAGGTAAAACTTTGCACAAATGAAATGAAACTGATTAGCTTTAATTTTAGATTTCTTCATAGATCTATTGTCACAAACCAATTTTTAAAAATTATTCATTTAAGTGATAGTGATAAATACACCTTCTGTAAAGAGGGAATACAATAAATTGAGAACTTACTGAACAATTTTGTAAATTATTTGTAGAATGGGTCCAAGCTTATGATCCAGATTTTAAAATTGCATGAAAAGAAAACTTTACGGGACATAACAACTTTGATGACTTTACCATCCTTCTAATTTTGCTTTTAAATGTGTTATATACAGAGCACATTGTACATCAAAATTTCAAATCTCACCTACATTAAAAATAGTTTTATCATACAAAAGGCAGGAAAAATATATTGCCAAAGTGAATATCAGAAGTGAGGAGTTAAAGAAAAAAAGTGAACCCTTTTTTCATCCTGTTGATTTGATTTCTTCATTTTTCTTTACTTTCAAATCAAACAAACAGGCACTGTAAAAACCTCAGGTTCCTATGAAAAGTTCTTTGTCTACAATGTGTGTGTGTGTCAGGATGGAAAATAATTTTAAGGACCTGCCCTTTTCACTGGGTCAGATAGTGATGGAGGGGAACATGTATCTTGTTGGTTCAACTTAAAACTTATGCCTCCTGGACATCCAAGAAACCTCACTATTGCCGCCATTTTGAAAATTTTGTTATGGTTATTTTACTTGAATGGATGGTCAAACCAATAAGATAATCGATTGTGAAACTCCATAATCAATTGTTTGTAAAGGGAGACTACTTTTTAGGTGCATACAAAGCACAAAGGTTACTAAAACTCCCAGCCACTAAAGTTGACCTGAAATTTATTAATCCCTTCACAACTACAAATAATAAACCTTACGATTCATAATTAGGAACATATAGTCATTATTACATGGTCAAGTAGTTAAATTGTTGAGTTAATAAATTTAAACACATTTTGTTGATTTGTTTCAGTTAAATTGCAACATCTTTTGTAGTATTTATAAATAATGATAAACAAGGAAATCATGTCCTTCTATACTTTAAATTATAGACACATCACATATGAATGTAAGAATTTCAGGGGATTGTAGCAGTATTTCAGTTACATATGACTGATCAGCCATAAAAAGTTGCATTCATTTAACAAAGTTGTAGAACAAAAGTAACACACAATGTAATATTATTGTCAGGTTAAAGTATACATGTCATTAAAAGAGATTTCTTCTGAACATTTATAAACATATTGAACTCTTGATCAAAGATATAACTGTGTAACAAAAATTAAAATTTGCTCTTAGTAACCGATTATAATTGATGATCAGTTGGCTATGGGGAACCGATTATCGATTATGAATTTCTGACCAATTCCCATCACTAGGATTGGGTCTGTATCCACCCATAATTATGTTCAAGAAGCCATTGATTACATTGTAGATTGTGCCTTTCCATCCAAAATAAATACAGAAAAGTTGGGGTATTTGTAATTGTGTACTATCAATGATTCTCTGCTAAAATGCTAACCTTAAAGGTTTGAATTATATGTATATACCAGAAGCAGTATTGGTTTTGTGTGAGCTGATGTTTTAATGGATTTACATATGTCAGATCAGATGAAAAGCTAACAGTACATTTAACTTCATTGAAGCTTTGTAAATATTAAAGGGGTTTCAGAAAATGTGAGTTTGTTTTATGCGGTATTAAAATATTAAACAGTAGTGAAAGCACAAGCATGGTACATGCAGATGTAGCAAAATTTATAGGGCTAACAAGTAAGTTAAAATTTTGATAATATCTGCACCCTATATTGTAGCCTCTGAGGGTGCAGTTACCCTTATCAATGCATGTCTTACTTTTATTCTGTGAGAAATTATATTAATGTGATTAGTGATATAGAGGTAGTCATTTTGTTATATTGATTGATAACTAATATCCCAATTTTCTCTCAGCAACCATGGTGTCAGCAGATCCTGATAGATCTTGTTGTGGCCCTCAATGCTTACTTTGCCAGTGAGATCAGCTGGACTGACAGAGTAGAGAAAGATATGTAAGTCAGTTAGTTTACATTGTAGTTTAGTGCTGTTGAATTAGTATTAAGAACATCTTGTTTTTCCACTTTGAATTTATTATGTATTGCTACTATAAGATGCATTTATTTTGGCAACAATTGATAAAGATATGGTTAGAAATATTAAATGTTTTACTCCTTTTGTCAAAATGAAAGTTAGAATTGTCTCCAGTCTGAGATTTTTAATTAGTATATACTAATTAGTATAGACTAAGTTCCAACTATTCTTAGGACTTGTACAAACTGACATAGAACCAATCACCATCATTAATATAGGTAATTCACACCCATTTTTCCTAAACCACGACTGTTCTATATTGCTTAATCAAAGCCTCTATGCAAATAAAAATAAAATAATTCTCTAAATTTCCCATTTTAGTTTAAAAATAAATGTCCAGCTTTTGAGCCAGTTACATATATAGAAAAGACAGTACAGTATGTGTACTATAGTTGCAGTATCTGATCTTGTAAATAAGCACCACTTCCAAAGTCAAAGCCAGTAGTATTCTGAATACTTTGATTAATTAATTACCATGAAACTTAATTAATGTTTTCTGCATTATCTGAAGATGTACATTTGGACAAGTCTGTCTGCTGCCACAATTTGTACAAGTTATTGACCTCTGACTTAAAGCTAAATATGACTGTATTTTGTTGAGCATGACTAATCGCACAAATTTCAGTGGATTGTCATGAGACTTTCTACAGGTTAAGGCCATCACCTGAAGGTGGACATATTGCCAAATTACTGTGCTCTCATAATTTTGTTACAGTTGTTGCACTTTTATTCTGCAGCTGAATAGTGTGAAAAAGATAATCTTGTTTACACAACTTGCAGTTTTTAGTCACATCAGTCATCGGTTCAGTCCACTCGTACAAGTTTATTACCGTATTTTGGTGTGTATAACGCGCACTTTTTTTACCTAATTTTCTTATCTTAAGTCGGGGGTGCGCATTGTATACAAGAACTAAAAAAAAGATATTTTCCAGGTCGATTTGAAGAGGATGAAGGCACTCACTACTTGTGAAATATTTAATCCATTGTACATTGCATTGTAACTAAAATGTTTACCGGTACTAGCCGTATTAAAGAAAGAAATAATGCTTACAAATAGTCTTGTTCTTTGATTGCTTATGTTAATAAACTGGTTTCATTTCACAACACTGTGTCAAGTTTTGTTCTGTGCCTCGGCCGGAAACACATGTACATAACGACTGGCAACTTGTTCAAAAGCTGTGCAAAGTGCCGCATTGGAGCGGAACAAATACCACTGTGTGGATTACCGTAATTGTTCCGTAAATATTCAGTACCGCATTCCATAACTGTTGATCTAATCGAATTTTTCTTCATTTATTATTGGTTGAATTGAAATATAATATGTGTAGAATTCAAATAATGTTAATGTTCTCATCAGAGCATCTGTTGGGGACATATTTTTTGCGACTACAGGTTCTTTCTTACGGGAACACTGATACGTTGTGGAACAAAATAATCAATGTATGAAGTCGGAAAACATTTTTTTCCTCTTTGGAAAATAAGCTTGTTACTTAGTTTTATTTCTCATCTTAAATCATAGTATTTGAGATATCTTTGCGATTATACAGTGATCAATGGCTTCAATGCTTCATTGACTCGGTGTGGTCTTTTCACGGTAATCGGCGCCAGGTAAGCTTTGATGCGCTCAACATAGTTACAATGCTTTGTCTCGGTGAGCAGTATTTAACTGATTCAGGACATACAGCGACTTTTCGAAAGTGATGACGACGAAGTGGAATTTGAGGGATTTGATGCAATAGATTGCGTCAACTAGATGAACCTTTAAAGGGCCCTTTTAAGGGCCAACAATAAAATCGGAAAGATACAATATCAATATTGCTACTTTTTCATTCACTATCTAAAATGACCAACTGTTGTTGCACTATGAAAACGGAGCGAAATACCGGTAGTCACAATTTTAAAATGCATTATATCACATGCGCGTTATATGGCAGAACTACGTTTTTTCCACTTATTTTGGGTCGAAAATCGGGGTGCGCGTTATACATCGGTGCGCGTTATACACACCAAAATATGGTATCTTGTTATCGCTATTCCAAAATCACATGGAGGGTTGCCATGACACATTTGTCCCATGATCTGGTTGGTCCTAAATGAAAATGTTGCTGCTCCGACATTCAATATGGCCACCACAGTTATAGTTCCTCCTCCTAGAGGCATGATTATACTATATACATCAGTGCTGCCACTGTTATCATTTAAAATACATGGAAACAAAATAATGCACTTCATTATATAATGAATTATTCATAATGATGTCATGACATGACTCTAAAATATTTACAGTGTCTTCACCAATTTCTCACATTTGATTTCTGATCAACTAGAAGATTTGAAGATTTGATTACAAATATAATAAAATAAAGTTAATCTGGCATGATATATTATTCAAGGAAACATTGTTATAATGCTGATACAGAGAGTACCTTTTCCATTCTTCAAAAATGTAGTCATTTCTGAGGAAATCTGGACCAGAAAACTATTGTGAGTTTGTTAAGTGTGAAACTTACTAATCACAATGAAAGTACCGGTAATCAGTGTTCCTGAGTTAAGTCATCTTGTGAAGGAAACTGAAAATTCTTATTGGATTTTTTTAAAGATATCTTTGCAGTGAACTATGCAATTTTTCTTTTCTTATTTAATTGACAGTGCATAGACTAGTATTCATAATATTGTAGCATTTTATTACTTAATTGACAGTGCATTGACTAGTATTCCTTCATTTTTATTGTAACACTTATTTAATTGACAGTGCATAGACTAGTATTCATTCATTATTATTGTAACATTTTATTACTTAATTGACAGTGCATAGACTAGTATTCATTCATTATTATTGTAACATTTTATTATTTAATTGACAGTGCATAGACTAGTATTCCTTCATTTTTATTGTAACACTTATTATTTAATTGACAGTGCACATACTAGTATTCATTCATTATTATTGTAACATTTTATTACTTAATTGACAGTGCATAGACTAGTATTCATTCATTATTATTGTAACATCTTTCATTATATCTGATGATCAAGCTACTGTTTAGGTAAAAGAATACACTTTTTTCTTTCTTTTCAATCGCCTTAAGAAATTGGAATTTTTTAAAGAAATCTTTGCAGTGAACTATGCAATTTTTCTTTTCTTATTTAATTGACAGTGCATAGACTAGTATTCATATTATTGTAGCATTTTATTACTTAATTGACAGTGCATTGACTAGTATTCCTTCATTTTTATTGTAACACTTATTTAATTGACAGTGCATAGACTAGTATTCATTCATTATTATTGTAACATTTTATTACTTAATTGACAGTGCACATACTAGTATTCATTCATTATTATTGTAACATTTTATTACTTAATTGACAGTGCATAGACTAGTATTCATTCATTATTATTGTAACATCTTTCATTATATCTGATGATCAAGCTACTGTTTAGGTAAAAGAATACACTTTTTTCTTTCTTTTCAATCGCCTTAAGAAATTCAGACTTTATGCTAATAAAAATCTACTGGTTTATAAGTAAATCAAAATTTGTAAATCTACAGGTTTGATGTTCTTGTTCTGTCATAGGACCACATTTTTTTGTACTCCCTGTGTGTGTGTATATATAATATAGTATGTATGCTGCATAAATGATATACCACGAGATATATAAAAATTTCATTAATAGGGAACAAGGCTTGCCTGAGTTTCCTTTTAATGATTTTTTTAATACAACCAGAGGTATAGCATTGATACAGCAATCATACTATACATATATTTTATTTATATCACATACAAATAACACACATTTGCACTTTGAATGGAGTTATGATATGCTGTGTATTGACCAAGTGAATGAACTCCTCACATCCCTGTGAGTATGTCTGCTACAATGTACTGTCAGGCATTTACTTACTGGCATATGGAAATTAGCGTGAAATAGAAACTAAGTGAAATGATGAACCAACAGGAGGTAATTAAAATATTTTAATATGTTGACAGTTCATCTAAGTCACTATTCTGCTTTAAAATAACATTTCCAAAAGCATTAATATTCTCTCACTCTATCTTTCTCTCTCTCTCTCTCTCTCTCTCTCTCTCTCTCTCTCTCTCTCTCTCTCTCTCTCTCTCTTTCTCTCTCCTTTGAATGGCTTGACTAATATTACCATTATTCACAGGTCCAGATGCATTGTCGTATATCTCTCTCTCTCTCTTTCTCTCTCCTTTGAATGGCTTGACTAATATTACCATTATTCACAGGTCCAGATGCATTGTCGTATATCTCTCTCTCTCTCTCTCTCTCTCTCTCTCTCTCTCTCTCTCTCTCTCTCTCTCTCTCTTCTCTCTCTCTCTCTCTCTCTCTCTCTCTCTCTCTCTCTCTCTCTCTCTCTCTCTCTCTCTCTCTCTCTCTCTCTTTGAATGGTTTGACTAACATTACCATTATTCACAGATCCAGATACATTGTCGTATATTACAAGCGAAAATCCCCAGGTCATTCTCACCTACATTTTATTCATTACTTACATAGATTAAGTATATTTGTTTAGCGCTTGACCACATAGATGTTTCCATGTAGCCATTTTGACCATTGCAATTGGAAGTAGGACTAAGTATGTTATTTATTGGTTAACTTTGCTAATTAGGGACTTTACTTGGTTTATTGTGGTAAGTGATAATCAACAATCAACAGGATAGTTGTGTATTGTACATGTAAATGAAGTTGTGTATTGTACATGTAAATGAGTATAGAAATTAATGTTTTGCATGAGACTTAAGCTCAGTCTGATTAAAACCAAGATCTGCTTATGATACGTTGATTTGACATGTACTGCTTCAAATTAATTTTCTGTTGATGCTGGTAATTTCTGGTCAGTATATTTTTACCAGCCAGTCATATAAAGTGTTGCATGTGGTCTTTGGAAGTGTTAGTAATGATTTATTTTGAATGAGGTTTTTCACTTGTATAAATATGAAAGTAGTGTCATTTAACGGCACATTACCTTGTAGTGCCTATCAGTCTATATTATGTTTAGAATTTGATTTTGTATCCAAGTGGGTCATGGCTAGATTGGCTAAAGTAATTGACAGAGAAATAATATTTTGGCAGAAGGGGTGGTCTTTCAGGATAGGTTTTACTGTATCCACTGCTGCTGAGACAATGAGAATTGTTGGTGAGTATATATTGTAGTTTAATAAATCATGCTGTTCATTTGCTATTCTGTCATTCTTACAGAGTTTTGTACCAATGTATTGTTGAAGACAATTATATATATATATATATATATATATATATATATATATATATATATATATATATATATATATATATATATATATATATATATATATATATATATATTGCACAATATGTTACACACATGATGGCACTCTGTGGATCAGGAACTTGTCATGTAGTAGAATTTCCCTATAGTAGAAATTTTACCCATTTTGTGCATTGCAATATAAAAACTCTTTCTTTAATTATGTTAGCTCTCAGCAATACTTGGATTCCATGCTACAGTTCTTGTCACTGGTCCCCAAACTGATGAATCAGCAAGTTGATGATGATCTCAGGCTTAGAGAACAAACAGTTCTGGTATAAATGTTTCATTTTCATCTCAATGCATATTTCTAAACTTAAATATGTATCAATTAAAAGGAGACATTGTTGGTGTTAGTTAACAATTATGATATGTGAAAAAGACAGGATTTAGCTTCATTTTTGCCAGTTAGATTAATATGGTGTATATTTTTAATTCATTTTCCCAATCTTTGTTAAATTGTTAGGTTTAATAAATATATTTTACAGATGATTAACAGAGGAATTTTTTTTCTTCTCTCTTTTAAGTCATTTTGATAACCATATTAACTTTTTAACATCTAATATCGGTGATGCATTTTTTTTTTACTTGAATTGTCAGACCAAATGAATAAGAACAACTTTTTACCAATCAAACTGAAGAACATTTACAACAACAAAAACAACATTTATTTATATGATTTCCAAAATTTGAATGGCCAGTTGAAGTAAATTTCTATTTTTAAAGTGAACATTAATGTCATAGGTAAAACTGTGTGGCAATGTGTGTGTGTGATATTGAAATTCATTAAAAACAATATTTAATCAGTGTTAATGATCAGTGGTAGCATGCTTAAAAACTAATTAGCAATTGTTATGATGATGATAAAAAATTAAATATTTAATTTGAAACAGCTAGTATATAAAAAAAATTGTAATATGGGGGTAAAATTAATTTGTGTATTTTTTGTGTTAGTGTGTTATGTACACCTGTGAGGCCATGGAGAGAGATAAGCAGAACATTGCCAGTCAGTATTTCAGTCAGATCGCCATCCGGCAGACTGGCGCCATTGATGCACTTCTCACTGGCACACATGTGGATCCAGCATTGCTTAAGCAGCAGCTAGGTAGGAAGGTGTTAATATCATACTTTGTAATCTGAGCTGAAGAAGTTTTTTAATGGTATTCATGCCTGGAATAGATATTTCATAAGCCAAATGAAAGCCCAAATAAGTTATAACATTTGCTTCTAAAAACTTTGGAAAGGTATGAAAATATTGCTTGCTTAACAAAATTTGTCTTGCACTGGTGAGCAATTGATATTCCAAGCTAGGTAAAGAGGTACTATATGTACATGTGGCATACACTTCACAACATAAAATTAACTATAAATCAGTCAATTTGTAATAACGATGTAATAATTGAAATGTTTCTGTTAACATTAACCTTGATGATTGCTGTGTCTTTGAGCCTTGTATCATCCCCTGATGTTTCAATTAGATCTGTATCACATTACAATGGTTATGATATGATACATACCATGATACATGCCTTGTATCATCCCCTGATGTCACAATTGGATCTGTATCACATTACAATGGTTATGATATGATACATACCATGATACATGCCTTGTATCATCCCCTGATGTCACAATTGGATCTGTATCACATTACAATGGTTATGATATGATACATACTATGATACATGCCTTGTATCATCCCCTGATGTCACAATTGGATCTGTATCACATTACAATGGTTATGATATGATACATACCATGATACATGCCTTGTATCATCCCCTGATGTCACAATTGGATCTGTATCACATTACAATGGTTATGATATGATACATACTATGATACATGCCTTGTATCATCCCCTGATGTCACAATTGGATCTGTATCACATTACAATGGTTACGATATGATACATATCATGATACATGCCTTGTACCAATTCATAAAGAAAATGACATGTGATGACTTATGAATCAATGAAGGCCTGAAAACATGTTACATAATCTTAACCTTAATAGTTGACTTTTTACCAGTACAGTAAATGTAACAAAAATTCATTGTCAGATATAGCTGACTTTTTACCAGTACAGTAAATGTAACAAAAATTCATTGTCAGATATAGCTGACTTTTTATCAGTACAGTAAATGTAACAAAAATTCATTGTCAGATATAGCTGACTTTTTACCAGTACAGTAAATGTAACGAAAATTCATTGTCAGATATAGCTGACTTTTTACCAGTACAGTAAATGTAACGAAAATTCATTGTCAGATATAGCTGACTTTTTACCAGTACAGTAAATGTAACAAAAATTCATTGTCATATATAGCTGACTTTTTACACGTACAGTAAATGTAACAAAAATTCATTGTCAGATATAGCCAATTTAGCCTTGATTTACACAATGCAATAATGAAATTGGTTTAGCACTCCACTGGAATTTCAAAAAAATACATAGAATTTAGGTAGCTATTGGCGGATCAGTTTCTCAGTTTATTATGTGTAAAATCAGATCATTGCTAATTTGTTAATTACTCATTATAGCCGGTATTTATGAAAGTTATAATTACTACAGATAAAACTGAGGGCAATGAGGATGCAGCCATTGAGAGGCTGGACAACATGTTACACCTGTGTCTGACCACACTGGGTGTAATGGTCAACATCCCACTTGAGGCAGCAGCTATGTTGGATGGAAGGAGAAAGGTAAGAAACTCAAGATTATGAAAGGAATTCTCAGTGGAACATGTTAGGGTTTGCATTGTCTGATAGTAGTTGCTCTGCTATCTACAGTAATATATTGACTTAAAGCAAAATGTTTCTGTAAAAAAAAAAAAAAAAAGTGAACTTTTTGTTTTTCTTTTTGATAAACTTCTAGTATTAATATCTTAACAAAATTTAAGATCCAGTCATTTTTTTTATATCTATTCATGTTTCAATTTTTAGAAAAATAATGTTGGAACAAGACTGTGTCTAGTGTTTGTATTTACCAGTTGTTTGCAGGGTATCAAATGTATTTGTTACATAGTATTCCCAACAAAAAACAGTATAGACCCAGATCTGTCATCACTTTATTCACCAGTAGATCCGGTTCTGTACAATCTCTATGGCATCACATATGATGCTACCAGATCAAGGTATGTAATGTTTGCTAGTAATTATGTGCAGAAAGAGCAGACACTAATCTGTCATCACATGTTGTACCAATAGGTCAGGCTCTATGATATGTGCTTGTAATCATATGCAGAATGGAGCAGACACTGATCTGTCATCACATGTTGTGCCACTAAGTCAGGCTCTATGCAACATGCTTGTAATCATATGCAGAATGGAGCAGACACTGATCTGTCATCACATGTTGTGCCACTAAGTCAGGCTCTATGCAACATGCTTGTAATCATATGCAGAATGGAGCAGACACTGATCTGTCATCACACGTTGTGCCACTAAGTCAGGCTCTATGCAACATGCTTGTAATCATATGCAGAATGGAGTAGACTTTGATCTGTCATCTCATTATATACTGCTAAATCGGGCTGAATGCTGTTTGCACATAATCATACATAGATCAAACATAGTTGAATGTAATCTGTCATTGAATAATGTACCACAAGATCAGACTCTGTGCTGTTTGTACATAATCATACATAGAACAAACATAGTAAACTGTAATCTGTCATTGAATAGTGTTCCACTAGATTAGGCTCTGTGCTGTTTGTACATAATCATACATAGAACAAACATAGTAGACTGGAATCTGTCATTGAATAATGTGCCACAAGATCAGACTCTGTGCTGTTTGTACATAATCATACATAGAACAAACATAGTAGACTGTAATCTGTCATTGAATAATGTGCCACAAGATCAGACTCTGCTGTTTGTACATAATCATACATAGAACAAACATAGTAAACTGTAATCTGTCATTGAATAGTGTGCCACTAGATTAGGCTCTGTGCTGTTTGTACATAATCATACATAGAACAAACATAGTAAACTGTAATCTGTCATTGAATAGTGTGCCACTAGATTAGGCTCTGTGCTGTTTGTACATAATCATACATAGAACAAACATAGTAAACTGTAATCTGTCATTGAATAGTGTGCCACTAGATTAGGCTCTGTGCTGTTTGTACATAATCATACATAGAACAAACATAGTAAACTGTAATCTGTCATTGAATAGTGTGCCACTAGATTAGGCTCTGTGCTGTTTGTACATAATCATACATAGAACAAACATAGTAAACTGTAATTTGTCATTGAATAATGTGCCACAAGATCAGATTCTGTGTTGTTTGCTTGATGTCATACAGGAGTAAGCTATAATCTATCATTAGTTACTAGATCAGACTCACTGTAGTTAGATTGCAAACCATGTGTAGAATAAACAGGACAGACAATCTTTCATTAACACTAGATCAGGCTTTATTCTGTTTTCTTGAAGTTATGTGTAGAACAGTGTAGACACACAGCTGTCTTTTCATAATGTGCCACTACATCAGGTTGTTTGCTTGACATTAGTGTAGAACAGTGTAGACACACAGCTGTCTTTTCTTGATATGCCACTAGATCATGTTGTTTGCTTGCTTGACATTATGTGTAGATCAGTGTGGACCCACAGCTGTCTTTTCATAATGAACAGTAAAGAGAGTGATCTAAATCACATAATGTGCCACTGGATGCCATTTGCATGTAATCATGTATAGAACAGACTGCACATCTGTTATCTCAAAATGTGACTCTAAATTGGACTCTATGTGATCTTTATATGTCAGTACATTTATATGTCAGTACATAATGTGGCATTTTCAATGGCTCATTGCTGTTTGCCTGTAATAATATCTGGAATGAAAAGGGAAGATTCACATCTGTCACCACATAATGTACAGCTAGCTCATGCTCAGTGCTGACTGTAACTATATATATATATACAGTGGGACCCCGCTATAACCCGGTAGTTGGGAGCCATAGAATCTGACCGGGCTATGAACCGAACCGTGTTATAAGCAACCATGTACAATACCAACACATTTTTGGATTTAATTGCAGGGTGGGGGGTACATAAAGACGGGTGCGAAAATGCATGGCACAATTACCATTTTTAATCAATATATATTAAATGAGAAAAACATTTACTGTGGTAACAGAAATTGCAGATTTAATATATTACTTTATTCAGAGAACCATGCATTGGTACATACACGTGTCTAATTTATATATACCTGTATAATCTATTGCATGAAAAGAGTATCAACACCGTGTACTCACCAGCGAATCTTGTAACATACACTGAATCCATAATACATATATTTCCATCGAAAATATCCACACAAGGATGTAAAATATTCAATAATTTTGTCACAGATCATTATGTGACTGAATTCAATGAAAAGAAAATAGCAAAAATTACGTAACGGGTGTACGTAACGAATGATGAAATAGTACATGTCCGTAGATTAAATAATGGAAGCTAAAGTGTATTCTTATAATAACTACATGTACATCTCAGGACCTTTCCGTCTCTGAATTCAGTCATTGTAAATTTCAGCACATTTTCCCACCCAAGCGGCTAGTCAAAGTCCTTTGAACTTGCCGCCCAGCTATTGCGTCATGTTCTTTTGATGTACTCTAATACAGCAGGCAGAACTGGCTGATATTTTAACCACTGAATCACTGTTTAGCTCGGCAGTTCACTTTGATGATAAACAATGTACTTAAATTAATTGATTTATACATTCTGGTGAGAATCTTTTATCAACCCCCGCATTGGCTATTGTTTAGTTGTGTATGAAATAAAGAGAACATATATCGGAGATTATTAGAGCAACCATTGTATTCAGAATGCATTAAAGATAAACACAAAGCAGACACGATGGCTTCATTACTCAGGAATCAGTAATTATAATATTGACACTTATGAGCTGTAATTTTTCAACAATAAACAAAGATCAAAGTTCTCAGTAGGCCCAGCAATTGGTTCATATTAACAACGTTTATTTTTGCACAAAACTAGAAGAAAATTTGATAATACATTTTCTACAGGTTCTTTTTCACACTGTTTAGACGAATATGAGAATGATAATTAAACTCTTGCCTTTTTTTTATACTTAAATTTTTTTTTTTTTTTTTGGTCTTTGAGAAAAATACCTGTAATAAATTACCCGAAATTTCGGGAGCCATGCCACGACCGGGTTATATCCGAATTCGGGTTATAGCGGGGCGGGTTATAGCGGGGTCCCACTGTATATATATATATATAGACTAAACATAGACCATGATCTGTCATTACATAATCTACTGCTTGATCAGACTTGAAGTTTTATCTACAGCAAAGTAAATCCGGATCAGTCATCACATAATGTGCTGCAGATCAGGTTCTTTGCTATTTTGTTTTTAGTCCCATACTAAATATTCTAGACCTTGATCTGCGGGGCTTCGAGTGGTCTAAAGTGCTCTCCATTACAGATCACTGCCATCTCACCTCTGTCTGCGTGGGTTCATGTCACAGATTCGGCCAATGTGGGTATGTGAGTAAGCTTGCCAGTAGCTTCTCGTGGGTTGGTGGTTCTTTCTGGGGGGGGGGGGGTCCATGGGTTCTTCCTCCACCATTAATACTGGCCGCCATGTATAGTCTATCGTGTGCTGAAAAATGGCGTTGAACCCTACAACAAGAAGAACAGACCTTGATATGTCATTATATGTTTTGGCATTAGATCAGGCAGAATTTTGTTTGTTTGGAAATAGAAAAGGCTCATATTTATCAGCACAAGTCATGGTGTACTGCTCTATGATGCTAGTAATCAAGTTCTGTGCCAGGGGCACCCAAACCTTTTGCATGAGGGACCACATTGCAATTTTTTTCTCACTCACAGGACTGGTGAGCAAATTTTATAAAGATAAGGCATTAGAAGGGATAAGTTAAGGCACAAATTATACAAATTTGGTGGACTTGAATCTTTTGGAAAGCCAGATTCTGGCATGTAGGCCATATGTTGGACAACCCTGCTTTGTACTGTTTCTTTGTAATAGAACATAGTTGATTCTGATCTGTCATCACCAAAAACTGTCAATAGATTAGGTTCAGTGGTGTTTGTAATGATACATAGAACAGAGTTGACTCAGATCTGTTAGCCCTTAATGTGCCATAAGATCATGCTCATTGTTTGCTTGTAATCAGATGTAGAACTACAGAGAATTCCCACATTGGTTATCTGCTGGCATAATTGCTTGGAAGCAAAAATATCAATAAAGATGAACATTTTTTTTAATACGGTTGTTTCTGTTTTTGTTAATCTTAACTTTCCATTTGTCTAACTCATAAATATGTGTCAAAAAAAGCAATCTTCTCCATGTTAAAATGGCGACTTGATTACTAAATAATGTTGAAGTAAATAAGAGACTAGTCTTATCAATACCAATATTATTTGGTCATTATCTAAACCTGCTTTGGGAACCGTTGAGTGAAGCTCCCTTTGAAAACTACCCATAAAACAGTCTTCCTTGTCTCCCTAGCATCAGTGCGGAGGAGGGGCGAATTCATGTTAGATCTGCCATAACTTACCATGCTGGTAGATAAGGGTTTGTGCCTTTGGTTTTAAGTTATTAAGTTGACCAGTCATCTTATACCCAGGCTCGTCATAACAAACAATGCCATCAGACTAGCATCAGTACTTTTGGCTTTAAATCATTATGTAGAACAACTAACATCCAAATGTGCCATCACATAACCATGCTGGAATATCAGTCCATACTTTGGGTTTAAATCGTTACGTAGAATGGTATACTTACACCCAGACCTGTTATCACATACCACATTATCAGATCTGGGTCAATTCAAATGTTGGCTTTCTGTACAGTGGTCATCTTACACCATGCCAGCAGATTGAGGTCTATATTTTGTGCTTTAAATCATTATGAATGGTTACCTTATATTCAGATCTGCTATCTTGGGCAGATCATGATCTGTGCATTCTGCTTTTAAATGATTCAGTTTGAATGATAAGTTTACACCCAGATCTGCTAGTATATTTCATTCATCTGGTTCTATTCAGTCTGTAGTTGCAGCATGCCTTGTAGATGAACACAGACAGAATTTGAACATGTATTGTACTTTAGCTAAGGTGGAACATGAGTAAAAGCATCACTCATGAATTAGACCTAGATCATCAGACCCTTTTTAAGTTCAGGTTGAACACTAGGATCTCATGTTTAAATTCATCGCACATTATAATTGCCAGTCCTTTTAGATGATGCTTGATAAAAAGTCCTTTTAGATGATGCTTGATAAAAAGTCCTTTTAGATGATGCTTGATAAAAAGTCCTTTTAGATGATGCTTGATAAAAAGTCCTTTTAGATGATGCTTGATAAAAAGTCCTTTTAGATGATGCTTGATAAAAAGTCCTTTTAGATGATGCTTGATAAAAAAAGGTGGTTCTCTAGAACATAGGAGAAATATTGTAGTGTATAATGTTACCAAAAAACCAAGATATTAATGTATTTTTCAGATTGCTCACTATATTGGAGAGAAAATGGCCACAAAGGGATGTGAACAAATGACAGATGAATTTCTACTTCTAATACGACATCCAGCACATTGTAATAATGTACTTAAGGTACGCGCTGTCTCAACCTGAAATGGAACTTATTTTCTTGTTACATAGATTGTTACTCTTCAACATGCAACAATGCCTAAAGTGTGTTAGATTTTTGGACATTATTTCTGAGGGCTGTTCCATTCAGATATCCAGTATAGGTTGCCATCTCAAGAAGAAATTAATGGCTTCAGGATCCACTCATAGAATTCATTTCAAGAGAAAGTCACCCACCAATAGATTTGTTTTATTTTGTACATGGTCCCAACTTTCAGTACTCATAGTTATAATTGCAGTAATGTTTTACATATTGTACTTACGTTTTCTTTGGTAAATATAAATTTTAAGATTTTAGGTTATAAATTCAGGCTTGGGTCTAATACACTGACCGATTGCTGGGGTAAGGGGAGGTAATGGGTATGAGTTTCATCAATTTGTATGGTATATGGTTTGCGTCATTCGCACATTTATTAATCATCACAGGGGCTCGTATTGTGGCTTACAATTTACTTGTCATACATGTACTATATAATAATACAAGGGAGGACACTTCTCTCCTTTCTCATGCAATCTATTTAAAAATCAACACTGATATTTAAATCTAGACTGTTCTAACGTTGACCGTCGGCTCATTTGGCCATAACTCCAAGTAAACTTATGGTACTGTAATTTGTCTGCCATGCATCATCTTTATTGCACAGTGTCCATTCAGTGTCTATTTATATCATCTCAAAATCCAATTAACCAATTTGTGCGTCGTTATACAGGGAACATTCTGACATCAAGGTTTTTTAGTCTTGTTCAGTGGATTCCAAACTGCCATCCAGAATTGCCAGATTTTCAACAAACAGAATAACCCGTAAACAACTTCTCATACACCATTTCGTGGAATGCTTAACAGATGGCATCTTTCCATTAAGGAAAGATTTTTTCAAATATCTGCCATAAAATATGAATGCAGTTACTTAAAACAGAATTTTTTTAATGACTTCTAGTAGACTGCTGTATAGGATTTGACCAAACTTGACAGAAATGTTTCTGGCATAGATGGCTTTCAGTCCTATTTTTATAATGCCAATCTGCCATCAGCAAAAGGTCACCAGTTCTAAAAACAGAGAAACATTTAAACTATGTCTTCTTGAAAACAGATTTTGACCATATTTTTCCAAAAGTTTCATAGCATACATGGTTTTCAATTTCATACTAATAATGCCAGTTTGCATCTGTCATGGCCTGCACTACTAAATCTAGAGAAATCTGCCAATTACTTTTCAAAAACCACTCAACAGAATTTGACCAAATTGATTTCGATGCTTAAAATTTTTATATAAATGATGCAGATTCCCTGTTAAATATAAATATGGCCACCATTATCAATAAAGAGAGAATTTAGACAACTTCTCAGAAACCACTTTTCCGAATTATATTATATTTGACAGGAAACATTCTGGTATCAAGGGCTTTTAAGATTGTACAAAACCAGTCAGCTATGTAATATTTCTACTTTTAATAACACATTCAAAAAAGCCACTTCCTAAAATATGACCAAATTTGACAGAAATCATTCAAGCTTTAAAGGATATTTATGTTTATTTAAATGATGCTGATTTATATTATATTATATATAGCATTATATATGGTACCATTACTGATTTTAGACCAACATTTACAGTAAATAAATACACCAAATTGAGTTACTTTGACAGAAAGCGTTATGGCATAAAAGCCTTTCAATATTTGACAAATTATGTTGGTGTGCCTTCAAATGTAGACCAAAAAAACTAAAAGCACCTTAAATGTATGCAATATACAGATATGAAAGAACTTTCTATAGAAAGTACCTCCTGGCCCAGTTTTCATGGTTAGCTGTTCTTGCATTTTGCTATTAGGCCAATGTGAACAGTTTCAGTCCAGCTTGGACTTCTGATTTTCTTGATATATTTGAGATTAATTTTTTTATAGCAACTTCAAAATCCAGTTGAATCGTAATCCTAATAAAAAATAGTAAATTCTTTTTTTCAATCCTTAAGATATATGTGGAAATTCCATTTAGATTCTGATATTGTATTGATTATGCAATAAACATTGAAAATGAAGGCTTTACACTGTTTGCTAGTTTATTTGCTTGTGAATATGAAACCTTTCCATTTGTATTAATCAGTGCCATATCCACATTGCAGGTGTTGTATTCCTGCTGTCAGGTGTCCACTACGTTCTGTGCCTACATCTCCAACCAGGCCAAACATATGGAGTCCCTCTTAGGCATCCTCATGGGACAGGTAACTTTTTAATAGTGTTCATATTTGGCCCCAAAAAGGACCACTACTGTACAAATATGTTGCCCAGTTTAAAAACCTTGTTAAGCAAATGCATTTTATGATTGGCAATCCTGATCTCCCACTTCTATTTGCACAAAAAATATTTATATTGCTTTCTTTCTCTACAACTCCAATCACTGATTTTATCATTACACATATGATTGCAGTATATTAAGAAAGTTTGGGAAGGGGCAGAATAATTAATGCACATTGTCAAGAATTGATATGCCAGAACAACTTTCATTCTGTATCACATTGTATCGTGAATACTGCAGTCAGAAAAGACAGATATTATTTTACACTACTTTCTTATAAACATCATCAGATGATTATCATATGAATGAATCTTTTGAGCATGTTCAATTTGTGATGGCACATTGGTGAAAACAGAAAGTAAACAGCTTTGAGCAATGTTGACAATCTACACCTGACACTTCAGTTGATGAATGAAGAGCAAAGGATCATGTGAACGATGCTCTCAGCTAAAGCTGGTGTAATTCTTTGTCCATGTCTTTCTGCAATTAATTAAATATCAACATGACAATGTGCCACAGCTTTTTCCTAATAATGTGTTCTTTTTTTTTAAATGCTTCAAAAGTTTAAACTGAGCATTGTATAATGGACAAATAATACGAACAGCAACTACAAGAATAATAATAATAATAATGATAATAATAATGAATCAGTAACTTACCATTTTACCAAAACTGAGGATTGCAACATTTATTCTCTCTAGTCTATCAAAATAAAACATAGAATCCTCTTGTTTATAACACTTAAATAATTGCACTTTTTTTCCTTACATTGAAATAGAATATATATTAAGGTGGTGCCTCCAGACAGAAGTCTTTAAAAAATTTACTTTGTTAAACAAATATGCTTACAAATTGGAATTTGTCAGTTTTAGCTTCTGTGAGTTTATAATATGGTCCTGTGTCCTTTATCCGTTATGCACCATTCCTTAACATTTGCTATTTACACACACACACACACACACACACACACACACACACACACACACACACACATGCACACTATGCTACTGATGAACTTGATGGATATACTGTTATAGGTTCATCCATCTATCCATTACGTTTTTTCACTTGGACCTCCAGAACCCTCTGGGATAGCCTTATGACACTTGGTATACTGCAAGGACAAACTTAGCGACCTAATCATGTCTTGTATCTTATATGTTTTCAGCATGTTTTTATGTTTTCCAATTTCATTGTTTTGTCATTTGTTGTTCTGTAGTGTAGTCATATCATTATTGATGGTGTAAAGTGCTTAGAGCTTCGTAAGATTAGGCACTATACAAAGTCCTCATTATTTTTATTATTACAGTCCTACCCATTTATATCGACATCGTTTATCTCGACAAGCCGCCTATGTCGACAAAAAAGCAAAGTCCCGGTCCCATGGTCTGCTATTACTATCAAATTGTCATGCCTATGTCAACGTCGAGATAAAAGACAAACATATATGTCGACAGAAGCCCTTGGTCCCAGCTTGAACAAATCCTTTGTTTTCAAAACGTTTGTGTCGACAAGCTGCCAATTATGACCAATACTTTGTTCAACAATTAGTTGATCTTGCCGCCAGGCTTTAATGTCGCGGTCGGATAAAAAAACAAACCATAGCAGCACATTTTCTCACCACTCTGCAGCTAGTTAAGTCTTTGATCTTGCCGCCTAGCTTGTGGGTCATGTTCTTCAAATGTACTCTTACAATGACAGCATGTACATCTGTGGGTCTTTCAGCCACTGAATTTTCAGATTGTAAATATCAGCACAGCGAAAATGATCAATTGATGAACACAATTTCCCAATCAACGGGTGGTTGAAACAGGACTAGCAAGCCCTTAAATTTGCCGTCCAGGAAATTGATGTGTACAGAGGACTCCTGTATACATGATTTTATGAATCCCATATATAAAAATTGTGTGAAAATACGGATTACACGTTTCCGAGACCTTCGAAAGTGATCTGTGATTTTCGCTGTGAAAGTTTCGTTTTTAACTTTATTTACATTTATGATGGCTACCGACAGCATGGTAAAATTCAAATTAAATTTACAGACTTTGGAAACTAAATATCTGGCTGTTAAGGAAGTTAAGGGATGAACATCTCGCAAAGAGGTCTGTGAAATTTTTTCATTTAAAAATAACACGTCCAGGAAGGATGAAAGCTGCTGAGTCTGTAAAGAAAGACTAAGCTGAAGGTAACTGCGCTCCCCAAAGGAAGAAGCAAGACTGCTACATTTGAAGACGTGGAGGAAGCATCAAAATGGTTCAATGAAGCATTATCGAAAAAACTTAGTGTGGAGAACATCGCTGCAACAAGTGGCTGGTGCAGTCGCTTTAATGTTCATCATAACATCGGATGCAAAAGTATTTGTGGAGAATACATGTATTGTTGACAGTTTTTCATGAATAGCCCCATCCCCTTGGTAGCCTCAATAAGATGAGAACAGACTGACCAAAATCGAGGCCAATTTAAGTAAATGTAGGTGAAGCATGTAACTGACAACTTCTCAACCATATGCTAATGCCGACGTTGAATATCGTAATGTTGTTCGTATCAGGATGTGATCAATGCAATATTTTTATTTGGATTTTATTACACAAAGGTGACCAAAATGTAATTTGTGAATATACAAGTGTATTTCACACTGATTCTGTCTTCATGTACTCAAAATTTCAAATTATTTTTTTCTCAAAGTGTAAATGCTATTCACTAATGATGGGTCACCCTTTGCTGATGAATTTTCAATTTTATCTTTTTTTCAGCCCCCCCCCCCCCAACTTTTATCTCGACATCCGCCTATGTCGACAATATTTCCTCGGGCTCGAGGATGTCGAGATAAACGGGTAGGACTGTATTATTATTATTATTATTATTATTATTATTATTATTATTATTATTATTATACAGCTGTGTTATGACCAAACTCTTTGTCTCTTAATATATGGCATCTGTTTGATTAGCAATTTAAGAGCTATCCAACCACTCCGGTGGCCTAGTGGTTAGAGCGTCCGCCCCGGAAGCGGGAGGTCGTCGGTTCGATCCCCGGCCGAGTCATACCAAAGACTTACAAAAATGTTACTAAAAGCTGCCTCGCTTGACGTTCAGCATTAAGAGGTTAGTGTTAGGACTGGTCGGCCTGGTGTCAGGATAATGTGACTGGGTCAGACATCATGCTACATGTCTGCGGCATGATGTCTCAGTGCTAGACATCACTATAAACTGCCTCACTGCAGACATCGTAGCGATATGACTGAAAAATTGTTAAAGCTACGTTAAAAATCCTAAACAAACAAAAAATAAGAGCTATCCACATTTGTATTACCTGCTGTATTGGTCACAAGCAAGCAGAGCATGTCAGTCCATGCATTAAAGACTTCTTTTGATATCTTATATTCATTATGACTAACATGGAAATCTTGTTATAACTAGTTATCATACTGAATTGATGTTCATACTAACATTGTTATTTACCTTTAGTTGGTCCTAAGGGAAAATAGTTTTCCAGTATATCCACATCCTTGGCTAGTTTGAAAATCACGTTATAACATGAGAGTATCAGACTTAGTTTCAATGACCAGCAATTAAAAAGAAGAAATGATTTTATCTTGGTTGCCAGGAAATTGTTTTAAATCACTTGAGCTTTATTCTCTTCAAGGGACTCTTGTTATAAATAGTATCTGGACAACTGTCACACTTCTGAACCATTTGAGATATTATCTTAACGAGTCATGTTATGCATTTGAATCATAATAAGAATTTGTTTCTCATGCTTGATTCAGATTGGTACTTTTTGAGTTTTGAATCATAATAAGAATTTGTTTCTCATGCTTGATTCAGATTGGTACTTTTTGAGTTTTGAATCATAATAAGAGCAGCAGAGAGGGTGAACAGACCACGTTTTCAAGCAAAAATAAGGCTTCCCACAAATCTCATTTTAACCGAAAAAAAAAAGTCTCCATTTTTGTAAAACGGAGATTTTACGATTTTGCTCACAACGATGTGGTCATCCACCCTCTCTGCTGCTATGGGAGATAAATTCTTTATAGATTAATCTGCCACAACTTATAACATTTACCTACTAAGTTCCCTTGTATTATGACGTCAAAGGAATTTGTCGCCTGCTATATTACCTGTAACTAGGCGCGCCCACGTGACTGTAATGGAGATATAATACATGAGTTTCGAGAATAAAACTTTTTATTGTCGCTTGTGGGCTAAAACTGAATTATTTAAATAGTTGTATTTTTATTTATCTACATATCTCATGTGTGGGGGTGGGTGGACTAGCAGTAAAGCAGACAGCTAACTCGTTCTTTTCAGTACAGACGTTCTTTATAATCTACGCATTACCTATGTTCGCTCAGCCGGAACGCGAGTGTTTCCTATTCATTGAAGTAGGTGGGCGTGGTTAAAATTCCTTGTATACAGCTCTTTATGATCTAATTGATAATGTATTTTATCTAGAGAATTATAACAGAGTATATAAAACGCTGTTTTATTTAACAACTAAAATGTTGCAGCATAAAATTGTCTGTTTTAAAAATCTCTTATTGTTAAGTATATCAGAAGATATATATATATTAAAAAATCTCTATTCTGTATGACAGCTCCGTGGTGTAATGGTATATCGTGTTTGTCTTGTAAACATAGATCTATCAACTACGTGTTCGGTCCCCATAGCAGATACATTATTTGATGGCGAAACGGAAGATGTTTTTTCTATTAATTGGGGGGGAGGGGCGATCCCCCTCAGCCAAACCAACATTGTAACTCATGCTATCGCATTCTCGGTAGCGTGGGTTGGTGTTTTTTTCCAACTCATGCAACCATGAATTCGATTTCATGGGTTGCCATGTTGGTTTGGTTTACCACGCCCACATCATTACCATCATCGTTCCATTGAATTATAATCCATCCTTAATTAAGTTAATTAAGTACATGTTATGCCTAAAATTTGCCGCAACACTCGAGCGGAGATATATATGGCATTGTGCCGTCCATGTTGTGACGTCACCCCAAGCATATCTTCTGGGCGGTCTAAGATGGCGTTTGCCACCTTAGGCCTCCCGCCGGAGATGTATGTTTCGGGTCCCCTTGGGCTTACTTGGATGCGAAGGCACCCAAGGAGTTCCAAGATGTGTTGTCGTATATGTAATGTTTTTTTTTTTTTTAATAATTAGAGATACAGTATACTATATTTATAAATAAATATAAATAATGGATATCAATGATGTAAATGCTATAATTGCTGAAATCTCAAATTTAAATAATAAAGGGGTATTATTATCTGAAAGTCTCGACTGTGACAGGATTACCTCGGAATATGAAGATATTGAATATCAGTCTAGTAAGGGTCGTTATGTTTTACCTAGGATGTACAGGCTCGTGAAAGGAATTCAAAAATCCATCAATGCTTGTTTGTACGGTAACGACATTAATGTATTCATAACGCTATTTAGCACCGTTGAAGCAATACGTCAAAAGCTCGGCCAAGAGTATCAAAAACGAGCTGAAATTAGTTCTAAGGTTCGTGATCTTAGAAAAATGTTAAACGAGGAAAAACCCGTATCTTAACCACGTAGGTGTTACTAAAAAAAAAAATAGGCTTTCTTAAATAATGTAAATAATTTATTTATTTTTTTTTTAGCGTTTTTTGTAACACTTACATGGGATTTTCTCCTGAAAGGATACTCAGCAGTCTGGACTTGCCCATGCAGTTATGTGCATAATGGATGATCTGGTTGTAGTAGCAAGTAATCACCGCGACGCCTCCATTTTCACGTAGTTGTTCTTGTTGCCGCGTCGTTAACACAAATTGTTCATCGCCGTTCTCAGATATTACAATTCTGAAACCCCCAGCGATGTTATTTCTGAAACACTCGCGGATAGCGTCGTACAGTTTAACCCTGTCGAAGATGGATACGTTAGCTTGATGGTACATTATTTAATAACTAAGTTATTTAATAACTAAGCTTTTAATTGTGATAGTTTTACATTTGAAAATTTAGTTCACAAACAATATATGGTTGGTGAATCGCTTACAACTAAATTAGCCCGAGAGCGGCTAGCAGCAATTAAAAAGTTTATACCGGTTCGAGACAGACTTCGCGAGAAACTTCAACAACGACAACAAGCGCAGACTGACTTTTCTGTGTCAAGTGAACAACTGTTTACTCCGATAACAAGTGCGACCAAAGATGTGAAAACAGCAACTGAACGAGCAATATACGGAGATATTCCTCAGGAAGGCAAGCGACGAGAAGTGCCTGTTCTTGGTGTGCTTGAAAAGATAGCAGCAGAGACCGGACAAACACGCGCAGGAATACAACAGCTATCCAGTGATATAAAAACTCAGCGCGAATATGAACGACTAGCTGATATTGATGATTCTGCGCCTGAAACTCAAAGAGTTTCCACACCTGAACCACAACCTGTTGATGTCGTCACCCCAAGAGGTGTTTCCTTTATAGACAAACTCACCGAAGGAGCTATAGCAGAAATCAAACGACCTCAATTAATAAAACCCGAACATTATAAGATTTTTGGTAATTTTGCCGCCCAAAGTTTTCATTCTAGAAAGGACTTTTTAAAAGACGAGTATAAAAACAGTAGAATAAGCCGAGATGAATGGGTTGATTGGTTGTATAAAACGAATAAGGGGATTGGCCGTTTAAATAAAAGAGAATTGGGATATAAAGAATTTAGAAAGGGAATTGAAGAGTATGACGAAACTGGTACAACTGAGAAAACAAGCGGAAAAGGATATTCGATTAAAAATTCAAATGATTTCAACGCTGGAGTCTTTGACTCTACCGTGACATGCCCTGGTAACATTCTCAGTGATATATCACGGTTAGAGGTTCTCATCGGAGGGAAACGAGCCGGAAATAATTCACCGGAAGTAATTAATGAAGCAGCTGATATCTGTAGACGATTATTTTCCGGCGGTATCATGGACATTGATGTATATCGAGAACTTATTGCTGAATTAGTTGAAAATCACAACGATGACAACGTCATTGATGATGAAAATCCAATGGATGTAAGCGATTGATCATTAATTGAAAAACTACTAGTTTTATAACAAGATGATTATACACTACAATCATGATAAACCCGTAAGCGTCTACGTGGTGAACTCACGATTGCCTGTTTATAGAGCGTATTACGGAGATGGTTTCGGCAATACCATTGCGGGGTTATTTACAAGAATGGCCCCAAAAGTGGCGCCATTAGCTAAACAATTATCAATGAAGGCCATTGATGTAATTCGTGATAAGGGAATCAATTTCGTTGGAAATCTTGCCGGAAAGGCATTTTCTGCTGCGAAAGATAAAATAGCATCATTGGTGCGAAAGAAACCAGGAATGGTGAAACCACTAGTGCTGCCATCAACTACAGTGATGCCCGCAAAAATCAGCAAAGCAATAAATAGCGCAGTGGAAGAAAAACTAGCGTCGTTGGCTGCTTCGGTGACTCCGTCGTCATTGACGACTTCACCGGTAACAGATAGCGCTATCATGAACGCGATAGCAGGAAGTGGTTTGAAACGAAAACAAAAACGACGATGATTACAAAGAGTTTCGCAATTGAAAACACTAGTATTTTAATAAAATGTTTAAACGAACAGCTGATCCCGCTCTTGATATGGAAGCCCAAGTGCGCAAAGATGATTCCGTCCGCGATTATCAATACTATTCCTATCATGCAATACAACCCGACCTACGATCGCGAATTGAACTTCAAGTTCAAGATACCAGTAAATACTTTTTGCCATGTGAAGCATTTATTGAAGTAGAAGGAAAACTCGTAACAAACGATGCTGCTCATAATGATCCACCATATGCAGATAACGAAAATGTCAGAGTCGGTTTTGTTAATAACGGCATAATGGCGCTATTTGAAAGTGCAAGATATCTCATTGATGGAAAAGAAATTGAATCAATAGACCGTGAAGTTGATGTTGCAACAACAATAATCGGACTAGCAAGATACTCCGATGATTATACAAGATCGGCTGGTCCGTCTATGATGTTTGCAAAAGATACTACTGATAACGCTGACCACCTTCAATACATTAAAGTGTTAACACCGCAAGACACTTCAGTTGATAATCAACGAGAAGCGGCTAATCCAGAACGTCGAGCCAGACCAGGCGTTGATTTTGACATTATAAAAGAAGTCAATGGTAATTTTAATCTAGGATTTGCAACACGAGTAGCAATGTTGCAAAGACCGCAACGATATTTTTCATGTGCGATTCCGCTGCATCATATATTTGGATTCTGCAGAAATGTCAGAAAAGTCATCTATGGGGCCAAACACACGATCGCGTTAGTGCGAAAAGGCAATGACAATGATGCAATTTGGCGTACTGGTGCCGTAGATGGTAAAGTTGTTTTGAGTAAAATAGTATTGTGGATGCCAGTAATGACCCCATCAATTACCACGGAAGAGCGGCTGCTCTCATTTATGGAAACAGGTGGTAAATCATTGCTAAGTTGGCTAACAACAACGACTGATGCTAAAGAGGATAATGTTAATGGTACATTTACATGGCACCTGGCATCAAAACAAGGCGTTTCAGCTCCACGTCATATATTTATAGCGCTGCAGAATCGGAATCGATTAGGTTCCCAAGAACGCAGTCATATGATATTTGATCGGTTAGGGGTAAGTGAGGTTTCACTGAGAATAAACGGACAACAAGAACCATCTGAGGATATACAGCTTAATTACGGAAACAACCAAATAGCACGTGTGTATCATCGGATGCTGTCATATATGGGTCGTGATCAAAATGTTGATACCGGTTTGCAAATATCGCAACTCGATTTTAAGAACTTGTATCCAATTTATTACTTTTCACTGGAACATCTTGATTTAACAAGACAATCCGTTGTTGACATACATTTTAGGGCTCGTATAGATCCTGGCGGTGTTGATTATAGAGCGGTTGCTGTTATTCTCAGCGACAAATCAATGTTGTTAGAAGGGGCTGGCGGACGAATGAGACTCGTTGATGCACCAGTAGAAAATCTATGATTGAAATCGTAAACGATTTTCACAATTAGATCAATTGAAAGCATAAATGTGTTTTACAATAAAATGCCATATAGTGTTGTTAGTGTCAAGCTGACTGATGGTCAGGTCAAGAAATTGCGATCAAAATCCGCTAAAGAATGTGGAACCACAATAACGTTAAAACCAGCGCAGATGTCCGGCGGTACACATAAAATATCATTAACGTATCGTCAAATAAAACATTTCAATGATGCAATGAAAAAACGGCGAGGAGTTCAAATAGAATTTTCAAAAGCCGCAGTCGCGAACATGATAAAATCAGGTGGTATATTTCCATTGTTAGCCGCAATACCAGCATTGATTGCAGCGGCTGCCCCAGCGGTGGCCAAAGCGGCAGCGTTGGGAGCCGTTGGTACCGCGGCAGGGATGGCGTTGAAAAAGGCAACTGGGAAAGGATATAAAAAAAAGGGAAAGGGGTTGTACCTACCAGGAACCCCGTATTCATGGTACAGCGGGAAATCCGTGAACGGATCGGGTCTAAGAAGAATACCAGGAACGGTTTATTAATTGAGGAACCTATGGTTCCCAAATCTTCGATTTCCGAACCTATGGTTCCTATGTCCAATTTTGATTTAATTGATGCTGCTAAAAAACTAGCGATAAAAAACTTCAGAGGGGTTTTTATGAGAGATCAATTACCAAGAAAACCAAATAACGTTGAAACCGGTATCATCAATCTTGATAACAGCAGCGGATCGGGAACTCACTGGGTTGCATACGCGATTGATCCACGTGGAATTGTCTATTTCGATTCATATGGGTTAGCTCCACCAAGCGAGTTTATGCGGTATATAAATTCTTCGATGAAACTCAAAGAGTTTCCGATTTTTTATTCCACGCTGCCAACACAACAATTAAATGATCCACCGATATGCGGCCGTGAAGTATTAAATGTCCTCGCGGAGATTTCATTAAAATCCTTTGGATCTCCGTGGAAACCACCTCATCTGGTTGTAAACGAATACACGAGTGGGAAATTACAAGGATCAATAAATTGAAAACACAAGTTACGATAACAATAATGATCGATATTTGGGGACAATCTCTGTCAATGTCGGAACCCACCGCGGAAACATCTGCGGGTTCTATCGAAGAAGTAAAAAAAATAATAGAAGATGAAATCGCTGAGACGTTAAATTTAACAAGTGTTGACCCGAACGAAATAGTTGTATTTCAAGATAGCCAGGGTAAATTGAAAAGCAGTAATATATCCGTGAATGACATTTTGATACGGCAGAGCGATGCCGCTGAAAACTCTATTGCGCTTTATTCCAACGGTGGACAACTTAAACCTGGTAATCTTATTTCTACGATCACCGACGCGATTGCTACCAACGAACGTGAGCTGAATGATCTTATACGAGGTTATAATAATTTTCGCAAAAATGTCGTACATAAATTCTTTGGAACCCCGCTTGTGGTTGGCATGACTCTCGCTGAAATTAAAGACTTGTTGAATTCATTCTTCGCTAACAAGGAAGCTGGAAGGATGATGACTGCTTCAGAAATCAAGGCAAATTATCTCGAGATTTTTAAACTAAAAGAAGATCAAAAACCCATTAACGACGTCATTGTTAGGTTTTTTGGATCCCCACCTGTGGCAGACTCGACTCTCGCTGAAATCAGCGAGTTTATTATCAGGCATACTCACAATGCCTACGTCGCTAATAATTTCTTTGGTGTCCCGGCTACATCTACGATGACTCTCAACGATATTATTAGGTTTATGGTGAGACAAACAACACTTAATACCATCGTTGATAAATTTTTTGGGAGAACACGTGATGAATCTGAAACCACATCGTTGACAGGCATGACTCTCGCTGAAGTTAAAAGCGCTATTGACGAACAAAAACTCACCAACGAGTTTGTTAATAAGTTCTTTGAGGGTAGTAAACCCAAGGATATCACGACAAAATTTTCGAACATCGACTGGTATATTGAAAACCAAACACAGCTTGGACTCACAAACCTTCTGATTTCATTCTTTTTTAGCAAGAGGGATGGGAGGATGATGCTTGACACCGAAGTCCGTGTAAACTATCTCGAGATTTACAATGATATTCTTCACCTAAAAACTCTCAATGAATTTAAATACCTTTTGATTTCGTTCTTTTTTAACAAGAAGGCGGTGAGGACGATAAATACTAACGAAATCAAGACAAATTACCTCGAAATGTATAATGATATTCTTAAACTAAAAGAAACCTTTGAAAAGGTAAAGATTCCGCATCCACACGGAAGCATTGAAAATATCGTGTATACGGTCGATTATGGGACCTTTGATTGGGTAAAAGAATCTAGTGTTAGATTGCCAATCGATATCGGGGAGGGGTCCAGTGGTATCTACAGGATAACGTTAGTCTCTACCAAGCAATTTGATATCATCGTGAAAGGTAAAACCTACTTTGGTGGCACCGCGACAGTAATTATCAATGGTAAAGAAGAATTTGAGATTGTCGCGGTTGATAGTACAAATATATCAACAATACACTGGTGTTTAGAACTCGTATATCATTTTTCCGGCTGAAGTACTAGCAATTCCCGCTAACGATGACAAATAATTGAAAACACTAGTGTTTTTAAAATAAAAATGATTTCATCAACGCAATGTCGCTATGATCAGGTCAGAGAATTTCAGACTAGACTCAAAACCCTCGCCGAGGAGTATCAAATAAAAATAAAAAAATACCGACGAAGAATCACCGCAATTGATATTACTATGTACTCGGTGTCAAGCGTTCTCGCTGGCGCCGGAATAATACTTGCATCGGTTATAATGATTGCCCCGGTCGTAGTTCCAATTTGCATTTCTGCGGTGGCTACAATCGGGGGTATATCAACCGGGATAGCAAAAAAGATATCATCATGCAGCCAGAGTAAACTGCAGAATTACTTACTTCAATTTCATATTGCATCAACCGCATATTCGCAATTATCATTAATGATATCATCGTCACTCGATAATACAATTATATCAGATAGTGAATTCTCAGCGATGGTCAGTATTTTTGATTCAGCGATATCAAAATTAGAGCAACAACATGAATATAATAACAATGACAACACCGATGGAATCAGAAAACACAAACCCAAAAAAAACCAGAATGATCTCAATAATCTCAACCATACCAGATTGTGAGTTCTCAGTGATGGTCAGTATTTATGATTCCTCGATACCAAAATTAGAAATAAATCATGAGTATAATAACAATGACAACACCGATGGAATTACTTCAACGAGTAGTGGAGAACACGAACCCAGTACAAACAAGCATGATATCAATAACATCAACGAGTCCTGAATTTAGTGTGAACTTCCCTTCTCCGATTCCAGTGCGTGAGATCACGCTGGCAAAATTACGAGTATATCATAGCTGGCCTAATATCAGATCGGTTGCATTTGGCGGTCAGCAACCCAATAACGCACTGGTGTTCTCGTATAAGAATAAACCCGATGGTACTCCAGAGTGGGAAACTGTTTCGTTACCAACTGGGTCGTACCAAATTAAGCAAATCAATGCTGAAATTCAGCGTAGAATAAAATCAATCACTGGAAAAGAATCAAAAATAGCTATTAATCTTCATCAACCGACGCTCTCGTCGTCGATCGAAATAAGCACAGAGGGATACATTGTAGATATATATAACAGCTCGTTAAGAACAGTGTTAGGATGGCCTGAAAAACCACCGGAAAAATCCGCCACCGACTTAACCACGGACGTACAATCATATCATGAAATCAATCCCAGTTATCGAGATAATTTATCTGATATAAGAAAAGGAAGAATCGCCGATAGATTTATATTTACCAACAAAGACACATTGCAATGGGATTTTATCATTAAAAGAACAACCGACTCATCTGTTACTATTTCATTTACGCTAACTGACGTCCGTGGTTATTTTAATGAAATTAAACAATTATATGACACACAACTAGAACAACTACGGAAAACAAAATCGCAAAAACACGTTGAAATAATAAATCAACTTATATCTGATATGGAATATATCTATGAACTAATTATTCAAACAATAATTAATGACAACAGCGACAATAAACAACGATTCCTAACCGATTACAATATCACAGAGGACAATCTGCGTAATTTCAAGTTTCCCGGGTACAAAGCTGATGAACTAGCAAGAATTGTTAAAACCGATATCAAGGCGCTACAAAAACAAGATCCATCTGTCCTCCTCAAATATAATAATGACCCAGATGGCGGTGGTAGGCATATCGCTCCGTTCAACGTGAATATATCCTCAGTGATTGCGCTTAATTTAGTATGTGATGTTATCGAAGGAAGCTATCAGATTAATCTAGAACAATCAAATCAAGCTCAGCAGGGATATATTCTTTATTCATTTGCACCAACAGCTCCTCCAGGATTCCTAATTATTGAAAACCCAATTAATCCTGTCTACATGCGATGCCATAATAATTCGTTAACGAGAATTAATTTCAAACTCACAGACCAATCTAATAATCTGATTGATTTACAAGAAGAGGTGTTAGCGATTAGTTTGTTTGTGAAATCCTAAAAATCTTCGATTTTCAACAAAGGATTTTCATCCCCCCCAGACAAGGTCTGGGACACGATATCGTATCGGACTCGATCAAATTTTCGGTTGAACTCGTAAAAGAATTATTAACCCACAAATGAAACATTTGCAGCAGCAGCAGAGAGGGTGATGACCACATCGTGCAACCTTGAATCGTTTAGGTGTATACGAATTTTATTTTATGACCATTTTTTTTAGACAGAGCAGTTTTAATTATATTTTCTGAAACAAATCGTATTGAAGCCCTACAAATGTCAAAGTATCTACTGGCTTCATTTATCGATTGAAAGCTTCTCTCTTCATTATTTTCTAAATCAAACGATTTAACTCTCCTAGGGGGTTTTGCATGTTTGCCAGTTCCACCTAATTTTGCATTCCGACTTTGTGAGACGGCTTGAAGATTCACAAGACAATTATCAGTCTTCACGCCATTTATGTGATCAATCACAAATCCGTCTTCGATTAATCCATTATGACATTCAAAAATAATTCTGTGACAGAGATATGTTTTATTTCTAGCACTAAACAACAAATACCCCATATTATTTAGATATCCAACCGGGTTTTTTAGTCTGCGGTGCCTGACAACACCATCACTGGAGGCTTCGTAATTAACGAGCACTGGATGAGGTCTGAAATCTTGGCTCATTTATATAATAATATTACTTGTCTAATTTATTATTTGCTTTAATTATAAGTCTATCAATGTAGTCTTGAGGGGTTTTGATGATTTTGTCCTTGATTTTATCAAGGACGTTAGGGTCAATGATTCGTTTGTCATAGTAGCGTTTTAGTTCCCTGTATCGTTTACCCCCACAAGCAAGACACAACTGCGATTTTCCTCTAACGCCCACCCCACATTGGAGGCATGGGAGAGGGCCAAAACTTCCTCGCCTAACGCTTTGTAAATGATACCCACAGAATTCGCTTCTGCATGATTTGTTACACGAGGTTGTTGATCCAATCATTAGCCACTTGCAGTGATTCATTATACTATATTTTTCTATTTAAATACTTGTTTTAATTATAACATGGAGGAATTCAAGAGATTATCCAAAATTAAGCCTTGGAAAAATACTAAATTCATTGATTATAACATGGCAGAGTTCAAGAGATTATCCAAAATTAAGCCTTGGAGAAATACTAAATTCATTGATTATAACATGGCAGAGTTCAAGAGATTATCCAAAATTAAGCCTTGGAAAAATACTAAATTCAATCTTGATAGGGAGTTCCAAAGATTATCGAAAATTAAGCCCTGGAAAAATACTAAATTCAATCTTGATAGAGTCTCTGATACACCAAAACGTCTAATCGGTGATAGAACTATACTCGGTAAAATCAGGGAGTGTTTTAATGAATTCTACCGAGACGGTGCAGCATACTGTTGGTCGACATTTCGAATTATTGATGAAGATGTCAATGTACCCATCATCGATGCTACTATGAACGATAAAAGAGCAGCTGAGATAATTTCACACCTTGGCGTAAAATCCAAAGGTGGAAATCCAAAGGTGGAAATCCAAAGGATTTCAAGCAAAGCAATTCCCAAACAAAGCAATTCCCATCAGAAGTATTTTTTCAGAATAAAATTCATTATCGAAGTCGAAGGCAAATGGATTATTAGGGATAAATTTGAACCAATCCTCAAGGATAAAAAAACTGTCATTGTAAGTAGAGATTCCAAACCAGGAATTCTAACTGGAATTGACAAACCATACTACGAGAGATCTTATCCTGTAACAGCAATCGTTTATGGGATATATCCGTTAAATGATAAACCCGATATTGCAAAACTAGCTCCTATGAAATATTCACCGTTGACTTCGTCAAGGCTCAATTGTGTAGCAACACGGGTAATGGAACACTTCACAAATGCATCCCGAGGAAATAAACTAACTGATCTGCGACGTAGGAAAATAACCGAATGGGAACTGACAGTGAAACAGCACGGTGCAAAGATTTCTGATATAGCTAAATTAGAAGCATCATTAAAATTCCCAATATCAGTAACAACAATAACCGGAGAAGTATTATACGAACCGAAATATCAATCGCGAGGGGCTCCAATACAAATTATTGATCATAACGAACACGCGTGGACACCTGCAGTAACAATATTTCCACGAGATAGAACCGTGAGATATATCCCCCCGGAATTTTCCGGGGATGTTTTCTATGAAGAGAAATTATTTGATGCTATTCATGCGTTGTGTAAAGATGATCCTGTGTCAGTGTGGTTACTTAGTAGTGCTGGTTCCGAATCAGGATTTGATCAATTTGTAAGACCAAATGGTGAATTATATCGCGTTGAAGAATTAGATAACAGAATGAGAAAAATCGCTAATGATTTTTCACCGGAGAGTTCCCATGAAAAACTATTGACGGATAGTTTTACTATTCCATCAGTGGTAGCTCACTTCGCAAGAGAAAAAAACTCATGGCGTCCAACACGAAGTGATTTTCTCGAGGACGTTAAATTGAGTTGCATCGAATTTGGTCATGGAGGACTGTGGAATACGAAATACTCACGTGATGGTATGATTTCAATTGATATAGCCGCGTGTTATCCCGGAAGTTTTCTCGGGTATGGGGAATGTAGTAACTATTTTAAACGATTTGGACACCCCACGCATGAAATGACTCGTGTTGCGATTAATGGGCCATTACCTGATTTTGATTTAACCGGATTCGCTCGTGTGATATCATTTGAACTCGCTACAGGGTTACATCCGTGTAGTTATGTTTGGCTTGGTAGACATATATCTGAAAAGGCCTGGATGCCAATAGTGTTACTACGATATATGATTGATTGTGGCATGCTGATATCGTTGATTGTTTCCGAAGCTATTATATGCTATCGAGCTCAGAAAGAAGTTTGGCTACCACAACCCGATCTAGATCGTATAATTAGCGAATTGCGAAAACAATTCCCTGATTTCAATGAAGAACAAATCATGAATTGGTCTAAGAAGTTATTTGAAATTAAAAAAGAACAAGCAAAGGATTTTGGACGAAGAATAATCGGTAAATTTACCCAGGGTGGAAGATACGACAATGCAAAATTTTCCTCGCGGTTGATCATAGACGTCGCTGAATACGATTTTCTTGTAACGGATTTAACGAAACAGGGAAAACTTGTATCCCGTAAGGATGCTTTTCTATCCAATGGTGAGAAATTGGGTACGGTTGTTACCTACTGTGATGGATATAATTCCCAATACACACATTTGAGAAGTTCTATGCTAGCTTATGCTTCTATCAATTTATTTTCGATGATAAATAGATTTCCTAATACCGCGGTTAGAGTAGCTACTGATTCGATGTATATACACAATAAATACAAATCAGATGTAGCTAAATTCACATCCCAGGAGGAAGCGTGGGGGGGTTGGAGATTTAAAAAGGAGACGCTACACGAGTATTGTGAATCGGCAGATGTTACCATGGATGAAAAGTACTTAAAATGTGATGAGATTCAATCAGAATTTTCTAATGCACCACCGGTATCTGATCCAATATGTAGATACAAGACAGTTTATTTAAACGGTTGTGGTGGGTCAGGAAAGACAACTCGTGCAATTGAATTATATCGTCGGAAAAATCCTACGGATTTCACAAACATGATTGTGTTAACACCGACTCACAGACTCGCCAGAGAGATGATACAGCGAGGGGTAAATGCCTGTACTTATCATAGTTTCTTTCGATGGAAAGGCGATGAATGGACCCCTGATCGAATGGGTGATAAATTCATTCCTGAAATCATAATTTGGGATGAAATATGCACGGTATCGTTGAGAGTATTACAAACATTTCTCGAGTGGTTGTTAAACAAAAACACAAAAGTCGTAATGTGCGGTGATCACGGCCAACCACCACCATTTGTCGGTGGATCTCCACATGAATGGCTAAAGGGTTCTGTAGACTATTATGAAGAAATTAATACCGACCATAGATCACTTGATGAACAATTACGCGAGTTCAAAGCACTGATTAGATTACAACCGGATAAAATCCAATGCGAAATAGCGCGTGAAATAATTTCAGAAACTCCCATGAATGATTTCTGGGAAACGTGGAGACCAAATGATTTGATAGTAGCAAGTAGAAAAATAGTCAGAGACACACTTCAGATGAAGTTATTTGAAACGCATAAAGAAAAATTTGCAACACTTCCAGTACCATTGTGTTATAGGCCTTCAGATACACGAAAGCAGAATATTGAAGTTGATATTCCAGGGAAGAGTGAAAAGCAGATTCTCGTGTTAAATGATATTGTGCTGGTTGATATCAGCGTCGTCGAAAATGCATTGCGTGCTAATAAATCCCCATGGACGCTAGGATACGCAGCGACGATACATTCTTCACAGGGATTAACTATATCAGATACAATTGTTTGGATGGTAGATAATCGCATCGAATGGTCGAATTTAGTCTATCTCGCAGTATCCAGAGTACGAAGAATAAATCAGCTTCGAAGAGTTGTCGTTGGCGAAGCCAGTGGCGATGATGAAATCATTTGTGGCGATGATGACACCACAATCAACGCCGACAACGTCAAGGATATAATCAGAAAAAAACTCTCTGGTTATAAACAACAGGATAAAAAAAATAATAGAAAATTTGACATTGATGCTGAATTAATAACTACGCTGAAGCAACAACAGAATAATCACTGCGCGAGTTGCAATTGTATAATGCGTTGGCAGTATTCGGATAAAGATCCTCGCCAATTTACCGTAGACAGAAAGAATAGCAGCATTGGTCATATCAAAGATAACGTTATGCTGACTTGTCTTGAGTGCAACAGACGCAGAGGTGCAAGCACAATGCCTCTGGCATCGGGTGCTAGTTAAGACCACGCGGTGGTAATTGAGTATCCTCGGGGATTACCTGTAGTTGTTGTCGAGTAAATCCTCGTTGAGGGGCAGTTGAATCCAGTTTATAGACTGGAGGTCTACCCGTAGATCGTGTTATACTAGATATCTTGTGTGCAGTAACACTCCAAATAGGATCAGTAGCCCTTTTCCTACCCCCTTCAAGCTCTCCTGGTTCGTATAAGTACCTCACAATGACATTACTACCAAGAATTGGTTCTTTGAAATCTGTTTGTGGTTGTACGGGTATTGACTTCTTTTTAATCGCGTTGATAGGTTTCATGTTGATTGTTCTAGTAATCTCGTTATTCAGTGCAGTAATCACAGATGGTAATCTTTTAACCCATTCACGGGATCGCTTTTCTTGAATGAATTCTTTTGCGTATTGATATCCAAATAACCGCTCAGCAATCGTCCGATTAAATCGTTCTACAATGGCCTGATCGCGATGTAGCGCAGTATGCCCTCGTCGTATGGTGACATTATGATGTTTCATTGTAGATAACACTACACCCTGAAATTCCTTGCCAGGATCAACCTGCAATAGATTTGGCCAGTGCAGAGGACCTCGTCGATAAATCCTCTCAAATGCAGAAGCAACTTCAGTGGCTGATTTTGTTTTTAACGGTTCTGCTTCTTTGTATCGACTTGCAATATCAACTACGGTTAAAGCGTATTTGTAACCACGATCATGTGGCAGAAATAATATATCAGCCTGATGAACTTCATTAGGAACTGTCACATCAAAATGCGAGAATTGAATTTGTTTAGGCGGTGGTAGATAAATTTGCCATAGTGCCTGTTTAGATAACCAATTAGCCGCAGTGGTTTTTTTCACTTTTGCAGCGCTAGCGAGTTTATGGACTGCTGATTTACCCCTCCAGTATCCTCTTGGGGAATAATAAATTGATTCCATATTATTAATTACCGGCACCTAACATCAATTTACTTTTCATAGCCGATTTTATCAAAAAGGAAGCCAATTTTTCTTTGAAGGATTTATCAGGAATAGCATTTAACGCATGAATTAATTTCACATCTGCTAGATGTCTGTGTTGCAGATTGCTGCTTTTATAAGCAACATCATGAAGGTGACAGGCCTTATCAATGGCGTTTATTGGTTCTTCACCGGGGTTGGGTTGATTTTGATTATTGAGTCTGATATCAAGTCTGGTTCCCGGTCCACAGTAGCTATATCCTGGGAGGTGCTTTTCTCCCGGGTACTTTGCCCATGGGGTTCCAGGGAGCTTTGCCAATTTGGCTGCGATATCACCTCCTCGTTTTTTTTAAAATCAGATTTCATAGACACAAATCTAAATTTCTTTGTACCACATTGCACGCATTTACCAGAAAGCGCTGATCGGTTATTTTTAGTTGTAACCGTCGTCACATCATCTGTGCCAGTACGCGTTTTACACTTCACACAATATAGATCCATAATTTATGTATAGAAATATGGATATAATTGATTTTTCGGCGACTAAAACAAGAGAACCAATTAAGCATCATGCAGCGCTACCAAACTCTATCCGGATGATTATAATCGGGCCATCTGGATCCGGTAAAACGCAATTGTTGCTCAATTTAATAATGAGATGGATGAAGTGGGATAAGTTGTATTTAATTGCCCCTAGCGTAGATGATCAACGATGTTATGAAGTGTTAAAGGATTTTAACGAGAATGCTTCAGAAATTAAGGGCGAGAACGCCATTGATTTTATAACCGATATCGATGAAGCACCGAGCATTGATGATATTGATGGAGATATTAACAATTTAGTCGTATACGACGATATAATGTTGGATAAACAAAAAAATCCTGCTAGGATCTTTTCCAGAGGCAGGCATAAAAACACTGACGTGATATATGTCACTCAACGCTACACACAGATTCCAAAAGTGATTAGAGATAACTGTAATATTCTTGCTGTGTTTAACGGCGTTGATACACATACGCTACGAAATATTTGGCAGACATGGTGTTCCGATATGGACTTCAATCAATTTAAAAATTTCTTTAGTAACGCTCAGTCAACCCCGCATGGATTTATAACAATAAATTTACATGATCCTCGGACTCGATATCGTATCGGACTGGATCAAATATTCGGTTAAAATCATTTCTTATTTTTTGTTAACCCATAGCAGCAGAGAGGGTGGATGACCACATCGTTGTGAGCAAAATCGTAAAATCTCCGTTTTACAAAAATGGAGACTTTTTTTTCGGTTAAAATGAGATTTGTGGGAAGCCTTATTTTTGCTTGAAAACGTGGTCTGTTCACCCTCTCTGCTGCTATAAGAATTTGTTTCTCATGCTTGATTCAGATTGGTACTTTTTGAGTTTTGAATCATAATAAGAATTTGTTTCTCATGCTTGATTCAGATTGGTACTTTTTGAGTTTTGAATCATAATAAGAATTTGTTTCTCATGCTTGATTCAGATTGGTACTTTTTGAGTTTTGAATCATAATAAGAATTTGTGTCTCATGCTTGATTCAGATTGGTACTTTTTGAGTTTTTAATCATAATAAGAATTTGTTTCTCATGCTTGATTCAGATTGGTACTTTTTGAGTTTTGAATCATAATAAGAATTTGTGTCTCATGCTTGATTCAGATTGGTACTTTTTGAGTTTTGAATCATAATAAGAATTTGTTTCTCATGCTTGATTCAGATTGGTACTTTTTGAGTTTTGAATCATAATAAGAATTTGTGTCTCATGCTTGATTCAGATTGGTACTTTTTGAGTTTTGAATCATAATAAGAACTTGTTTCTCATGCTTGATTCAGATTGGTACTTTTTGAGTTTTGAATCATAATAAGAATTTGTGTCTCATGCTTGATTCAGATTGGTACTTTTTGAGTTTTTAATCATAATAAGAATTTGTGTCTCATGCTTGATTCAGATTGGTACTTTTTGAGTTTTGAATCATAATAAGAATGTTTCTCATGCTTGATTCAGATTGGTACTTTTTGAGCTTTGAATCATAATAAGAATGTTTCTCATGCTTGATTCAGATTGGTACTTTTTGAGTTTTGAATCATAATAAGAATTTGTGTCTCATGCTTGATTCAGATTGGTACTTTTTGAGTTATTAATAATATGGGGAATACGTTATTCAGATGTATAATTTATGGCATCTGCTGCCTAAATGCCATAGTTTATTGTCCAGATTTTATCTGACAATTAGAAGAAAGAGGGAACTTCAGAAAAGACCATTCAAAGTGGCAGACTTAATGTACTAAAATATGACATGTCTAAAATAGGTTGATGGTTATTAGAGATGATATTGTGTGTTAGAACTGAGAAAAATGTTTCATCTTCTTTGAAAAGTTGTCTAATATGTGTGAGAAATGTTTCATATTCATCGTGATTTCTATTACAAATACAAAAATCTTTCATTTTGCAGCAAATGAATCAGGTAGTATATACTTGGTATAATTATTGCAGAGAAAACATAATTTTTAATGTTTAAGGCATGTAACTAATATTTCTGTTGTCTCTTTTCCAGGTGGAGATATCTGACATGGAGATTAACTCTGTGATAGAGATGGCGATACATGTTTTTAGTTCCATAGTCATCCAGTTACAGACCATGCCACCAGCGTAAGTGCAAGTTTGTCACATCAAGACACAATCAACTGATGCCATTTTAGCCATCTAAAAAATTAAAACCATATAATTACCCACATTTGCTATAGTCATGTGGTCAACAGTTACTGTGTAGGAAGCAATCTCCATAATCCAAAGTCGGAGCTATTTAGGTTTTAATATGGGGAAGACCATCATTACATCCTCTCTTTGAGGTTTACATATTACATGTTCCTATTGACACATTTCATATCTGAGATGAACCAAATTATCAGGTTTTTTCAGACCTGCATCAGCAATTTAAAAAACGTTTCCAATACTCTGGAACTTTGCTGTGGAATAGTATTCCAGTTGAGATTAGAAATGCCCACTCTATTTCCATCTTCCAAACCCAATATATCCAGTGGCTTCTGAGATGCTGCTGAAATAAATACATTCCTTGTATGAGGGCCTCAAGGTAGATTTAGTTCTTAGCTAATTGTGTTACCCTCTTTAAATAAAGTCATTATTATTATTATTATTATTATTATTATTATTATTATTATTATTATTATTATTAATTTTATTATTAATCCTTGAAGGTGTTTACATTGTTTAGGCCCCAGATTGACACGTGTCAGCTCAATAGTAATCTGCTTTTCAAACCACCTGTCTGTCACTCTGTTCACTAATCATGTAATCACCAAAAATCAGAAACCCATAAATGTTATTGGGTATCATTTGGTGGGCAAATTACCTAATATATGTAGTTGTAATTTCTTGTTTTTTTTTTCTTTCCTATTTTATGTCAGATGAGTTATTTCCCTTTCCTGTCAGTAGTACATCTGAACTGGAACTGAATATTTTAAATAGCATACTTCAGACACCATTCAGCATATTCTGATGCAGTTTGGTGTGTGCATTGTCTCGTCCTGATTTGTGCTGTAATTAGTTTTGTCTAATTAATTGAACATAAATATCTTGACATTAGATGTTGATTGTATTCAGCACAACTTAAGAACCTTTAAATATATTTAAATACAGTTTGGAATGAACCCTGGCTCATCGACCTAGATTTGTCTTTTATCGTGTTTATTGCACGAAATATGATTAAGGATATAGTTATTGCCCATGACAGTTCACTTTGCTATCTTTACTAATGATGTTGATTGTTATCGGTATAACTCAAGAACCATTGGACATATTCTGATATAATTAAATATGAGTATATTTCATAAAATGGTTTTTTTTGCGTTTTGTCTTGCCAACTCAATTTTGGATAGAGTTATTGCTCTTGACATTAAACTTCACATGATATGTTGCTTATAACTGGCATAGCTGAAGATCTGTTCAACATAAATCTGATTTACTTTTATGTAAACATTACACATAGTTTACATTTGCCTTTAACAATGTGAGCTATTTCATTTTGAAATAGAGAGATGGCCCTTGTCTAACAAATTGTTGTCTGCACAAGAGAACCTGGATGTTGCTTTTATTCAAGAACCATCCACCATGTTGTGATGGGATTTGGTTACATAGTAAACATTTTACAGGTTTTGTTTAGTTTTAACAATTTTGGAATTTTGGATAGAGTTATGGCCTTTACATAAGATCTTGCTTGTAATTAGATGGGCTCCAGAACCATTCAGTATATTCCAGTGTTGTGTGATGTAAAACTTGTTTCATAGATCTTTGATGGGTCTTGTCTGGTCTGCTCTGATTTGGATATACACATGTCCCTCATTGATCAACTTCATATCTTGTCATGGGATGTTAAGTCCTTGAATGAGTCGGATTGCAATAATTCTATCTCATCATTTAGATGAGTCAGAACTTAAGAATGAAAGGTTTGTGTTTTCATCATGGGATTTCTTGACTTTAGACTTAATGGAGCAAAATTTTAGTGAATGAGACGATTTGTGATGCACATTTTGCTATTTAGTTATAATTTTTTGTTGTTATGCTAGGCAGAGCATATAAACACACCAGAATAATTACTGAGACAAGAACTACAAGTTTGTGAGAAGTAGATATTAGTACTATACATTTAACATTGAAATCTTGTGTTAAAAGTGTTTAAAAGTCCTGTCAAGGCAGGTAAATCATGTCATTGTTTTGTGTTTTGGCAGTTTGACAGATGCTGCACCACTGATGGTTTCCATATTCTTAGAGTCGACCATTGCTAGTCATACGGTAAGTTTGTCCATATTCTTAGAGTCGACCATTGCTAGTCATACGGTAAGTTTGTCCATATTCTTAGAGTTGACCATTGCTAGTCATACGGTAAGTTTGTGTGCTCTTTATATTTGCTCAGTTTGTATATAATTTTTCCAGGGATGGAGATTAGAACATCGTTTTCCTTCCTTTGACTAGTCATAGGTTATTAAGAAAAGAGCAAATAATATTTAAAGCAATTTTACAATTAGATTATGCATAAAATTACTGTTGCTTGCATTTTCAAGTGTTGAAATCAAAAAATGCCATGCTGACCTTGAAGCTATCAGACATTCTCCATTTTAAAGCTGAAATTACACTTTTCTCCTGACTAGAATCAGATTTTTCTTGATATATTCCGTTTTTTTATATCATCTCTGATCTAGTTTTTAAAAAACGGTCTGTCTGCTCAAATTCCGCAACAATTTTTGTAAATTATTTGTTCCATATATTAGTAAACAACTCAATCAGAATTCTGATTAATCTAAAGTTTAAATTCATCCATTGAATCTTCATGTAATGGAAACTGATAGCAATGGAAAGAAGCATGCTTGCAATACATAGCATCCTGAGTTATAGAGAGAGACCATGACCTGAAAAGTTTAGGTAAAGGTTTAAAAAGCGTATGGAAATGGTTAAGGCTGGAGTGAAAAGTTGATGTAAATTTAGTTGGTCAGTTTATAAGAAAACTGAACGTTAGAGGAGTGGCATTGTTTTTTTTTGCCCTCTGCAATAAATATCTGAATTACTGTAATTGTGGTTGGAAGAGTTTTATAGCAGCACCTACAAAAGAAGCTGCATATGGAAAAATTGAAGCTCAGAATGCACCTAGAAAAAGTGCATTTAATTACTATAAGAAGAAAGATTTCTTGCAAGAGAGAACAGATGAAGCAGTCGATCAGAATATGCACACTGCATGTCGCCAATACAAGCACCAGCTTGAAAAAAAGGCTCTCAATGAGAAGGCAAAGAAACAATTGCACATTGACCCCAAAAAGTCATTTGGCAAAGCCGAGAAAAGAGCTTGACTGGCATATCAATAGGTTGTGTCCAATGGAGAAAAAGACAAGTGAATGTATGGGATTATTTGTATATAGTTGATGTACTTGGGTGTTTATTTTACAGAATTGTTATGAAAAGAGGGAAGTATAATATATTTGCTGCAAAAATTTAGAAATTATTGTGACTTTTAATTATGATGTGAATACTGACAAGCACATGAAATATCTTAAGCATCAGTAGTATTGAAGAAAAAAATCATGTGACTATAAATATTGTGAAATTATTGATGTCATGTTGAACATTTTTGGTATGTTTATTAGTTTTTCATTTAATTATTTTGGTTTGATTTATGATCACAGTTGCACCAGGAGCAGTTTTTTTAAAGTGTATAATGCATATTTGGCTGGTAGAATTTGGCCACCTGGATCCCCAAATCAGGGGCGCTGAACCTCAAGACCCCGTTGGGGGAGGAACCCAAAGCCCTCCTTACAATTTTTTCAATTTTTGTATGTAACACCAATATCATGTCTGACCTATAAATGAGGATTTAAAGCTCTAGATGTACATGTTGGTACATTATGTTTTCATTACAAATGTTTGCAAAATTGAATTGTATATTTTCAGTGCTATTTAATTCTGATATTTCAAATACTGATTTTAATTCTTATTGACTTTGGTGCTTTTGAGTATATATTTAGCATGTCATTAATTAGTGAAAAATTTAAATAACAGATACTATGCAGAGAATAAAAGTTTGTATTATGAAACTGTATTATAGGCTGCATCGGCACTGTTGTTCAGTCAGATGGTGTACTGTGGTGTATCTGTGGAAGTACAGCCTGAAGAGATGTTACAAGCATGTCTCTCTGTCTTCACTGACCTACAGCAGGTATATATAAATGCATTTCACTTTTCCTTGACTGTATCAATTGAATATAAATATTTAAAGCATCAGAAACACAGTCATTGACATAAAAAGAAATTTGTCCTCCCTGTCACTTAATTCTGGGGCCACTTCCCAATTTTTTATATAAAAAAAACAAGGAAAACTATGCAGAATAGTTTCATTTGATATTTTGCAGTGATGAATTCTATTCAGGAACTTTATTGACAAATATTTTTATCCATCTCTTTGGAAAAGAAAATTAGAAAATGATTTTGTGCAATCAAGATCATGTGGAAGTAGTTGCATGCATTGTTTTAAAGCCTTTACAAAATGTAGAGACAAATTAACTTTAAACGCAACGAATAAAAACAATGATATTCAACTTGTGTCAGATTTAATCTCGCATTTAAAGAAAGACATATAGTAAAACAAATGAAGGACCATTTGATAACTGTGTATGTGGATAAGAATTTTGACAAATTAACCGAAGTTTATCTTTATGTATTGAAATAAATCTACAAAGCTGCAGAAGTTCATTTCACCTGCTTTAATACAAGTAGACATCTGACTTTCAGTTAGTTTAATATATAGCTTAAAGCAGCTAGAAAAACAGTTATACGGAAATCATCCCATTTTGAGGAAAACCAGTTATTCGGAAATCATCCCATTTTTGGGAAAACCAGTTTTTTTGCAGGAAGCCAAAAGTCAGGAGAATAGAGACAGTAAACTTTACACATAGTCAATAAGTCATAGAGGAGTAATTTGACTGACCTTTGGAAAGGTGCCCTTTTTGGTAACAGGATATGAAGCATTTGTATGGGAAATATTTGACTACTTCAAAGCATATGAATACAACATTTCTGACAAAGTCAAGAACATGGTATGACCAGTTAGTAAAAAGACTAATATAATGGAACTCCTAACCAGTTTAAAAATTAAAAATTAAAATTAAAAATGGACACAGTTTCAAATTATATCATCAAATTACATCACCTTTCCTCAATCAGCCTCATCTTGATATTGAGCTGAACCATAATAGAAAAAAATATTGAAAGAAAGACCTTTTATGGGGAACATTTACACAGCAATGCTATGGACATTAAAAAGTACTGTATGTACTCACTAATAAGTACTGTATGTACTCACTAATAAGTACTGTATTTACTCACTAATAAGTACTGTATGTACTCACTAATAAGTACTGTATGTACTCACTAATAAGTACTGTATTTACTCACTAATAAGTACTGTATTTACTCACTAATAAATACTGTATTTACTCACTAATAAGTTGGGTCTAACAGCATAGACTCTGATTTGCCATTGCATAATGCACCAGCAGATCAATGCCTTCATTTTTTCTTCTTTGATTACTCATAACAATTTGTACAGACCCAACTCTGCAGGTGAATAATGCAATGTTATTTTTTTGTAGCTATATATCTAATTTGTTTCACATGTAGTATAATGGTATTTATTAAATTTTTTTCTGTCATAAAGTTGTTTGAGTGATAATACTGTCATTATATTTGATACAACTATACTGAATTGGATTGGATATAAAACAGTTGTGTCTTGAATATGTACAAAACTTAATATCTGCAACATCATCATGTGAACCTTATTTTGTTTCAGATATGCGTTCGCTGTCCATTTGATTATGGTATTCTAGATGGACTGATGCTACTTTTGTGTGAAATGCTGGTCCAGGTTAGTGTTGACGATGATGGAGTAGTGAATTATGAAGAATGTTGTAAGATAGAATCCAAACATGAAAAACCAGTTTTGGGGGAGATTCTGTCATTTAATACTGAATTCTTGTGCATATAAACCTTTTACATAAAGTAAAAGGGGCCCTGAATGACCGAGTGGTCTAAAGCGCTTACCGTTGCGGATCACTGCCATCTCACCTCTGTCTGCGTGTGTTCAAGTCTCAGGCTCGGCTAATGTGGGTATGTGAGAAAGATTGCCGGTAGCTTCTCATGGGTTGGTGGTTCTTTCCGGGTTTTTCTTGGGTTCTTCCTCTACCAATAATACTGGCTGCCATGTATAGCCTATCTTGTGCTGAAAAATGGCATTAAACCCTACAAAAACAACAACATAAAGTAAAGACCGCTTTTTAGAAACTATCGGTGTAAAGAAAGACTAATTTTTGTCAGAAGATGGGATGGTCTCTCTTGACAGGTTTTACTGTATAATGGCCATTTACTTTGGATATTCCATTTATTATAAAAAGAATTTTGTTTCTAAAACTTGATCTGATTTCCAGGAACCTGTCTTACGTGTACAACAAGATTTAACAATATAAATATTCTAAGACCAGTCAGTTGGACTTTTTTCTCATCCTTAAGTTCATTTTTGTTTTAGCATTACGGTGGGATATAATATTAACTGCTCTGATGCAAACAACACTTCCATCATTGTCATCATCAACGGTGTTTAAGTTGTTTCTGGTGTTGACAACACTTCCATCATAGTCATGGTTGTAATCACATGCATATATATGCTGGTGAAACACCAGGTTCCACTTAACTTTTTTCTTCATAAAAAATACAACTGTAGTACATCACCTAAGCAGAGAAACAAATATTGAAATTAAGCCCACCTCCCACCCCCATGTATGTTTCCTATTGCATTTCTTTTAAAATTAGGGTAGCTAGGTACACACAGACACACACACGGACACACACACACACACACACACACACACATATATTGAATATTATATATAATGTACTAAGTACAGTGCAAAACTGGCTCAGATATACATATCAATTTCAGGAATACAGGGGTCATGCTACCAGACGAAGAAACTTTGCCCTCTTGATTTTTCAGATGTAAAATAACTGGTTGTACTTTATACCTTCCTTGATGTACCCATTAAGTTCTGGCAGTGTTGTAACCCAAGGCAAAATGTCTTACACATTCACAGGGGTGTTTTAATTGCTAACTGACCATTAACCCTGTTTGCAGCAATATATCACTGCTCGAGTTCATGAAATTGGGCCTACTGTACAGTGATGAAAATATACCAAATTCTGTTTCACAATTGTAACAGTGTGTCTGATTTGGATTTTTAACATACCTTGAACAATTTTTTCAGTCATATTGCTATGATGTTTGCAGTGTGGCAGTTTATAGTAATGTCTAGCACTGAGGCATCATGCCGCAGACATGTAGCATGACATCCCACCCAGTTACATTATCCTGACAGTAGGACGACCAGTCCATACACTAACCTCTTAATGCTGAGCACCAAATGAGGCAGCTGTTAATACCATTTTTATGACTTTGGTATGACTTGGCCATGGATCAAGGCCTCCACAACCTCTTGCATCTGAGGTGGATTCTCTTGCCACTAAGCTACTGGAACGGTCAACACCAGTATGTAAATAGTAATTTGTTGTTAACAAATATTATCAGTGAAGATCATTTCTAATTTATTTCTTCTTTTATTTTAAAACAGAATTTAACTGCATTATTTTCTTTATAAAATCAGTTTGAAACTGTACGTGAACCTGTAATGGCAGACATTCCTGCACCTGTGATAAACCACTTCATTACATTGTATTCTTAAAAAATTGGGCAAATAAAGAAAATATACAATTTAATTAAAACAAAGTCTAAATATTTTGTGTTAGAAGATTTAGCTTAAATATTTAATAATATAGTCAGAAATATGGGACAATACTATGTTGTGGAATTCGAAACAATGTTGTTAAGCTCAATGCTGTTTTCTGATGTAATTCATTTTCATGAAAAAACACATGCATGCATGCATGCATACATACATACATACATACATACATACATACATACATACATACATACATACATACATGTATATAGTAGTGAAGCAAAAACTGTTTTAAGCATATCATTGCTATCAGTATTTAGGCAAATAATAAGACCATAAATATACAGTCCTAATATTGGATGTTTGTAATAAATCTAAAAAATGTGTAGCTAAATTAAGATGCACTCACATGGCACAACACATGTTCTTGGATGGGTTTTGTTGGAAAAAAAGGGTCCAGTTCAGTTACTTATCAATTTTAATGCTTCAGTGTATTGTCTATTGATAGGTACAGTAATGTTTAACGGGAGCAATGATATCAAAATGAAGAGTATGGATTGACGTCATTTGCTCCAAAGTACATTTTTTCTGCTTCAGAGTATGCTAGAAATCTTTCTGACTGCAAATTTACACAAAACATTTAGAAAATAAAATTATTAAAAGGTACTTTATTATGCAATAATACCAACTTGCAATTACATGATTTTAATCTTGTTACTCCTATAAGATTAAATGAATTACAATATATAGTTTCTGCTGTGCTTTTTTTTAATACATCATATGGCCAAAATACACTGCATTTACCTCAATCTAAACATACATAAGACAATTATAAATGCAATGGGTATGAAAAGTTATAAAAGGTGTTACATCTTTTTATTTAAATGCATGTTTTTAAAAGCTTTAAGAACATAATCAACAGTGGTCTGAAGATAAACTGCTACTTGGAAATCAAACAGATGCAGGACTTTGGCTCATGGTAGGCACTTCAAGAAAGACAGTCAAAGTCTATATGGGTTCTTGGTAGGGATCATTTGTTACCATACAATTACTAGAATAGTCTCTCCATAACAATTTGATATCAATAGATGTTACCCGACTAAAAGGCCTAAATCATTTTAACTTAAAATGAGATTTCTGCTTTGTAACAATCTCTTCTGTAGTTGGTGGTGGTATTGGAGCAAGTACATCAGATATTCACCTAGGATCATTTATGTCCAAAACAACTGACTGGTTAATGCCAACTCTATCACATAACCTCATTTTCAATATTTTCATAATTATTTCCAGAATATACAGGTACTGTTGATGAGTTTTCTTTGGGTTTGCAGACCATCTCTCCCTTTTTTGTTCAATGACCTTTGGTATCTGACAAGAAAATGCAAACAATTCACTGACAAGGTCATTTTATATTTTAATTCTCAAAAGTCCAAATAAAAACCATAAAATTACATGTAAGAAATCATTTTGCTACAGATGAAAATGGCAATATAGCAAACCTGTATCTTACCCATATATCATAAAAATGTTTAGATTATTTACAGAATTTTCTAATTACATTAGACTAATTCTAACCAAAATTGGTTTATGAAATTTATTTTAAAAAATTTCTTCTGTAAAAGATTAAATTGTACCACAAACAGATGGTTTATCAACTTTCAGGTAAACCATTAATATTTTAACAAAAATGAATTATTATGTTAACAAACAAGAATAAAGTTTATTACCTTATTGTTACATCTGTGTTTACAATCACATCTCTGTCAATATTATTGTTATGATCAAGAGCTGCCAACAGATTCCTAGCTCTGAAAGCTGATGGCTTATATGAATGTCTTTTGGAGGCATACAATAAAATCAAACTTCTGGAAATTCTCCAGTTCTGCTGTACTTCTGAAACAAAGTAAAGTGACTAAATAAATAAAAAGATTCAGATGCAGATAACTATTTAAAATTTATAAATCCCCATAAATCTGTTTTGATGAAAATGCCAATGTACAGTAGCATTATACAGGCAGAGAATAATCAACTCATTCCACCCCTACAATTTTTTTTCCTAGTCACCTGAAATGGGGGTAGGGAACACATTTGTGGGCTAATTTTGAATACATCGAAATACATTTGCTTTCCAATGTTTTTTTGCTTAGATATATGCCTAGATGTGCTAGAAGCATCATTCGGCATCTGCATAAGGGTAAAAGTTGGAGATTTTTCTTCTTCTGATCCATCATTTTCCTCCTGGAAACTTTTTACTTCCAATCCCAAATTTATCCTACTTTTGCAAATGTTCACCTGTCTGTGTATATGCTCAGACCAGTGTGAATTAGATTGCAAGCAAAAAAGTAAAAAATCCGGAAACAAAATCTGATTCCAACAATGGGCATGTGCACAAAATGGGGCAAAGCCTCTCTCCCTGTACACATGCATACTTTTTTTTTACACACACCTCATCTGCATACACACGATTTGCCCTCCTCATTCTGTAGAACAGTCTATATATTTAATCCACACAGAAAAGATCAAAGATTAACATTATTATGTATTTAATATAACAGATTATCCACCAATATTGAATGTCTGGCTGCATCAAAGAAATAAGCTGCGTAACTTTAAAAAGTTTGTCTATTGTCCACTAAAACTCAATCGCCAACTGAACCCAGTCAAGCATGTTACATATTAGGCAAATTACTATCGAGGTATATGTGTATATACATTATCAGTAGACCACCCACTCCCATACACAAGCATATGCATTTGGGTACCCCCCCCCCTTGCCCTCTCCATGTATACTAAACGGACAAACCATAACTATGGCCTTAGTGTGGTTTGTATTTATAATACAATGCATTGATTTTCTTACTATGATAATCAGTATATCTTCATTCTTTCAATTATGCATCAATACTATATTTAGGATATATTGTAATTACACATTTTTAACTTGTATGTTCATATACAGCAAAGAAAGCTTTTGTGGGAGCAACTTTCTGGTTCATGCACAAATACCATCCACAAATTCATACACAAATAAAAATACAATAATATATATATATTATGCAATTACTTTTAGTTTAGTTACATAAATCATGCATGTATCATTGTAACGTTGTCGAGCCGACCCTTTGAGATTAGGTAGGGTTTTAAAGAAATAACAAACACGTTTGTTTAAATAAAACTTATATTATAAAAAAAAAAACATCATGATAGGTATATATTTATACACACACAAATGAATCTACAACCCTACTATATACATACACTACTGTACTATATATGTAGTCATACACTGCTGTACTATATATATCTGTAGTCGTACGCTACTGTACTATATCTCTATAGTCATACACTACTGTATTATATATCTATAGTCATACACTACTGTATTATATATCTAGTCATACACTACTGTATTATATATCTACAAACGTAGCATGATATTGACTATTGATACGATATTCGTACCCCACACAACATAGTCAGTAATTCAAATCATAAGGTTTAATTGACTATTACCATACTATTCGTGTCACACACACAAAATATAATCAATAAAAACCAAACAATACTATCCAATTGACTAAACACGCTATTCGTGTTTTACATAAATAGTCAATAAAGCGAACGTAGGGTTCACTTGACTACAAACACGCTATTCGTGTTTTACATAAAGTAGTCAATAAAACCAAACTACGAGTGTTAACATTTCACTTCCCTCCGGTGCGACAGTAGTTCATTGTCCGTCTCCATTCCACCGGTTAACATTGGTCTTGAATACTCATCTATTCACACGACCGGCGAGCTGAATATAAAAATCGACAATTTTCCAAATAATAAAATGAATTTACACAATACATAAAAACGAACGTGCTATTTCGAAACTGAACATTCAACTGAAACATTAAACCAAAAAGAATGTATTTAACTCACCCAACTTTTTGGCTCTAATATCCGACAAATGTAACGTTTAGAGGTCTGCTCTAATGTCCACTGTGTCTTAAAAAGACCCTGCACTGTACCTATATAGTAGTCTGCCGTACTTGTAAAAAAGTAATTCGCGTGAAACCTTCATTATACGCGCGGCACGTGCGACTCGCTGTATAGGACAACTCACTTAGAGGAGTATGGTGTACCCTCTACGCCATATCGGGTATTTCGTAACAATCATAATGGTTGTTTTTTAGTATACTTAACACAAATATTCCCCTTTTATGTATGTATCACAATTATTTTTGTTAGTATACTTTCTTAAATGGGTTGATGCAACTTTTAGACTTTTCCATCATTACACTTTCCTTCTCCTTAAGTTTTTCAACTTCAGACAAGACTGAAACCCTTAAAATAAAATTTTGAAATATGTAAATACTAATGTTGAACTTGGAAATCTTTAGTTTTGTATCAAAAGAAAGCATTATCATTTATCTTGGTTATTATGATGGGAATGATAATGCTTCAAGAAATAATAATAATAATAATAATAATAATAATAATAATAATAATAATAATTTATTTAAAGGGGTGACTCATTTAGTAAAAGACTATTATCCCTTGAGACCATTTAACTAAAATACAAACAGCATGATGAGGAACATATCAATAACAAAAAAAAAGACATTTGCCAACAAACAATTTACAAAAAAAAATATTATTCAAAATAGAATAAACCATTTTTTAACAAAATATACAATCTTTACCAACTGCACAATATTAAACTAATATAGAATGATACATTTCCAGGTAATACATACATTCCTTAGTCTTTTTAGATGTGCATCTACCAAAATATTTGTAAACAAGTAAATATACATAAAATTTAATAAAATGTAGTAATACTTAAACAGATGCCATATCTGATTCTGATGTTATATCAGACACAGCAGGAATTTGTATCCTATGAATTGCTGGCCCAGGTGTAGAAGTTGTTGCCATGTCTTCTGTGACATTCCTCTCTGTTTCTGATGTTTTCCATGCACTGCCATTCATAACTAATATAGCAAGGGAAAATAAATGTTTCATTAGACACAATAATTATATATACTTTACAAACAATAGTATGCATTAAATATACTTAACCATATTAATTTTAATTTACAGTCATCACTATTTACATTATATATAATTTTTATATAAAAAAAAATAGTGACTGCTTGCCTCTAAATAAAGTCTTATGGTTGCGTGCAAAAATGAAGATGATCATTAATTCTCCTTTGGTAGCCTCAAAAACTGCAGTATATATATATATATATGTCATGGCGTACATGCTAGTATCAAACTTTTGCGATATTGTTGCAGAGCTATGACATTTTATTTCAAGCTAAATGGAATAATGCCAGTTTATATAAAATATGTTATTTTATGAGTTTTGAGAAAGAATTAACAATTCAGAAATAAAATAGCGGTATAAAAACTTGACTGTTCATTGCAGAATTGAGACTCACCTATCCAGCAAGAATTTAGCTACCTCTGAATTTTTTTTCAGGCTAAAAGTGGACTTCTTTTTATTCCATCGTTCATGCTGGTCACCAATACATATGCGTGTGCTGCCATAATTTGCCCAGAGAGCTTTTTTCCCCCCTCCTTTCATAATCTAAGTCTTCGCATTCGATATAGTTGCGAACACCATTATTTTTGTAAACACGTGCTTGCGCATGGCTAAAATTCTTAATCTTCAGGAGAGGTCAATGTAGAGGTTGCATGAATATAGGCGTGGCAAATAGTGAATTTTTGTCTGCCAGACAATAATGAAAAATCGTGTATTTTATTACTAGCCTGATTTCGGCCTCAGTAACAACCTGAATTGTAATTTTTTAACTAAATCACGAACTGAAAAAAGAAATATATAATTTCATTCGTTTTTACTTAGGTTGTATGCCTTTAATACTGGCTGCCATGTATAGCCTAACTTGTGCTGGAAAATGGTGTTAAACCCTACAACAACAAGACTGCCCACAAATACATCAGGTGAAAAGAGTGAAAGTCAAAGAAGTTAAATGTCATGGTCATGCATTCTCAGCATATTATTCTGTATATCATTTTCAAAAGCATAGTTAGTCTTCATAGGTGGTTAACAGTTTCATAACAGATGCAATCAACAGTAAAAGAAGAAATGCCAATAGAAAGAATCATACTGGTCCAGATTTCATGTAGCATTGAGCAAGGGAAGTAGCAAATATTATGTACCAAACATTTTGAGATTAAGTTTCTTCATCATGAAGTAGAACACTTTGAACCAACAAATAAATAGTCTTTGAAACATATACATTTCAAAACAGGTTTAAAAATTAAGAAACTAAATGTACATTAGAGATTATAATGAATAGTGTATCATTTAAGCCAAAGAAAAATATAAAATAACAGTCTGATAATAATTGGATAATATTGTTATATTTACAAGATGAATTAGTCATCCTATACTACACAGCAGCTGCACAGGGATTTACAAATCCTCTTGCTCAACTCTGGAACAAACTCAAAATCGGCTCAGGCAAGATTCCAAGTTATTTGTGAATGGGGAATCTCAACAAAGTTGATAGAGGTAGAAAGGTGATCATGTTCCATTCATAATGTTTTATTTTCTGTAAATTTTATACCCTGTGATCTTGGCACAATACATATAAAAGCACCTTTAGCTAACTGTATATTTATACTGCATTCTTGTAATGATGTAACTGGCCACAGTGTCTTAAATCTATCATATGTCATTTTCATCTTATTTTCATTCTCATAGTGGGTCTCATATTTTTTGTGTGCACATACAGTAGTCCCCCTCTTATTTGGCCACCCCTGCTGCACTGGGAAAGTGGCCTTATAAGAGGGGTGGCCATTCCAGAAGGGGGCTAAATTTATTATGAGAAGCACATGTATATGTAATGTACGTAGTAAGAAAGCTACATACTTCAAAACATTAAATATCTTCGTCTAAATGAAATATTAATCATTAAAAGGTTCTTTTTGTTATAATAACAAATTTATTTCAACTGAATATACGTTACTATTTTTTCTTTCTTGGCATAAGTGTGATATGCGAGCGGGTATTGTTGTCATGCACATTGCAAATGGATTCAGAAACGTCATTTACATCTTGGTACATACATAATTATCTTTCCATTTGCTCCATTTTCCCACTGCTGCTGAATAGCCTTCTTATTGGTTATGACTATGTTTATTCAAATTATTTCAACATAAACTTGTTTTTTTGAGTCTTTTCTACATAAAATTGTTCGGCAAGTACCCCCCCCCCTCCCCCGATGTCATCGAGTAGATTAACCGACTTTCTTCTAAAATAATGTATCCTTTAACGTGATGAACTTTTTAATGTTTGGTAATGATTTATTCGGTTATTGCTGACTGTATGCAATTTAATTATGCAGACAAAACTTGTGTTGAGTGTACAAAATAGTCTTCGTAAAGGAAGCCATAATGTGTTGTCACGTGATTTTTCCGGTCTTTGTCTGGTACCCTGGGTTTTTAATGTTCACTGTATGCCAATGTACAAAATCTATTTTTAGCCTATGCTGACCCTGTTATGATTGTAACAATTACATCTGGTTATAATCATCAAAGAGAAGAACATGACATAGGTGTTAAGCCCCAAATTCTATCATAACATTATTGAGCCCTTTTTCTGTAAACATCGACTTTTATAGATAATAATATACTATAAATCTTTAGTCGACACTTTTAATGGAGACTTGACACTCGGAGACGTGTATCTACGATAGAGATAATTAAAATTGCTTACCTTACGTCAAGATTTAAATTAATTATTAGTTCTGGTTTACATTTTTTGTACTAAAATGCTTGCCACTGGTTGCGTTAGAGGGGTGGCTGCTTTTGAGGGGTACTTTTGAATACAAACTCGTCGGTGCCAAGGGATTCTGGCCGTAAGGAGCGGGTGGCTGGTGGTCAGGGGGGCCGTTCAAGAGGGGGACTACTGTATATGATAATTATAATATTTACTGTTTAAAAGCAACAAGAAATATATTTATATTTTAACTTGTCAGTTTGTGAGCTTACCAACTCGAAACATTAAGGTTATCAAAGATTTTTTTGATGCATGTAGATAAGTGGATATGCAAATTGTTAATAATATATATCATGAGATTTCTTTGATATGTGCGTTTGAAAATAAAAAACAGTTGTTTCTAATGATCAGTACCAGGAGGATTTAATTTAAAGCATTCTTAATGTACCAAAAATATAGCATCCACAAGCAATGTTTATGATTTGTTGTTTACAATTGCAGTAGGTTGATAAGAAAAAATATTCTTTTAAACTTTGGCTGGTCAAATATTTTGATGCAAATGCCCAATTATTAAGTATAGGGATAAAATAAGTGTTCATGAAAAATAAAAAATTCATTCCAAACAGTCTAGCTTTCATTGTTGTTGATATAGTTGATGAGCTGCTTATGCAATCTTATGTAGGCAATTTAAGGAATTTCAGTAAAAAATCTCATATGCAATCTTATGTAGGCAATTTAAGGAATTTCAGTAAAAAATCTCATATGCAATCTTATTTAGGCAATTTAAGGAATTTCAGTAGAATATCTCATATGCAATCTTATTTAGGCAATTAAAGGAATTTCAGTAAAATATCTCATATGCAATCTTATTTAGGCAATTAAAGGAATTTCAGTAGAATATCCCATCTGCAATCTTATTTAGGCAATTAAAGGAATTTCAGTAAAATATCTCATATGCAATCTTATGTAGGCAGTTTAAGGAATTTCAGTAAAATATCTCATATGCAATCTTATTTAGGCAATTAAAGGAATTTCAGTAGAATATCCCATATGCAATCATATTTAGGCAATTAAAGGAATTTCAGTACAATATCCCATATGCAATCTTATGTAGGCAATTTAAGGAATTTCAGTAAAATATCTCATATGCAATCTTATGTAGGCAATTTAAGGAATTTCAGTAGAATATCTCATATGCAATCTTATTTAGGCAATTAAAGGAATTTCAGTAAAATATCTCATATGCAATCTTATTTAGGCAATTAAAGGAATTTCAGTAGAATATCCCATCTGCAATCTTATTTAGGCAATTAAAGGAATTTCAGTAAAATATCTCATATGCAATCTTATGTAGGCAGTTTAAGGAATTTCAGTAAAATATCTCATATGCAATCTTATTTAGGCAATTAAAGGAATTTCAGTAGAGTATCCCATATACAATCTTATGTAGGCAATTAAAAGAATTTCAGTACAATATCCCATATGCAATCTTATTTAGGCAATTAAAGGAATTTCAGTACAATATCCCATATGCAATCTTATGTAGACAATTAAAGGAATTTCAGTAGAATATCCCATATGCAATCTTATTTAGGCAATTAAAGGAATTTCAGTACAATATCCCATATGCAATCTTATGTAGACAATTAAAGGAATTTCAGTACAATATCCCATATGCAATCATATTTAGGCAATTAAAGGAATTTCAGTACAATATCCCATATGCAATCTTATGTAGACAATTAAAGGAATTTCAGTAGAATATCCAGTCTGCAATCTTATGTAGGCAATTTAAGGAATTTCAGTAAAATATCTCATATGCAATCATATTTAGGCAATTAAAGGAATTTCAGTAGAATATCCTATATGCAATCTTTTTTAGGCAATTAAAGGAATTTCAGTAGAATATCTGATATTCAATCTTATGTAGACAATTAAAGGAATTTCAGTAGAATATCCAGTCTGCAATCTTATGTAGACAATTAAAGGAATTTCAGTAAAATATCTCATATGCAATCTTATGAAGGCAATTAAAGGAATTTCAGTAGAATATCCCATATGCAATCTTATTTAGGCAATTAAAGGAATTTCAGTAAAATATCACATATTTTATTCTATTGTTTTTGCTCATGTTGGAATATTATGCTTTTGGCAAGCTCAGATTTCCCAGTGGCAAGTTCAGTTTTCTAGTCAGATTTTTTGTAAATCCCTGCAGAATCATTGCAAGCAACATGATATTGTACTCATTGACTACTAACCTACTTCTTCTTACAGATGTACTTAAATATATATCACTGCCATCTCACCTCTGGGTTTGAGTCTTAGATTTGGCCAATGTGGGTATGTGAGAAAGCTTGCCAGTAGCTTCTAGTGGGTCGGTGGTTCTTTCAGGGGTTTTCCCGGGTTGTTCCTCCACCATTAATACTGGCCGCCATGTATAGCCTATCGTGTGCTTAAAAAATGGTGTTAAGCCCAACAACAACAACAACAAATATATCAAGCAAAGAAATGCATACAGTTACTTAAGTGATTTTGTTTATAAAACAGATTTGATATGAAATTATTGTGCACTTTATTATAAACAAATAGAAATAATATGAAGAACAAATAGGAAGAGGTTAATACAAGGTCAGACAATTGTTGTGACACCTGGCTGGAAATGGAAATTGGAGGTCAAAGTTCATGCACAAGGATTACTAAAGTGTATGACCCTCTCCAGTCAGATTAAAGATAATAGTTTGCATTTCTTTTAAGTCATATAATAATTTTCATTTCATGTCATGTTATCACCACATATTAATTGTTTTTCCTCTTGTCTACAGACAGAAGCACCAGTGGCACAACTGTACATTGAGACAGGTATATGGAGTACTTTGTGGCATAGGGTAGCCCAAGCTCTGCAGGTCACTAACCCAGAAACAGATACACCAATTCATGACATTGAGACTGAAAGAGACACCGCACATGGCTTCCGTGAACCAGATTGGTCTCTTGTTTCCCCACAAGGGTTGATGGCAGTGTTACAGATGGCTGTTACAGTCTTCACTAAAGTAAGGGTATCATTATATAATCTGCCATATCCATAAATGTGAAAAATATATTCCAGTATGAATCCTTATGTGTTTAAAGGTGTGCTATATATTGATATTTACAAGCATATTAGATTTCAGTATATATCCAACATTGTTAAAAGTTCTTATCTGTTAATATCTCCCAAAAAAATATCTTCTTGATATTTAAAAGTATCTTCTCTTGATATTTAAAAGTATCTTCTCTTGATATTTAAAAGTATCTTCTCTTGATATTTAAAAGTATCTTCTCTGTTGCAGAGTTTTTAACAAAAATTAGCTATTTGACTATACTTTTTTGCATTCATGTTTCATGCAGTAAAAAAAATGAAAGAATTATTGTGACAAAAAATTCATATAAGATTCATGAAATGTACCTAATGAGTGCTTCAATTAATGTCTTATAGAAAGTTAACGTATTGTCACTGTTATAGAGAGTTAATGCATAAATTGTTTAGTATGAAAACCACTAGCAAAATTAAACTCAAGAAAACTTTGATATTTCACATTTACATGTAAATAGTTTTTTCTGCTTATCGGTATCTTGCAATTTTTTAATTCAATTTTAATGATGTTTAATTCTTTTGTTATACCATTGATGTTTTTTTTTTACAATGTTTACTTGTTTTAATTTACCATTGACCTTTTTCTGTAGAATCTTGATATTGATACTGATTAACATTAACATCAGTCTCCTCAAGTTTCGTACAAATTTTAAATTAGTACCCAAAAATATTTAGTGCAGATATAAAATAATGCCAGCTACTATTAGAATACTTTCATAACGGATGATAACACTGAAAAATATATAGCTTACCAGAAATGGTCCATGCATTCTATATTTTCAAAAGATACTATTTTGTGGTTTCCATACTATCTTGAATATCTCTTACTAAGACGGTTACTCTTTATTTCAGGAAACACAGCAGTGCATTCCAAATCTTGCTGTTCCAGATAGTGTTATAATGCTGACCCTTGTTCATCTATTGAAAAAAGAATTTTTAGCATGTTTAGCTAAAAGGTGAGTGAATATTAATAAAGTATATTGATTCATTCTATAAGTCCATTACAAAGTAAAGTTTTATAATCTATGACTTTTTTTTTTTTTTTCTCTGCATTACCACTCACTGTTGGTACCATTAGCTAAGCTTTGATTGAGTACAGCCATAAAAGAAGTGAGTCGGCTCCCCTACTGGCAACAAAGCCCCAGTATTTTCCAGTTGTTACTTCTGTTCATAGAAAAGAGCATGTTTCCTACAAAAGGATTAGCAAATTTCACTTTTCTTAGTACCTTTTCACTCTCGTAACAAATTCTTAAAGTTTTCTCCTTTCTTCTGTTTATTTATGGCAATCTGTGGTCAGATATTGCAATTATTATAGAAAAAGGGAAAACCTTTAAACAGCTTCGAGCATTAAGATCTGTCAGATATATACAAATATTGTACATCAGTCTTCAAATAAGGCCATTATTGTAAATAAAAAATAAACTGTTCATCAATAATTGCTGTCTCCATTGAACCAATTTCAACCAAACTAAGCACATTAACCAAGCATAAAGACCTCCATAGTTTTTTTTGTACAGTTGATGCTGATCTGCGATTAAATATGTCCAGTTACTAAATATAGAACAACCTAAAAATGACTTTTTCAGAACTCATGGGGTATAATTTGATTATAATTTACAAAAAGCATTCTGACATAAAGACCTTTCAGTTTTGGTCAAATGGTTTATAGGGTAAGGAAATGCAGCTCCTACTTATTACCTGTTCTCCTGAAAAATTATTGTTGCTGAAAAATCGGGATAATTGGTTCATCTGTGTTTGATTTGGATCCGGGTTTCATATTAGAGTTTGTGAAATTAGTCAGGGAACCAGACTAACTTTATAGCAGCACCCCAGATGCTTTAAACTGCACCTATTTGTTCATATGAAGCAACTGCATGATCAAACTGTTAATTATTTTTTTAAAATTTATTGTCATCCAGAAAGCGATGCATATTAGCATAATAATGATGAAAGGGAAAATAAGAGTCTAGAAATGTGTTAATAATCGACATAGAAGAATAAAATCGAGTATTCAGATTCTTGTGAATAAAAGCTGGAAAGACCGCAGTTATGTTTATTGGACATCACATGACTATTTTTAAGTATGTTTTGTGGCAGGAGATATGACTGCCATCATAATGTAAAATGGAGAAATAATTTCTAAGAATTATGTCAGGTTGAGAGATAGCAACAAGCCATTGAGTTGCATAGGGTTTGGAACTAAAGTTTGTGTAGCTGTACTAGCAGTATATAACGTCTACATGTTCTTTACAAACTTTTCAGTTAAACATAATGTTATCATTGCTGCATCAAACTTTTAATTAAGATTTTCCAGTTATTGATATTTTGTTACACCTTATTGAAAACTGGTCAATCTTAAGGAAAAAAAATCAACTGCCTTACTGAGACAGACTTGTCAGGGTTGGCAGGTCTGGAACTGTCTGGAAATTTTACATTTGTGCACTAATATGGTGGCCACTGGTCATGTTGGCAGGGTAAACTTTGTTGAGGTTTACTTTTGAACACAAATTCATCGGTGCCAAGGGATTCTGGCCATAAGGTATGGGTGGCTGCTGATAAAAGTTAATTTAACTTAAGCTTGATCAGAAAGCAAAAGTGCTCAAAAGTCCCTTGACAAGAAAAGAATTAAATATTGCCAATAAAAATGAGTATATTTTTTGCTTAAATATGTGATACTCCAAAAGGAGTTAGAAACACTGACAGATAAGATTGCAAACTGATGATGAGATGGCTGCACCCAAAATCCCCAGCACCAGCGCCCTTGAGCTAGAGTGTCTTCACCTAGACTGGTTTAGCACAAAATTCTTTGGAGTACAGAGTGCTTTATTCTCAAATTTTACTGACTATACATACTATATGATCATTTTTACATCTATGTACAGTTAATTATAGTGCTTGAAAATTTCTGTCATTGAAAACATCTTTGAATTCTGATGAAATATCCACATGAACCATGCAATTTTGCATTACAGCTTTACGTCAGAAGGGCAACAGTTGACAGTGGACATGATTCTGGAGGTTACACAGCTATGCTGTTTTCCTTTTGCTGTAGATACCCATGAAGAGTTACTCAGTGAAATCCAACAGTAAGTGCCAAGTCTGACCCTTTGTAAGATATACTAGAGTGTTGAGCCCATTACAGTCACAATCTTCATCCTTGTGTGTCCGGATGTGCACTGACATTATGTGCTTGCTATAAAAAGGAAATACAGATGTCTTACTTAGGTGAAATATGATGAAACAGATTGCAAATATAAGTATGAAATACACAGTGTCAGAATAATGATAATTGCAAAATGTTTAAAATGTCTTTTAAACCAATATCAAGCAATATAAAAAATCCTGAAAGATCATTAATGAATAATGGCATTTGTGATTAATAGTCTCATGAACTAGTGTAACAATAATGGCATTTGAGATCAGTAGTCTCATGAACTAGTGTAACAATAATGGCATTTGTGATCAAGTCTCATGAACTAGTGTAACAATAATGGCATTTGTGATCAAGTCTCATGAACTAGTGTAATAATAATGGCATTTGTGATCAATAGTCTCATGAACTAGTGTAACAATAATGGCATTTGAGATCAGTAGTCTCATGAACTAGTGTAACAATAATGGCATTTGAGATCAGTAGTCTCATGAACTAGTGTAACAATAATGGCATTTGAGATCAGTAGTCTCATGAACTAGTGTAACAATAATGGCATTTGAGATCAATAGTCTCATGAACTAGTGTAACAATAATGGCATTTGTGATCAATAGTCTCATGAACTAGTGTAACAATAATGGCATTTGTGATCAAGTCTCATGAACTAGTGTAATAATAATGTCATTTGTGATCAATAGTCTCATGAACTAGTGTAACAATAATGGCATTTGTGATCAATAGTCTCATGAACTAGTGTAATAATAATGTCATTTGTGATCAATAGTCTCATGAACTAGTGTAACAATAATGTCATTTGTGATCAGTAGTCTCATGAACTAGTGTAATAATAATGGCATTTGTGATCAGTAGTCTCATGAACTAGTGTAATAATAATGTCATTTGTGATCAGTAGTCTCATGAACTAGTGTAATAATAATGGCATTTGTGATCAGTAGTCTCATGAACTAGTGTAACAATAATGGCATTTGTGATCAATAGTCTCATGAACTAGTGTAATAATAATGTCATTTGTGATCAATAGTCTCATGAACTAGTGTAACAATAATGGCATTTGTGATCAATAGTCTCATGAACTAGTGTAACAATAATGGCATTTGTGATCAATAGTCTCATGAACTAGTGTAATAATAATGGCATTTGTGATCAATAGTCTCATGAACTAGTGTAACAATAATGGCATTTGTGATCAATAGTCTCCTGAACTAGTGTAATAAGTCATTTGTGATCAGTAGTCTCCTGAACTAGTGTAACAATAATGGCATTTGTGATCAAGTCTCATGAACTAGTGTAATAATAATGGCATTTGTGATCAATAGTCTCATGAACTAGTGTAACAATAATGGCATTTGTGATCAATAGTCTCATGAACTAGTGTAATAAGTCATTTGTGATCAGTAGTCTCCTGAACTAGTGTAACAATAATGGCATTTGTGATCAAGTCTCATGAACTAGTGTAATAATAATGGCATTTGTGATCAATAGTCTCATGAACTAGTGTAACAATAATGGCATTTGTGATCAAGTCTCATGAACTAGTGTAATAATAATGTCATTTGTGATAAATAGTCTCATGAACTAGTGTAACTAATGGCATTTGTTATCAGTTGTCATGAACTAGTGTTACAGTAATGGCATTTTTGATCAATAGTCTCATAAACTAGTGTAACAATAATGAAGTAGACTGTTTGTCCTCCATGATTGGTAGAACTTAAGTTTTGCATGTGATGATTATAAAATGACATATATTCTCCTTTTACTTACATATGCATGCACCTTCCTGAAATAATTAACATGTAAATGCTTGCACAGTTACACCAGTTAACTTTATCCCATAACTTATCAAATTGTAACACATAAAAGTTAAAATATCCAGTTTTTTTAATAAAAAAATCTGTAAACATTTATTGACTTCTTATTTAGTATTATTAAAATGACCATCAATAGATTTCATTGCTGGTCCAGCAACTCGAGGTCTAAATAGTTATACCAAGCTGAGGCTCAATATGCTATTACAGGGGCCATCTCAAGTTTGATATCTCTCAAATCTCTTGAATCAGGGTGGAATTTCATATGATGGATCATTGGCAGAAGTGATAAGTTTGTCAAACACTTGGGGAGCTCTGATGGATTTTCAGGCGTATAGACTAGAGCATTCTCCAAGGGACTTGTTCTAATAACTGATAGTTTCAGGGGGCTGAAGGAATGAGTAGATTGATCACCAGTTCATCTTAGCAGACTTGCCGGTCACCTCCACTGTAGAGGGAGCTGGTAGGCATTATTATTGACATTTGAACTGCCAATGCATTCAGACCATCCTTTGAAAGACTTGAAACATCAGAGAGCTTAACGATTGGTTAGCAAATAAGGAATCTGTCATCTTTGTGTTATATTATATTTTAGCAGTAAAAGAAAAAAAATCAAATCCAGAGAGTCTTGTGTATTCAGTATATGTGTGCTTAGAAAAGTTTAATCTGCAGTATTGTATGCATTAATATGTATGTCAATACTGTGTGTATTTATCATGTAGTTTTTTTTTAAATGTTGTATTTTAGCAAGGGGAAAAGCCACAATTTGAAATGTATCATTTTTGGTACCTTAAGATGAAATATATCTGGTATTTAATGGGATTAGAAAAGTATCTTTGCAGCACAGCACCCACTACATTCTTTTGTAAACTCCCCTCACTTTCAAAGACAGATCATATAAATATCATTGACTTAAGAGAGTGGTAGGCTTGAGATGGCCTAATTTGACTCAGTAAATTACATTTTTGTCATTTTTGTAAACAATTTAATCAAATTTGACCACAAAGCAAGTCCAACTGAGCAATGCATTATAACAGGTTTGTCACTGTTGTCAAGGAAGTAAGGGGAAATAACTTCATTAAGGCACAAACAGCATCAAGTCATATTTCTTCATCTAAAATAAATTTCCATCTCTGAAATGTAATGCAGTTTATAGTTTATTTTGTTATAGCTCAGAGTTATAATTTTTGTTGCTGCAGGTATGATAATGTTGGAATACACAATTAAATGTCAAATGGCATGATGGGAAATTGTATCTAAAAATATATGAATATATTTTTTACATGTTAAAATATAGGAATGAAAAATATTTGAAAATTATTTTGCCAATTCTATATCTTCCACTTAATAAAATTTTGTTTTTCCTCTTTGTTTTATCAGATGCTTGCATTTTCATGCTTTTCTGCCACGGTTGCTGTATGCCTGTCAGAGATACCTGAAAAATGAGCAGTTGGAGACACCCATGGGTCTGGTGGCCAGAATGGTGCTAGGCAATAGGATATTTGTTGACCAATTCTGTTCCACCATCAAGGAACTCAGGGTATGTATCAGCAGTCCATGCCTTTGTTGCATTGATCAAGATTGCCATGTAAATGTGCGAGTCCCAGTCAATGCTGTAACTACCTTTGATGCATGAATATTAAGTTACATAACTAAATATAAATTATAAAATGCTTCCCTACAAACATAATGTGCATGTTTTCACCAATTTCTGATCCCCTATTCATTAATTTACATTGGCATCCATTGTGGTTATTGGGAGAAAATCATTTAAGGTTTAAGGTTATATCATTGTTGTAGGGTTTAATGCCATTTTTCAGCACACAGTAGGCTATACATGGTGGCCAGTATTAATGGTGAAGGAAGAACCCAGGAAAAGAAACGTGGAAAGAACCACTAACCCATGAGAAGTTACTGGCAAGCTTTCTCACATACCCACATTGGCTGCATATGAGACTCAAACCCATGCAGACAGAGGTGACATGGCAGTGATCCATAACGGCTATCGCTCTAGACCACTCAGCCACTTGGGGCTCCTATATCATTTAAATATACATAACTGTGTGATCTGAATAACAATAACTATGCTAATATGGTCTCAATTTATGATTAATTTTTTACCCATACAGCTGGTTGGTTAATAAACAATTCAGTACACAAATGCCATGTTATTCTTTCAAATATTTGGATCCTTCCACTGCCCCCGACCCACCCGCCTCCATTTAGCACTTGAACAGAAGTCTTTCTTTCTCCTTCAAATACTTTCCCCAATCACATTATGTTAGGAATATTAGCCTACTACCTCGCGAATCCAGCCGTTCAAAAGACAAAAATTGTCTTGTCTGTTTTTAGATTGACAAAGAGCAATAACTGTTGCCCATTACTTCCCCTTGATTCCACCAGGTGTCACCAGTTTTTAGCTTCAGTATTGTGCAGTGAACACCTAGTGCTTTAACCTCTGACAATTAGCCTTTCTCTACTTAATTAGAAGCCCACCATCAAGCATTTTGGATTTATTTAGTCAATTTATTTACATTCTGCTGAATATGTAATGCTTACAAATTTGGCCAAAATTTTACTGTTTTTGTTGCTTAACTCATTCGGCCCCGATGCCATGTTTACGTGTAATCCAGTTTCTGCATTCAATTCCGATACCGTCTTTTCGTGAAGTTTTTCGACTGCATTCAATGGCTGGTACCGCTTTTCTGCAGTCCGAATGTATGGTTGAGATAAAGTCTCTGATTGGTTACAAATGGGTCTTTTCCTAGCATCAGACCCACATATAACCAATCAGAAATGAATTTACGTTCGTTTGGGCAAACTTTAAATGTTCGGAAACCAAGAATTACTACTTGAGATCCGTTTCAATACACGTGTTTTTTCTCTTAAAAATTCGTAAAATGATGGCGGAAGAATGAGTGGTTTTTGATGGTGGTGAGGGCGAGAATGAGGAGTTTCTCAGGTTTGATCTCGAAAATATTGAGTAATTAGAGGAAAGATATGTTTGACAGTTGGATAATTTGCGAGATTTCGAATGGGACATTGAAGATTCTTGAGATTGAATAGTCAGAAAAAGAGGATGCTGATTGCGAAAATGAAAGAGTTTCTGCCGATCTAACAGATTGGAGCGATCGTCTTCTGTCTGTCCAAATCAATGATTTTAGTGGAATGAATCCTGGAACTACAACATACAATGACAAATTGACATGGAAAAAAGAGAAATCTATCTTTTTTCACTTATAATTATCTCCAGAGAAACTGTACACAGACATCGCGAACGAAACCAATCCATATGCCTAAAAATGCATATTGGTATCACCAAATAAAATGTAGTATCCAACCTGCAAAATGTGTTTATTGAACAAAGTTCTATCTTAACCAAAAACTGGATGTGAACATGCTTATAGCTCAGAGATTTAGTGTCACAGAGACAAACATTGGATCTAGTAGGACCAGTGGCAGCAGCACAGACAGCGACCAGACCCAAATAGACCAATCAACACAGCCCAATAGCTTAGCTGGAATCACAAGTGAACATTTTGGTAGATGAGAAGATCTCATCTTCATCTTCTCGGTCATATATATGAGTCCTATATCAAGGGATCTCGGGCTGTATTGCTTGGATCATTAGGAGAATGGGTTATCATTCATAGAGGAATTCCAACCACTCATCTCCAGAAGGATATTCGAGGTAGAGACTGGATGCTTAGCATCCCCTTCTCCTATTACTTAGTCTCCTAATATAATGTGATTCGAGAACATATTCAAAGGAGAAAGCAATTTTTTTTAGTAAATTATGTTCCGCTGAGAATACTCAACCAATCACATTACTTAAACACCCTCCCAACCACTCCACTATGCGAGCATCCATGTTAATATCTCAGCTAAAAACTGCCGACACGCTGTGGTATCAAGGGGAGGTAATGGGCAAGAGTTACTGTTCTTTGACTATCTAAAATTAGACAAGATAAGACGATTTTCGTCTTTTGTAGGGCTGGATTCATAAGGTAGTAGGCTGACTTCTAACATAATGTGATTGGTTAAGTATTCTCAGAGAAACATAATTTACTAAAAAAAAAATGTGCTTTCTCACATATCAGCCCACTCGAATCTCCATTTTGTTGTGAATAAAATTACACATACACTTAATACCACACATGGACTTGTCCTGCCTGTTTGCACAAATTATGATTGTACAGAAGGTCAGAGTACAAAATGTATCTGATAATTTTGTAGCCTCTTTCTTATTTACCAATACGAGTTTTATTGCCAGTGTTTTAAAGACCTTTGGAAAAGTAATTCATCTGCAGAGTCTTTGAATCAGTGAACAATTTTACCTTCAGTGCATACATTTCCTGTTTAAGGCAATAGCCACATATCCTCATAGATGCAGTATTAAATAGGCATACCAAGGAACAGTTCTCTACTCAGTGCTTTTTTGTTGAGGTCAGTTACTATACCATAATAAAGTTAAATTACCCAATGATTTAGCAATTTAAACCATATTTGAACAAAATTAGCTGTGCATGAGCAATTGTTAGTTGTAGTAATAATTAACAATGACTTTATGCTTTCATGCAGGCATCACAGTTTTTATCCCATGCAATCCGACCGTCCAGTCCACTGTCTGTCATTTGTGATACCATCTCCATATGTAGTCACCTTACCCGAATATCTGCAGATCACATACCTCTTGTCAAATCCATTCTTCAGACCAACAAAGGTAGGATTAGATTTAAAAAATAACCTTAAAATTTAATCAGAAGTTGGTTATTGTGATTTTTCTTGTCAATTTAATACCATCATTTATTTGACTGATATTGTAAGATTATTGTGAGTTATGTGTAATGTCTGCATAAAAGCAATTTCTAATTGTGGCCTATTTTTCATTTAATTAAGTGTAGTAAAGAGCTTCAAATATCCATCTTATGGTGATTTGGGGGGCTTTTGAGGTTTTTTTCCAGTGTTACAACAAATGATGAAGCCAAAAGATTTTTGCAGTAATGTCCCAAAAGTTATTTGAAATATTTATCTTGTATTGCATGTATTTTTATACCTATTTTTAATTGAATTTAATTAGATTGTTTAATAGAATTCGAAAACAATTATTTTGTTTCCTTTTAAGCATGTTTCAATATATGTACCTTTTACTTGATAACAGTTTATATATATAACAGATTATATCAGAATAAGAAAGGGGTATTTTGGTCCAAATAATTTTAATTCTAGATACATACTTTTGCTCTTTTCCATTCAGATAGGTCTCTGTTGCCACAGTTTTTCATAATGAAACTACGCATTTTATTTGTATACACAGTTTTTCATAATGAAACTACACATTATATTTGTATAAACAGTTTTTTCATAATGAAACTACACATCATATTTGTTTACGGTTTTTTCTTAATGAAACTACACATTATATTTGTATACAGTTTTTCATAATGAAACTACACATTGTATTTGTATAGTTTTTCATAATGAAACTACACCTTATATTTGTATAAACAGTTTTTTCATAATGAAACTACACATTATATTTGTATACACAGTTTTTCATAATGAAACTACACATTATATTTGTATACACAGTTTTTCATAATGAAACTACACATTATATTTGTATACACAGTTTTTCATAATGAAACTACACATTATATTTGTATACAGTTTTTTATAATGAAACTACACATTATATTTGTATACACAGTTTTTCATAATGAAACTACACATTATATTTGTATACACAGTTTTTCATAATGAAACTACACATTATATTTGTATACACAATTTTTCATAATGAAACTACACATTATATTTGTATACAGTTTTTTATAATGAAACTACACATTATATTTGTATACACAGTTTTTCATAATGAAACTACACATTATATTTGTATACACAGTTTTTCATAATGAAACTACACATTATATTTGTATACACAGTTTTTCATAATGAAACTACTCATTATATTTGTATACAGTTTTTTATAATGAAACTACACATTATATTTGTATACACAGTTTTTCATAATGAAACTACACATTATATTTGTATACAGTTTTTCATAATGAAACTACACATTATATTTGTATACACAGTTTTTCATAATGAAACTACACATTATATTTGTATACACAGTTTTTCATAATGAAACTACACATTATATTTGTATACACAGTTTTTCATAATGAAACTACACATTATATTTGTATACACAGTTTTTCATTATGAAATTACACATTATATTTGTTTACACAGCTGGTGAGCCAGATCCCCTTACTTTGTCAATCAAGCACAACTCGTCAGCAGTAAAGTCACGGACTTGTAGTTTATTGGGGAACTTCATGAAACACAATGCCCAGTTCTACAGCATTCTCAAACAGAGGTCAGTGCTCCAGTTCCAAAACTTAAAGTGTATGTCCTCAGTGAGTAAAAATCAGTTGTTGATTGATTCCTTATCTACATTGCCAGAGTCCCCAGTAAAGTTGATGATAACTGGCTCTGACAATGTGGAAACTTGACAATAATTGTTTGAAATTTCAGTGATAGAAAATAGAAAAATAGAAGATAATTTAGCAAAATGTTGGCTGAAAATGATATAGTGAATATGTAAAGCATACTTAGTAAAGATGTGCTGAAGTAAAGAAGTACTGGATTTTTTTGTTCTTAGTATGCAAATTTCAGGGGGAAAAAAATCAACATTATTAAAGACATTGATCCCATACCATACTTACCACTCCAGTAGTACCACACCCATACCACACATACCACTCCATACCAAACATAGCAATTTTAGTAGTAACAGGCCTATACCATACTTACCACTCCATACCACACATACCACTCCATTTTTAATACCACACATACCACTCCATACCAAACACCAATTTCAGTAGTACCAGGCCTATACCATACTTACCACTCCATACCACACATACCACTCCATACCACACATACCAATTTCAGTAGTACCAGGCCTATACCACACTTACCACTCCATACCACACATACCACTCCATTTTTAATACCACACTTACCACTCCATACCAAACATAGCAATTTCAGTAGTACCAGGCCTGTACCATACTTACCACTCCATACCACACATACCACTCCATACCAAACATAGCAATTTTAGTAGTAACAGGCCTATACCATACTTACCACTCCATACCACACATACCACTCCATTTTTAATACCACACATACCACTCCATACCAAACATACCATTCCATACCACACTTACCACTCCATTTTTAATACCACACATACCACTCCATACCACACTTACCACTCCATACCAAACATACCACTCCATGCCACACATACCACTCCATTTTTAATACCACACTTACCACTCCATACCAAACATACCACTCCATGCCACACATACCACTCCATTTTTAATACCACACATACCACTCCATACCACACTTACCACTCCATACCAAACATACCACTCCATGCCACACATACCACTCCATTTTTAATACCACACTTACCACTCCATACCAAACATACCACTCCATGCCACACATACCACTCCATTTTTAATACCACACTTACCACTCCATACCACACATACCACTCCATTTTTAATACCACACTTACCACTCCATACCAAACATAGCAATTCCAGTAGTACCAGGCCTATACCACACTTACCACTCCATACCACACATACCAATTCCAGTAGTACCAGGCCTATACCACACTTACCACTCCATACCAAACACCACTCCATTTTTAATACCACACTTACCACTCCATACCAAACATAGCAATTCCAGTAGTACCAGGCCTATACCACACTTACCACTCCATACCACACATACCAATTCCAGTAGTACCAGGCCTATACCACACTTACCACTCCATACCAAACACCACTCCATTTTTAATACCACACTTACCACTCCATACCTAACATAGCAATTCCAGTAGTACCAGGCCTATACCACACTTACCACTCTATACCACACATACCAATTCCAGTAGTACCAGGCCTATACCACACTTACCACTCCATACCACACATACCAATTCCAGTAGTACCAGGCCTATACCACTCCATGCCACACATACTACTCCAATAGTACCAGGCCCTATTTCACACGTACCACTCTAGTAGAGCCAGAACAATACCACACTGATCAGATCTATTTGTATTCATATAAAGAAGCCAGTATAAGATTTGTCAAATTTTACATTTTTGATTTTTGGGGAATAATGTATGTATTGGAGCTGATGAATTTTAGAAAATAAATTATATTGTTTTTTTACTTGTAGGGATAAATTATTAGAAGGATTGATAGAGTGTCTTAAAGATGAAGATCCAAATGTCAGAAAGGTGAGAATCGTAACATAATTGGAATCAGAAATTCAAATGAGACATTATCCTATTTAATACAACTGTTATTAGTCAGAAATGGTTTGACGACATTGCCATTATGTGCTTATTTAATGCACTCATTTTGGGAGTTTAAATTGTGATGGACACATTGTCAATACAACTGATAATGGGAGTCATAAATGTGATAGGACGTTACCAGTATGTACTTATTTAATACAACCACATTGGAAATGAGAAATATAATGGGAACAGTGCCAATATGTGCTAGGGCTGCTCCAGTAAAAATACTTGGTATGCAGGGAAGACACTTTTAATGTGGGGGTAGACATAAATGGATGTAATCTAGAACTTTGCATCATTTTCATATGAACTCTGAGTAACAGAGAGTACCCGGGCATGTATTTCTAAAAAATGTGCTTTCACTGGGTACCGTATATGTTGAAATGGAACAGCTCTGTTTTAATAAAACCATATTTGGAATTAAAATTGCAAGAAAATAACATTTATTTTAGCAAACATCATGTTTGGTAAACTTAATGATCTTTTAATGCAAATTGGTTGTCTTGTCATTGGTGTGTATTCATATCATTAATTATAGCAACTGTCCAATGACAAAGTTCCTCAGTTAACTGCAGGCTTTGTACCTTGCTGATGATGACGCTGTTAAATGGATGAGCACAAACTGCACATGTTAATAATGATTGGTTCTGAGGCCCTTACCTTAATACCAAAACCTTCAGTTGATTTTTTTTCTCAAATTTAGACTCTTGACTTACAAAATGGTATGTCTCTGATCAATATTCAGTTGAACTCAGTATACTTTTCTATGCACAGGTCATAGTCTGAATCAATCCATTTATGAAAACTTACAAACATTTCTCCTAATTTACTGTTTAAAATTTTCAGAACTTTGTCTTACACATTGCAGATCTGCCAACTCTTACAATTTTACTGTAAGTCTATGAAAATTACCCTTAAAATACAAATGTGAATCATACATGCAAAAAAATATGGAAAAATGGTCATTGCAAAAAAATTAGGATAATCGGTTCATCCATGTTTTATTTGAATCTGGGTTTCATCTTAGAATTAGTGAAATCAGTCGAGGAACCAAACAAACTTTACAGCAGCATCCCAGATGCTTTTTGCTGCACCTGTTTGTTCATGTGAAGTGTCTGCATGACCAAACTGTTGGTTATAGAATATTTTTAAAAATGTTTACCAGAAAGCAATGCATGTTTAAGACAAAAGGAAAAAAAGGCTTTTAGAAAAGTGTTAATAATCAACACAGAAGAATAAAAAGTAGTATGCAGATTCTTGTGAATAAAAACCTGGAAAGGACACAATTATGTTTATTGGACATCATGTGCCAATTTGAGTATGTCTCGCAAAGGGAGATATGTGAAATGGAAAAGAATTTCCAAGAATTATATCAAGTTGAGAGATAGCAAAAAGTCATTGAACTGCATAGGGATTGAAGCTAGAGTTTGTTCAACTGTACTAGTGGTAAATAAAGTCTACATGTACTTTATAAACTTTTCAGTTGAACATATTGTTTATCATCGTAACTTCAAACTTTTAATTTCATTTTCCAGCTTTACAATGGCAGTTATTGATAATTTGTTACACCTTACTGAAAACTGGTCAATCTTATGGAAAAAAATCAACTGCCTTACTGAGACGGACTTGTCAGGGTTGGCAGGTCTGACATAGTGTTTTCATAAATATCACGTTCATTTGGTTGCTTGTTTGAAAGTTTCGTTTGCAACTCAGCAAACTTGTATACATCGTTCACTTTATCATCTCTACTTTTAGATAGTTGAAACAGCTTATTTAGTTCTTCCACAAACAAATCTATCAAACAAAACATCAACATCTACACATGTTTCCGTGGTTAAATACAGTTTACAGTTTATATACGCACATGTCATCCAATATGAAGCCATGCAATATGGAACATGATTCTGGCATTGTAAAGTTTAATAGAGAAATAAAATTATCATATAATAAAAATAATTATTACCTGTATATAAAGGTGAAAATGATGTGTTATTTGTTGCCAGGGAGCCAGTTATGCAATAGGAAATGCAGCATTCCATAATGACCAGCTGTATGTGAAGTTGAAGCCAGCCATTCCTCTCCTTGTAGAGCTTCTAAAGGATCCATCCAACAAAACCCGTATCAATGCAGCTAGTAAGTAACCTTTAACCTCACTCACTCACTAGGGGCCCTGAGTGGCTGAGTGGTCTAAAGCGCTTTCCGTTACAAATCACTGCCATCTCACCTCTGTCTGCGTGGGTTCGAGTCCAAGATTCGGCTACTGTAGTTATGTGAGAAAGTTTGCCAGTAATAATAATAATAATGCTTTATTTATAGAAGGTGAAGTACTAAATTCCATTAGCTATTTGAAACACATGCTCATGATATCTCTCCTTAAATAGTCTAATATTTTCAGCAGATTTTACATGTAGTGGACGCTTGTTCCAAAGAACTGTACCAGAGTATTGGAAGCTCTAGACAGAATATGGCACATTTTGCCACTTGCATTGATATAGAATCTTCTATAAAGGTAGACTTAAATAAATAATTTATACAGCATTGTATTTTTGTCATGTTTTTCAAGCAGAATGATACAATTCCTAGTATTCAAGGAGTTTGGCAGATTTAATTTGCAGTATGCATGAGTGTGAAGGTTCTTTTAATCCCATAATGCAGGCCCCAGTTGACTGAGTGGTGTAGAGCACTCATCTTTATCTGATCACTGCCATTTCATTTCAGTTTGCATGGGTTTGAATCTCGGGCTTGGCCATTGTGGGCATGTGAGAAAGCTTGCCAATGGGTCATTGGTTCTTACTGGGTCTTTCCAAAGTACCTCCACCAGTTATACTGGCCGGCATGTATAGCCTATTTTGCAGAAAAATGGCATTTAACCCTAAACAAGAACAACAAATAATAATTATATAACAAGATAAAGCAAAGATTAAATTAACTGCAGTCATGTTTGGAGTCGTATGACATTTTTATTTGGATGCTTTAAATTGATGTGCTTATTTCCTTTATGACTGCATTGCATGGAAGTAATAAGGATTGAAAATATGTGATGTTATGAAGCATTTTAGCAGTGAAGATTTATAACTAAATTTACCCAGGAAATTCCATATTTGAATACACTATGGCAGTGGGATATAAATACAGGTACTAAAATATATCTTGTAAAGAAGTCTTAATCTTGTAATATAAATATACATGTATATGCTTATATAGATAAATGCTTAATCATAAAGTTGTCATTGCATGAATGACCCTTTGTGATGACTGGCTTATATGGATAATTACTTGATCATTCAATCTTTTCTGTAAATAACCCAATGTGATAACATGCTTATAAGGATAATTACTTAATCATTCAATGCCTTTATGCAAATGACCCAATGTGATAACATGCTTATATGGATAATTACTTGATGATTTAGTGTCTTTATGCAAATGACCCAATGTGAGAACATGTTTATATGGATAATTACATAATGATTCAATGTCTTTATGCAAATGACCCAATGTAATGACAGGCTTATATGGATAATTACTTGATGATTCAATGTGATAACATGCTTATATGATTCAATGATGTAATATTGCTAGCATGACACAATACACATTATACATAATATGTTGTCAAAACAGTGTTGAGATTTTTGCCATGTAACTGGTAAGGCCATATTGTGTTATATATCATCCATAAATCAGACACGTGGTTAAAGTTTTCATTTCAGTTACTGTAGCAGGACGATATTCCATTAACACACTTATCAGTCAAATTAGAAAAACTTAGGTATAGTTTATGTCATAAGTGAATGTCTGATGGGGTCTTTTTTTCAGGTGCATGCGGTAATTTAGGTTTACATTCCAACTCGTTATGTCTGAGCCTAAAGAAGAACAAAGTTCCACAAAGGTATGTCAGTTACAGTGAAAAGGACACCTGTCAGATTTGTACAGAATTAAGGAATTTTTGTATTTGGCAGTTTTTTAGTTCATCACTCTCATTATCCATACAGTTATAATTTTGAATGATTTTTGCTCAATTGTTGACACTCCTCGTTTATAATCAGAATGTAGTTGAATAAAATAGAATTTAGATAAATAAGATTACACATTTTAGAAACTGTTTCCTTGTATCTTTTTGTTACATAACATTGATTATGCTGTTTTCTAAACCGTTATATAAGATTAAGATATTGAACATAATATTCATCCTGTGTGCTGACAGAAGGTAGTATTTGAGTTAATAAGCTTATGATATTTGACATAATGTCCATCTTATGTGCTTGCAAAGATATTATATAAGTTAATTTTGTGAGGTTAATCCTCATTCTAATAAGCATGCACAGACTCATCAACAATGTCCATATGACATTTATATACATCGTAACAGTGCTTGCTCACTGTATTATGAGCTCTTCACTTTAAAGGTGCATTCAATCTACAGATATGGTTGCACTGAATAAAATGCATAGAAGTTCAGTTTTTTTTTAGACACATGTAAAGCATGAATTATGCTAAATAAGGCAATTAAACATTCAGTTAAGTTCTTGGTGAAAACTCAACTTTTGGTGTCCGTGTGCATGTCCATATATATGTTTTTACATCCATCCACACCCTAGATTAAAGAATTTTTAATTAAACTTAACGCTAAAGATTTTGCTTTCTAGCTATAAAAAAGTCAGGCTCAACAATAAAAATAATTTGTTTTGCTACAAGGCGTGTTCTTGAGCAGAAATTTAAGATACTACTAACAGTTACTCCCCTTTCCCAATTTCAGTTTGCTAGATGTGGCAGTTCATGACAGTCAAGCCAGTGTTCAAGTAGCCTGCCTCGTGTCTCTCAGGAGCCTGGCCAAACAAGAGGAGCTCAGGAAGGTTAATACATGATCTGATTAATTACTACCGTATTTACTGTGTATAATTTTTGTGTGCACTGTATGTTCAGGAAGGTATAGTGCATCATTTTTTGTAGACCTTTTACTGTTCTTGACAAAGAAAAAGGGTAGCACTTTAATTAATTCTCCAGCATCGGAAAAAGTTTTGCAACTCATATACATTTTCAATTTTTGTAAACAAGGATTACTATTAAAGATCCTGAACATTCTAGTACATGATCAGATTAAATACTTACTGTATTTTTTTTTATGCACTGCATGTTCTGGGACACATCTTCTTTTTTTAGTCATAAGTTGTGGGACACCTTTAAATCAATTGAAAATTGCAGGTCAGAAAATGCACTCCAGCTGAAATTTTATTTTAAAAAATATAAAACTGTGTACTTAAAATATAATTCTTTAATCCACTGCAGCAACATCTTGTCAATGCAATCCTCCTGCACACGTACTTTCGGTGCATGAATTTTCTTTTTAGCTTTCTTGTGTTGTGAAAAATTATTGTTAGAGGCAACACATCACCTGAAGCGGAAACTGCAAGGGCTATATGTATTTAAAATCTGCACCAGTCATGCTAATAATCACACTTTTAACCCCCATCTTATTGTCAGTCCATCCAGGAATGAGATCGAAGTACACACGAATTTCATTCATGTTAATGATCATATTGTTGGCCAAATCATTTTCTCTTCTGGCCTTCAGGAATTCATCAAATAATTGTATTTTCTCCAAATATTTTCTACGGTGTTCATGTTTCGTTTAAAAATTCTCATGAATACTGGTGAGAAGCTTCCTTATCTCGGATCTTTGTATATTAAAAAATAGTTGTTTAGAACACTGGGTCGGTTTGCTTTGCAATAAAATAACCTTTGTATTGATATCCTTTACAAACAAAAACAAAACAACAAAACCGGCTTTGAAGTATTTAAAGTTGGTTTCCAAGTCCACTTCCTTTATAATAAAGATAACATTTATCTTTGATGTTCTGTCGGTACGTTCAAACGACGAGTTTCCTGCTCTCCGCAAGTTGTGTTTATTCACCATCTGTGCTTCTGTTTTCTTGGCATCTGTAGTTATAATGATACAATGAGCATTAATGTTTGCAGATAAATAGTATACACAGCAAAAACTTCCTTTAGTGATACTTTTTTTGTAACTTAGCAAAAAGGTTGTCAATTGCACTCAAGTAAATGTATTTTCCAATAAGGATTTTTATTTGCAAGATACTGTCACATAATTGACGTGGGTTATTGGTTATTTTGCACCCAACACTGTGAATGGCAGTTATCTTCAAACGATCGATTGATTATTTCCCTCTTGTTTACAATTTTGTTTGATCCATTTTTCAGTCGGATAAAATTGTCAAACCTTTGAGTATAACCAAACATGATTAGTTTATTAGTGTTTATGTCAATGAACAATGTTTTGTGTGTTATCGGACATAAGTGACACATGCAACATTATGGAAGCCTATGCTACATATAGAGAGTTCATGGATATATTTTAATCTTTAATGCTTATGATGAAGAAAAAAAACAAATGATAACAATACAAGGGTACTTTCTTTTATTTTATTATCAAATAAGTATTTTGTTTATCTGTTGTTTTCCAACATGCAGTGAAGGGGTGGTGCACAAATTCAGTACAAATTTATTTAGTTTATTAAGTCTTGGGACAGATGACCTCTATGAAAAAAGTTTCACCATAAGTTCTGAGACAGGAAAAAAATAAATATTGTATTGTGTCCCAATATATATGGTAAACATGGTTGTCAGTTTTTTTAAATATAGGTATGGGTTATTACGTCCATAGCAGAGTCAGATAAATAGGAACATTTATTAAAACAAGATCTGGCCTCAGTTAGACCAGCACAGGTCAGTAAAGTCTGGATTTGAGGCATTCAGTTAATCAGTTTAAATAACATTGCACAATTTAAACTTTGATTGAAACCTGGAATTAATTTATGTTGATAAAACTCAGGCCAGATGAAACTTGAAAGCTCTTATCTAAAATTCATGTGCATATATTGTCTCTGAGAAACTTTTCATACAAACCAGTTTGTGTCGGAGATGGTTGGAAGATGAATTTACAGTTCCTCTCATTTTATTTTGTATCCAAACAAAAAGGAAAAATACCTTTGTTTCAAACATAACCATTTAGGTAAAAAAAAAGTTAGATGTAAAGATATGTTGTCATTTAGTATAATTTCTGACAGTAAAAGTTTTGAAGTGAATGCCAGTTGTAAGAACTGACACATTTCAATAACTTTAATCATTTGGGTGTTTTCATTGGTATTCATTTGTATGCTTTAGTATTTCATTGTTATGTTTAATTTTTAGCTCATCTGGCTATAAGGGCAAGTGAGCTAATAGTATGGCAATGAATCCTTATTGTGTATCATCCATCCATCCATCCATCCATCAACAATTACTTGTTAACACTCAGGAGTCCACATTTATGATCCAGTTTCAATCAAACTAGGAATCCAGGTTTATTTGATCAAAATCTTATATGATCGAAATGGTCTTGCATCAGTCTAGTTATCCTAATTTTCCACTCTGGAGGAAGAATTTCTGATCTGACTTTGATCACACTTGCAGTATATATTTATTTCTCACCCAAGCGACAGAGAAATCTAGCTGTTTTGCTAACCTTAATTTTCTTATCTCAGTCTAGTCATCTCAGACCAATCGTCTCAGTCATGGTGTCCACGCGCTGAGAACTACTTTTAACCAAAAAAAAAACCTTCTTGTCTTCTGCTGTGCCATAGTTGTTCTCAAATAAAACAACAACAACAACAACAAAATAATATATAACCAAAACATCGTTACTTAAAGTCAATCTGTCTTAAAAACATGCCAAAACAAAAACATTTGGATAGAGACAAATACACACACACATACTATTTCGAGGTTTTAATATTATGTTAGTTCGTTCAAACTAGCATGGTCAAGCTTATCCTATATGCAGGACTAGCTCAGTACATTTTCAGATCATTAAATGTTGCTAAAGCAACTGAATTTGTTGTAAACACTTTGCGTGAAACATTGTATATACTGTTAGCTACATTTAATGAAGCTGACCTGAAAATTTACTGTGCTACAGATAGGATAAAATTCTCAATGGTGTTTTAAATAATTGTCAGAAAACACTGATCCATGCACATAAGACTATATACCTATACACTTTATAGCATCCCAACTCTCTAAACAACAACGGAAAACTTAGCAACAGCCAGAAATGTGTTATGTTAAACATGCTCTATTATAATTTTGTTAAGCATCTCCGTTGAGCTCCAGCTGAATATACCTGTAATATTTATTGACAAATAATACGCTTACCAGCCATAAGGAATCATTTATCCCTCAACACACTAATCCATAAGCAAATTTCACTGCATCACTTGCCATATTTCCAAGACAGAAATATAAATTTTCAAAGAATCTGTGAACTTGAAAGTTTAGCACATTGTTATTCTCTGGGGTCCGCATATTTGGATGGTGACGAGGGTCTTTTATACGGGAGAGTGGGGTACTCAAAATTGGAAATGATGAAAGGAAAAAGTTTCTTTCTAATAAATTATAACTATTTATTGTTAATTTCGTATAACATCCATATATTAAATATGATAATACCTCATTACTATGCAACATTTTATATTGTTATTTTTCTTTGCTCACGCGTATGAACTGTGTACTTCGGACTCAACTGTCACACCACAGCCCTCATTAGCTTATTTGTATTCATGCGCCACATGTAAACATTGCGAGGTGCACACATTTAAAGAGTTCTTTTTACTTTAAAGGATTATATTGGGTGAGAAAAATAATCTACGTTGGGGATTGGACCGAGACAATGAAATCCTAGCTGCGGGGTTACATTATATATCTCCCCACTCGGACAAGCCTCGTGGGGAGACAAATAATATAACCCCTAGGCTGGGATTTCATTGTCTCGGTCCAAACCCCAACATAGATTCTATATACCTTTTTGGTCTTTGAAAAATAATGACACAGATACACACACACTACTGAGGTGATCATGCTTGTGATTATTTGAGCTTGTTATGACTATACAGGCCACATTTCTGATTTGATCATAATTGCTGATATTATTAAGACACGGAAAAGATCAGTATATAGAATGATCAACACATCTGAATTAGGTGATTTTGCATCAGATTTGTTGAGATCAGTAAACAGCATGATCCACACATATGAACTAATTTTTTATTTATAGCGTTGGTATTATTTTGCTGTGCTGTATTAAAAACCCAAATATTGTTAGTGGGGATCTTATCCACACAGTAACCTGCTCAAGTGTATGCTAGCTGACATAAGTTAATTATTTTATGGAATTTTGTATAATAAATGTTATTAGTTACAGATTGTTTTAGAATTTTTTGTATTTTTGGTCTTTAGTAAAATTACAAAAACAGCCCAATATGCTTTTTCTCAATATTTCAAGATTTAAATTATCATCATTAATCATTAATCTAATCACTTTATAACAATTAAACAGAATTTTAAAATCGAGAAAACAGACTAAACCCATGTTTTGTGAATGTTTGTTAGACTGCATTTTAATTAGTTCATATATAACAATATTATATATAATGCTTGCTCAGACATTTACAATTTCTTCCAGTATTTTTAGTGCCTACTGGATATAGACTAAAAAGCGTGATTTTATAAAGCCTACCTTTGCATGCAGTTTGTTAATCATGGTTGGTTCAAAATTACAACTGGTTGCATCAGAGAAAAATTCATAATTTCAGTAATTATACATAGCAGTGCTGTCCAACCTTTTTGACAGCATGGGCCACTGATTTTTTTTCTTAAAGCCGAGGGCCACAGCAGGAAACTTAAAAGCAATGTCTATAAAAATGTTTAATAATTATTAAATGGGTTAAGAAGATAAACTATGAAAGCAGGCCATAGACGTTTTTTTACTTAAATGCACAAAATAAATGTTGAACAAAACTGGCAGTCTTTTCTCAAATGAATGAAACTTGGTCATGGAACTGTGGTTAACTTTCGAGGGACAGATAATCAGCAAATTGTACAAAATATTATTCAGACCAACCAGTTCATATGTTTTGGAGCATGGAACTGGAAACACTTCCTTAGGCCTATTAGAAAATGTAGCAGCTTTGGACACCAAATTTTCTTTACACTCCAGTTTCACTACTTTTATGAATTTGATTTTATAAGCTCACATTTGTCCATTATGCAGGTAAACAACATAAGGACTCTTGGCCCTCTTGCTTTGTCATGCCTCCATTTGAGGTGGGCGGGTCTTTGTTTTCTGAAAATGTTAGTTCTCAATCGTTTGTAATGTACATGAAATCTGCCAAAATTGGAACTCTGCAAATGAAAGTTATTCCATTGTATTGTCTTCATTTAATACAAGTTTTTCTTTTTTTTCTTGTTAAAAAAGGAAATGCTCTCAGCTCATGCGGTGGAGAAGCTGGAGAAAATCCAGTCATCGACACCTCGACCAGGATCTACAACACCACGTGCTAACAGCATGTTGACAGCTAGTCTACAGAGTAACCACAGTCAGCAAAGCTCTTCATCAATCCTTACACACTGTAATAAACTCATGCAGATTCTGCAGGGAAAAAGGTATTAGTTGGTCACAATTTAATATCAACTGTGTGATAATTAACTGTGTTATAACCAAGTAATAAATCCAGAGAATGTCTTATTTTTAAAACATTAAGTGTTCATGTATTATTAACATGCACCTTGTAAGGTTAAAAAAGGTACCCTGCAAAGTACAGTTACTAAGCAGGGTACGTTTCTTCTTCAGATATGTTACCCGGTTCATAATATATTTTGACTAAATCCAATGCTTTCGATCTAAGAAAGACATTCACCACATCTTTTGGCTTTTTAGCAACATAAATGCTAGAAAGCCATCTGCTTCCTGAAATGGCTGTTAGACAAGAGTAATCTCCCTTTGTTTAAAGAACTTGGCATAAAAATTTTGTTATTATCTGATATTGTCACTTATAAGTCAAGTCCAACTGCATACTGCACATACTCAGCACTGTGTGCAGTTAGGAGTAATCAGTAAACAGTTATCTGTTTTAACTTTAATTACTTGCAACTTCTTTTGTTTGATGAAATAGGTAATTAGTAAGTTCCACATTTTTCAATAATTGGATGCTTTGTTGATTTGTCTGATATAAAAAATCAGTCAGATGGAAAACATGTTTTCAAGCAAATTGCCATATATTTTTTACAAGTAAATGGGATAAACAAAGAGCTTTGTTGTTTTTGTTGAAAGGAAATTAATGTTGGATGATTGGATGAAAGAGCCCAGAGGTCCAATGAGAAGGGGAAAAAAACCCATAAAGAATGAAATGTTAAGAATAGGAATGAATGAATTGAGAATATTTGTTGTCTGAAGGAGTCACACATTCAGGCTAATAATAATAATAAATCCCCCATTGATGCAGGTTACATCCTCAACCCAACCTCTCCAACAAACCACAGACCACTCTGCTAGTGTCATCACCCTGGCCTTGCTCAACCAAAATATATTTCACAATCATTGTCGTAAAATAAACGACTTCATAAATTTTGTGTACCATCATTCTTCTTACATTTAGACACAATTATTGTTCTTAAAGATTAAAATTTTCCAGGTGGCTCTGCTACATCGTAATGTCATGATGCAGTTTACACTACTTCTGCTGGACTTATTGATAATATTTGGTTGATCTTAATATTGTCACATCCTCCCAAGCCCACTCTGCAGTTACATCCCTAAAAGAATAATCACATTCACTCCAAAATTAACTGATAATTGACAGGATTTTGGTGCCAGTTCCTCAGTCCCATGAGATCACAAGCTAGTATATATGCAAATACAAATTCTCTTATGTAGTACATTCCACAGGTTGAAACATGAGACTAAAGATTCAGAACTTTATACAATGCTTGATACAGAATATATCTTGATTATTATAGTTTGTGCTCAGCTAACACAAGCATTGAGTCTGTTTCTACTAAATTAATTCTCCCAACTTGGTGGCATCTTAAAGGTACTGATAATTTAAAGGCTCGTGTTTTAGAGATGTATTTAATATCTTTTTATTATGTGTTTTAGTTTTTGAAATTGTGACTATTGTTTTGATTATGACCATTGTTTTAATAATTTATTCTGTTGATATAATCTTTAAAACACACATTGTATAAAGGAAAACTCCATTTTACTTTACTTCATATAGGTTGAGAGCCATCTTTTTCCATTATCAGTCCATAAAACATGTTACAAGTAAAATTCTTTCATAATCTTTTCCTCTTTTCTGGTATTCCAATGTTTACCTTTAGTTCACTGGCATACACCTTTCCTTTCTTTATTTAAATGGAATTTCTATTTATTGTACAGCAAACAGGTGCTTATTATTTTTAGCACCATCCAGCTTGTATATTTATATTTTTAAGCTGTATGTAAAATCAATGTTAGTTACAACTTCTATATACTGTAATGCAACTTATTTTTAGTATGTCAGCTATGTCCTGCATTTTGAAGACAGAAGCTGCACTTCTTCAGGCCACATGAGAATATATATACATATTTTACAAAAATTTTATTATTGGTCATCCATCATCCACCCATCAATTTTAACGAGCTTTTTATTGTTACTCATCAATGTCACTATATTCTCCATATTTTAGCAGGGGGCCCTGAGTGGCCAGTAGTCTAAAGCGCTCACCGTTACGGATCACTGCCATCTCACCTCTGTCTGTGTGGGTTCGAGTATCAGATTCGGCCAATGTGGGTATGTGAGAAAGCTTGCCAGTAGCTTCTCGTGGGTCATTGTATCTTACCAGGGTTTTCCCAGGTTCTTCCTCCACCATTTATACTGGCCACCATGTATAGCCTATTTTGTGCTGAAAAATGGCGTTAGACCCTACAACAATTGTATTTAAATGTTACAGATTTGCATCTTATTTAGGATTTAGCTAAATCTGACATTGTTTTGTCTGGAACTGTTTCACACGGATATCATTAATATTGACAACCATTGTATGGGTATATAATGATATTGGCAACCATTATATGGGTGTATATTGATATTGACAACCATTATATTGGTGTATATTGATATTGACAACCATTGTATGGGTGTATAATGATATTGGCAACCATTGTATGGGTGTATATTGATATTGACAACCATTGTATGGGTGTATAATGATATTGACAACTTTTGTATGGGTGTATATTGATATTGACAACCATTATATGGGTGTATATTGATACTGACAACCATTGTATGGGTGTATAATGATATTGGCAACCATTGTATGGGTGTATATTGATATTGACAACCATTGTATGGGTGTATAATGATATTGACAACTTTTGTATGGGTGTATATTGATATTGACAACCATTATATGGGTGTATATTGATATTGACAACCATTGTATGGGTGTATATTGATATTGATAACCATTATTGTATGAGTGTATAATGATATTGACAACCATTTATATGGGTGTATACTGATATTGACAACCATTTATATGGGTGTATAATGATATTGGCAACCATTGTATGAGTGTATAATGCTATAAAATATGTATATGGTATATATGTAAATCCTGTCACGTATCAGCTAATTAGTCAGACTCCTTCCTTAGATTACAATTATCATGGTCTAATTTCTTACTCCACCCCTGGATTAAAATTTAGATGGTCTTTTTGTTGGAGAAAAATATCTGAACTAATATTTTGTACATTTAATTTCATGACATTTCAAGACTTGGAAAGCTTAACTTAGGCTGCCACGAGGTTCAGGGATATTATGATGTGCCCTTCTGTTTGTCATAAAAGTAGGCTAATGGATGCAGAAGGTTAGTGTGCTGGACTTGACACCAAAAGACTGTAGATTCGAATCCTGTTGTCACATCGTCTTTGGTTGTTTTGCCTTGAATCATTAGATAAGACACTATTTCAATTACCTAGGTACAAAATATCCTACTTATGTTACTTTTCCATGAAACACCAACCAAGCTGAATGAAACAAAATTGAATGTTACTTATTTTCAGATTATCTGAACATAATAATTTTGTATGCAGTCAAATCGATAAGTTGCCAGACATTATGATAACCAAAGGCATGTCATGGCATTCAGTTTATGTAGCCTAGTTAATTATATTTCTCAACAGATATTTTTTTTAAAAATGTATTAGAATTGGGACAAGTATTTTCATACGTTCATGATGATTTTACTGCCACAGATGTTTTTCCAGTGATACTGATGATAAATCTAACATACGAAAAACCAGCATTAGCTTCCTTAAATTCTCAAATACAAAACCATTATTTCCTAAGGCCTGTTCTAGTAAAAATTACTTGGAACCCAGGGAAAATACTTTTGTTGTGGAGTAGTCACCCAGAGATGCAGTTTAGAATTTTGTAATATTTTTTAAGAACTTGTTGAGTAATCAGACTACCCTGCAATATTTTTCTTTTAAACTGCCATCCCTGGGTACCATACGTTTTAACATAGCTGCCAACTGTCCTGTTTTTCCTTTAAACTGCCATCCCTGGGTACCATACGTTTTAACATAGCTGCCAACAGTCCTGTTTTTTCCATAATTGTCTCGTATTTTGGACCTTAATATGGGTGTATGTTTCTCTTGTGCAAAAAATAAGTTGTTTTTTATTGTAAAAAAACATAATTAAACAATTTCCTCTGAATTTTCAGTTTAGAATGTGTACTTATTTCCATTTTGATAGCAGTGTATTGCATGTATATACGAATACAGTTCTACAATACGATTGGTTCATTCAAAATCAGGATTACCATGCCTGTCTTTATCCACCATATTGGATTTCGCAAACAGTTACTGCTTGTTACTGTATCCGTCTTCATAATATTCAACTTGTAATCATGTTGAATAGGAAAGCAGAATATTCAGAATTTTCTCCAGGAAAAAGAGAAGAAAACAGCTGGAACAACAATTGTGCCATCTTGTGTAGATTTGTGAAACAATCTATTAAAGGAGAAAACTTTATGTTTTGCAAATTGTGTAATGTGATTTTGCAATAGGGCGTTGAGGTGCCCATGAAATACAAGAGAACAAAAAAGCTAATAAGCATCAGCTTGCTGCTTCATCACACACAAGTCAGCCTGAACTTACGATGTATATAAACACCAGCGAGAACCTTAAAGTAATTTGATCAAAATTTGGTTTATTAAATTTCTTTTAGAAACGAACATTTTTCTTTCAGTTACTATTATTGCTGGTGATTTATTTTAAAGAATTTGGTGTATACATTTCTGTGAATTGATGAAAATTTTCATCTTTTTTTAGGTTTGAATGTTGTGCCAAAGAGATATTTTTTGTACTTTCATTTATGGACGAATACTTCATCATTTCAGAAACACAAAGAAAAGAGTGGTCAAAGGAAAGCAGGTTAAGACATTGTGACTTTGCTGCATGTCTAGTGTAAACCTAGTCATGTATTGCAACATCACATAACCTGAAGATGAAAGTCTTGTACCTAACACATTAACACATCGAATGCATAGTTTTTAACTGTGCGTACATTATAGCAAACATTATTGACCATAACTTTTCATATATATTCACTTTCCTAGATGCTTTGTTAATGAACAGCTGATTAATCCATTTTAAGGCAGAGTATGCCTTGACTGATTTCTTTCGTAACAGTTACTCATGTAGTGTAAGGATGTCACTGTCCATCCAATCTTGGAAGAAATTTTACTGACATTCTTAATTTTATTAAAAATCTCTCCAATTATTTTGCCCATTGAACTCGTGATGAAAGAGAATAATATATATATATATATATATATATATATATATATATATATATATATATATATATATATATATATATATATATATATATATATATATATATATATATATATATAATAAAGTCCATTTTTGCCTAACAGTATTACTGGAAACATGCTTGTCATTCGTTATTAAGGAGAATCCTTAAAGAGTAGAATTGTTCATTGATTGGAAAATGCCTTTTATCCTAAAGTTGTGTTTGTATGTGTGACAGCCGTTATTGTTCTTGCCAGTTAAAAAAGTTTTGTGATACTTAACGCTTCAGCCTGCATGGTGTGAAATATTGTAAAACTGTTTGATTAACTTGTGCTTCACTTTGACCCACATACTTTCAAATACTGCTATGCAGTTCTTCCCTGTTTGAAAAGGAATCTCCTTTTCCTATAATAGAATCCTATAACCTGTCTATTCTTGCAGAATTTGTTTCCATTTATTACTTCAGTGAGCATCTTGAATTTTGAGCATTATAATTTTCATTATGCCAATATTATAATGGACAAATGCATGAAGTACCTACATCCAGAAATAAATATTTAAGGACAAATGCATGAAGTACCTACATCCTGAAATAAACATATAAGGACAAATGTATAAAGTACCTACATCCTGAAATAAACATATAAGGACAAATGCATGAAGTACCTACATCCTGAAATAAACATATAAGGACAAATGCATGAAGTACCTACATCCTGAAATAAACATATAAGGACAAATGCATGAAGTACCTACATCCTGAAATAAACATATAAGGACAAATGCATGAATGACCTAATCCTGAAATAAACATATAAGGACAAATGCATGAAGTACCTACATCCTGAAATAAACATATAAGGACAAATGCATGAATGACCTAATCCTGAAATAAACATATAAGGACAAATGTATAAAGTACATAATCCTGAAATAAACATATAAGGACAAATGTATAAAGTACATAATCCTGAAATAAACATATAAGGACAAATGCATGAAGTACCTACATCCAGAAATAAATATTTAAGGACAAATGCATGAAGTACCTACATCCTTAAATAAACATATAAGGACAAATGTATAAAGTACATAATCCTGAAATAAACATATAAGGACAAATGCATGAAGTACCTACATCCTTAAATAAACATATAAGGACAAATGTATAAAGTACATAATCCTGAAAGAAACATATAAGGACAAATGTATATAAAGTACATAATCCTGAAATAAACATATAAGGACAAATGCATGAAGTACCTACATCTGACAATAATAATAATGAGAACTTTGTATAGTGCCTAACCTTTAGAAGCTCTAAGTGCTTTACAACATTAGACATTACTTAAAGCTTTCAAACATAAATAATGATATGATTACAAAAAAAACAACCACCATGAAATTAGAAAACATAAAACGTGCTGAGAATATTTAAGGCAGAAAACATTATTAGGTCTTTAGGTTTGTTCTTGCAGTCAAAATAGGTGAATTTAAGAGCACTCTTGAATGAGATCACTGTCTTTGTGACCAAGTTCAGTAGGCAATTCATTCCACATTGCTGTATGCAAAAGAATGGTGTCAATATTATATTTTTTTTTCTTATGAGGAGCATAAGTATCTTGCTGGTGTGTACATAATGGTGAGGTTAAATAGGTATGTTTGACTGTAGTCCGTCAGTGAAACATAGCATAGAGGACAAATTTTGTGTTTGATTCTGGATCGAATGGATAGCCTGTGTAGGGTACAGAGAAGGGGGAGGTGTGCTCTAATCATGGTACTCTAAGGATGATCTGAGCAGCTGTGTTTTGAAGTTTCTGGAGTAGATATTGAGACAAACCAGACAAAATTGAGTGACAATAGTCCAGGCTTGAAATTACTAATGAACACAAATGTTTTGGTGGCATCAACTGAAAGATATTTGTGAATGGAGCTGATGCGTCTCAGCTCAAGATATGTAGCCTTACATATGTTCATGACATATTGGAGCAATGTGAGAGTACCGTCGAGAGTAACACTTAGGTTTCATACTGACTGTGTGATTTTAATGTTGGTGTTGCTGATATTTATTGTTTGAGGTAAAGGATGTGAATGAGAAAGTCTATGTGTTGTGATCAGAATGGCCTCTGTTTTATCATCATTCGTCTACAGCTTGGTACATGTCATCCATGATTTCACATCAGAAACACACCTGTCTTCTCCTTAGATGGTAGCATCAACGTCAGTTGAGTGGCTGGACTTGTATATTTGGGTGTCATCAGATGTACAGTTTTTTAAACATATAACCATAGCATTGCAAATTAAAGGAGATAACTCTTTTCACACAAGTTATGTTTGATGTCCGTCACTGTGAGAATAAAGATATGTCTAAAGGATGATTAATTTTGAGTAGGATTTTGTTTAATGGCACTAAGAATAAATTGAAATGGCATGTAAAACCAGGCATGCAGAAGGTGTGATCGATCACTGAATGACTTTGTAAAATATCTTTTGGTAATTAACCATTTTGATTTAATGAGTTTAGTTCAAAATTATATAATTATCTATATCTTTATATAAACACAAAACAGACAAACCTGAACTTAGTCAATAATTTATTCAGCGAAACATGTTAAATATATACATACATGCATCTAACAATTTACATCAAGCATAATAGTATGTAAGTTTTTAAAATATAATTCTAAAGTTGCACATTTAATATTTAAATACTATTTTTTTCCCACCACCACCCAAGCTGCAGGCCTCTCCAAAACCTATCAGAAATGTAAGCTGTAAATGATAATTATGAATTATGAATATATTTATATCAATTCATATATAGGATGATGGGAAAAACCTGTTTCATCAAGAAACTCGTGTAGCAGTAAATAAATTAGCAGAGTGAAAGCATGGAAAACTAGACATGATTCTCAATTAGTGTAAACATATTAATAAAATATATTTAAAAAATGTGTAACTTTGAAGGAGCCTTCACCATTAAATAAATTTATTGCAATTACACAAATCAAAAGTTATCAAACTTAATTAAACTCCTGTATGATGAAAATACTTATATGTCAATTCAGCTGGATAAATTTTTGCATAATAATGTATTATACCGCTGTTACTTGTGAACACAAGTTAACTATAAGAACTGTGAACTGCACAGGTGAGCAAAAGGGAATAAAGGCGCCATGACTAAATGAGATGTCACTGTAGTGATTAGAATATCTGACAAGATTAAACATTGTCACTGCTACTTTCCATGCAAATTATGAAACATGCAAAACTTATATATAAGATTTTAATATATTTAAAGTCAGAATGAAAAAAAACAACTTTAGCGCTATAGCTGCCTTAAGAATGTAGATGAAGATTATTGTAACCAATTTTAAAAAAAGACGTGTCTTTTTGGCTTTCCTACTTATAGGAAAGTTTTATGGGAAACAATGAAATTTACTTTGAAATCTGGAAAATTTTCACATTTTATTCTTGGATTGATAGAAACAACTTTCTGGCCCAAATAGTTAAAATCCTCTAGCCATAGTAGAATTTATATATAGTAATGTGTATTGAAGGTGTAATTCCAGTCACTATTGTTGTATCTAGGATATTATAAATGTATTTACAGGTGGAATCACTTATAATTGTAACATATTTGTCCTCTTAAAGTACAAAATAGATAATAAATGGGTTTATTCTAGAGTTTATGTGGAGAATAGGTCATACATACAAATACCTTTCATCAAAGACATATGCAGAATGTGTGCAGTCATTCTTAGTGAAAACTTAATTTTATCTGTCAAGGAATATCCCAAGTGCTGTTTATAAGCATTGCTTGGCCAGTCTCCTTGAAATGAAATTAATTTCCAGGAAGATTTAACTCAGTAGCCCAAGTAGTGCCCCCTTGTCTAACATTATCCAATTGAAAATAGTGTAGCCTTAATAATTCTAAATTTTTTAAGAAAATTGCAATACATGATTGTCTTAACACTTGTATGTAAACTGATCTGGAAAACTGTTGAATCGGAATTCCCTCGATTTAGAGTATACATTTGTATTGTAAGCCAAGGCATAAGTTTAAACCAGGTATGGCTATGAAATTATATCTTTCCAAAGCATTTGTTTTCTGTGGTCAAATATTTTTGCACTAACAGGCCCAAGATTAGATGTTCTAGCCAATGAAAGAAAGCAAACAGAAACAAACACAAGTATATAGAATTGCAACATTTACTCCAATCTTGATAGCTATACATCTCAAACAGAATCTAAGGAATGGTGGAAATAGTCTTCATAAATGCAGTGCTGATTCTATCTAGATCTTACTTTTGTGGCTAAACTGACTTCATACATAATAACATTGTCAAAATTCAAGCCAATCAACAAATTAAGTGTTTTCACTTCACAAAAATATATTTTGACAGAATTTTGACTTAATAAAAAAAACTGCACATGACTCGACTGTGTTTTCAGGTTCTCTCATGTTCCTTCAGCAAAAGCTGATTTGTAGGAATTTCTTGAGACCATTCTAAATTTGAATGCATTTCAAATGAATTACCAAGGATTAGTAAATGAAATCATATCATTGCTAAGGTGGAAGAAAAGATCATTTGGAAATTGCTTTCCTAAGTACCACTTGAATAACCTATTTTCAGAAGTCTCAGTGTCTCTGGCTTGACTTCAAATTCATGGATTCCTACTTGAATGCACAACTCTTTGAGGCAAGTTTGCATAATTTTATTTCTACTTCTACCAGAATTTATAACTGAAACAGTGTAAATGTTGGCACAAAGGTCAAGAAGTTTTCATTTAAAATGCTCCCCTTATAATTTGACACAAAATACAACATATAGCTACAGTTATCAAGATCATTAATTCTGCAACAGCAACATGTCTGAACAATTTCTGGTGGGAATTCTTTATTAAAAAAATTTCCCTTCAATTATACCACCAGAACTAGAAATACATGCATCTGAAGAAAACATATTTGGTGAAGACCATTCCCCGAATTGTACTATGCAAGCTCCATTATACAAGCATAGAAATCTTTTATCCTGAATCAGACCCAAAATTGGATGTTTTTTAGGGTTCTTAAAAGTATTTATCTCTTGTAACCAGTTCAAATGTTAGCTTGATTGTTTCAAACAGTATTACTTTAAACCATTTCTGGTTGAAATGGATCAAGCTTTGACTGGAACTTATTTGATACTACGATTTAAATGACCTCCTCAATAGTGTGATAGGCTTCTTGTCATGTACCTTGGTACCAATGATATCATCCACATTATTCAAAAGTTCTACTCCCAAAAGAAACTATAAAAGCTTGCTTTGGACACATTTTTACAAATAGGAGCATATCATCATTGAGAAAACAGAGTATAACATTTTTTCCAAGAAAACAAAACTACCAGGTGAAAAATCGTCCAGGTCTTTTGGCATTTGTAAGCTCTTCTGATTTTCACAACAATCAGCCTAGACGTTTTTGCTTCATCCAGTCATCCAGATTGTGTAGGCAAAATTCTCACAATCAACGAGACATTCACCTTTGTTAATGTGACTGTTTACTGGTTCACTTTGTAAATAAAATTATCCTTCTTTCTGTAGAGCCTTCAGTGTTGAAGGGAGCTAATCTACAAGCTGTATTAAAATTATTGGATTGAAAAGGGACTAAAATAGCATCATGGTTACTTTCTCCTTCCAAATATTTCAGTATTGGAATACTCCCTTGCACACTTGTGGTTTGATATACCTGGTACTGAAAACCATTCCAGAACATTTATTGTGAGAACTTTGAAAGTTTATCTTTGAGCCTTTTGAATTCTGTAGACTGAACACTCTGATTTTTATTTTCAGACCCTGAGAAACCTTCATCGTATCCTATAGGAAAAAAGCCATATGGTAACAAAGAAAGAATAAACCTATTACTGCAATCAGCCTATACCTTTTGAGAAAAGCCATATGGTAGCAGAGAAAGAATAAACCTATTACTGCAATCAGCCTATACTTTTTGAGAAAAGCCATATGGTAGTAGAGAAAGAATAAACCTATTACTGCAATCAGTCTATACCTTTTGAGAAAAGCCATATGGTAACAAAGAAAGAATAAACCTATTACTGCAATCAGTCTATACCTTTTGAGAAAAGCCATATGGTAACAAAGAAAGAATAAACCTATTACTGCAATCAGCCTATACTTTTTGAGAAAAGCCATATGGTAACAAAGAAAGAATAAAACTGTTACTGCAATCAGCCTATACTTTTTGAGAAAAGCCATATGGTAACAAAGAAAGAATAAACCTGTTACTGCAATCAGCCTATACTTTTTGAGAAAAGCCATATGGTAGTAGAGAAAGAATAAACCTATTACTGCAATCAGCCTATACTTTTTGAGAAAAGCCATATGGTAGTAGAGAAAGAATAAACCTATTACTGCAATCAGCCTATACTTTTTGAGAAAAGCCATATGGTAGTAGAGAAAGAATAAACCTATTACTGCAATCAGTCTATACCTTTTGAGAAAAGCCATATGGTAACAAAGAAAGAATAAACCTATTACTGCAATCAGTCTATACCTTTTGAGAAAAGCCATATGGTAGCAGAGAAAGAATAAACCTATTACTGCAATCAGCCTATACCTTTTGAGAAAAGCCATATGGTAGCAGAGAAAGAATAAACCTATTACTGCAATCAGTCTATACCTTTTGAGAAAAGCCATATGGTAGCAGAGAAAGAATAAACCTATTACTGCAATCAGCCTATACCTTTTGAGAAAAGCCATATGGTAGCAGAGAAAGAATAAACCTATTACTGCAATCAGTCTATACCTTTTGAGAAACTTTGTTCAGTTTTGTGTGCAAAGTATTTCAACAAAATTGAAAGCATTGCAGTGTCAACTGCACTGCATGGTCATGACCACTATTGTAAAGTTTACTCTTTTCTTGGAAGTTGCACTAGTTGACATTTGACACAGTTCAGAAGATTTATGCTAAAAGCAGCAACTTTTTATTTTGGTTGTATCTTTATTTGATGCTAATTTTGGGAGAAATCAGCCAGAAAGTGTATTCTCACTTGTGATGAAAATAGAATTGACTAGTCACTTGAGACCATTTAGATATATAGAATCACATCCAAGGTTTTTTGACCTTTCGACCTTAAAGCAGCATTTGGCTCATGAACTGAAACTGTTTTGACCTTTGACATGAGACATATGATTCTTTGATTCAGGGCATCTGTTTGGCTGATATTTGTAATAAACAGTGACACTTTCTGCCATTGGTGGAATTGATGAACATGAAGCACCTTTTCAAATTTTATACCAAAGCTATTTTTGGCCGAGTGAGCAAGTTCAGTTTCACTTGGATTATATGTCCAAGCCTTTAGACCTAATTCAGTGTACCTAAAGCCAAGCAACTGTTTTATATTACTGTAGTAAGCATCTGCCATTTCTGTCTGGTAAGTGTCTGTTCAGTACTTTTTTATGTGTCAGTGAACAATTTTTAATGATAGATGATTAAATTTAACATCCTGGCTAACATTCAAAATTTAGGGAAGAATGGGGAATTATTTGGGGTAAATTTTACTCTACCACTACCTTTCAAAGCCAAGGATAGTTTATGAGGTTTTTTTTATACTTTTCGTTTTTGTTGAGATCACTGTTTGAACAAAAATCGCTGTCTTCTATCACCTCAACTTCATCAATATCAGATGAAAATGAAGAGAAATATAAAGCTGTCTTTTTTAAAAAAATTTGTTTCGTTTGCTTCTCGGTGTTCTTATTGCATGAAGCGGAGGAAATGCCTGAAGAGCTGTCAATCAGAAATTAACACCGAGGCTAGCTGCTTATTGGCTTTATTATTTTTAAATTAGGCACTAAGAAATCAAGTCAACTGGTGTGGGAAAGCAGGCAAGCAAACAATTTATTCTTCAGGCTGCAAATAAAATTAACGGTAATTCCCATTAACAGCATGAAAAACCTTAATGCATTCAGAACATGTTCATTAGATGACTAAGAAAATGTCTTAAGTAATTAACCATTTCTTACTAATAAACATTGTTCACAATTGCTAAAAATCTTTTCCCCTTATTACCTGCAACAAATCAATATGAAGTTCACAGTTTAATGAAATTTCATAATCTAGAGCATTTCACATCCATTTTCTCCAATGGAAACAAATCATGCAAATAATAAAATTTTGTCTGATCTTTTTAAAATAAAATGAACCTACAGGAGAGTGCCTATCAGTTCAGACCTCCACAAAACCAAGCATATCAGTTCAGACCTCCACAAAACCAAGTATATTAGTTCAGAACTCCACAAAACCATGCATGTCAGTTCAGAACTCCACAAAACCAAGCAAATGAGTTCAAAGCTCTATGAAACTAAGCTCAAACCGCCACAATACGAAGTTAATAAGTTAAAAACTCCATTAAACCAAGCAAATCAGTTAACATAAATAACGTTTATTTAATCTCAAACATTCTGATGAACCTTCTTAAATGAATCCCAGATGTTCAGGGCAACTCTGTTCACTTTTGAGGCAACGAGATTCTGCCATAATTTTAAAACTATCATAAAGCATTTGGTTCAGATAAAATGTCACTGTTGTTTGTTTTCATCATGAGACTAGCAGAGAGATCAATACTCAAATTAATCTAACGTTTGGACAACATATTAGTCATCAGCAATGTTTGAAATAAGTGACATCTTGTTGTTCTAAAATAAAATTTGGAGTGACAACAAACTCCATGTATGTAATTGTCCAAAATTAAAACAATCATGTTTTTTTTAGGCAAAGGTAATTTTACTAAAGTGTGTAATCACATCTAACTACCTGTTGCAGACAATGTAATGCTTTTGATTAATAGCATTCAGTTATCCGTGTTATCGATTAATACATTGTATTATCTGTGCTAATTCCCTTTATCAAATCACTTTTTTATTTTCAAGGGAAGGTACTTGTGTCTAATGTATTCTTTAACATTTGTTACTAAAACAAAATTCCCACAAATCATCCATCCATGGAAAACTACATTTAGACATTCTTCGTCTCACATTGGTAAATTTCTGTTTCTTCAAAATGTGTTACTATTCTAGGGACCGCTCAAGTGGTCTAAATGGTTGGTGCAGCTACTTCAAATGCAGGAGGTCTTTGATTTGAACCCTACCCAAGTCATACCAAAGACTTTTAAAAATTGGTAATAGCAACTGCCTCACTTGGAACTCAGCATTAAGAAGTTAGTGTTAGGACTGGTTGCCTGGTATGAGGATAATGTGACTGGGTGGGACATCATGCTACATGTCTGCAGCATGCAACAGTGCTAGAAAAAACTATAAACTACCACACTTAAGACATCATAGCAATATGACTGAAAAATTGTCATAGCTATGCTAAAAACCAAATCACACACACAACCAGCATATACATATATTTACCTTTATATAATGTATCAGAAGGGTCAATTCTACTAATTAGTACTGACAATCGGCCTAAACTCAGATGCTGATGCATTTTGCAACTGCAGATATGGGTCTAATCTGACTTAAAAGTGAGTGTATATGGTACCGTAATATTAATTTGTGTAACTCCTAATATATGAGAAATCATGGCCCTGAATTTTGTCATCAGGAGTTCTAACTAAAACTTATAACCTTGTGATAAGCATCATAGTTTAAACTTTTAATAAGATATAAGAATGTAAGTACCTGACTTGTAGTAGATTTCTCATAGAGGCAAGCATATCTTAGCAAGTCAGCGTCGTGTTTCCTAATACTCCAAATAGATAGACTAGAATAATATGTTGTCTTGTACATTTGGAAGTTGTTTTGAGATTTTCCTAAATTTCATTTACAACTACATTTAATTCAGCTGCTTGAATCCATGTTATATTATCAGACTCGTAGAATTCAAACCAAAACAATAAAAAAAATAATTCTGCTACTTCCTTATTGTGAATTGGTATTAAAGACAAGAATGGTGGGGAGGGTCCTGTTGTGTCTTCCATGTTGTGTTTTTTTTTTGTAGTAATATCGTGATCAAAGGAGTAAGAGCTAATCTTTAATTAAATTAATTTTAATAAGAAGGTATCATCAGAGAACAGGTTCTACTAATTGATTTTTGTGGAGAGAATTATTTTAGTGACAAACAATTCCATAAAAGAATGGAACTTGTGCAAAATTTTCTGTTTTCTTTTAATTGTCCAAAGAAAAATGTTTAAAAGACTGGAGGGAGGACTGGTTTTCAGCTAAAAGAGATCAGGGCTAAATTATGAACCACAGTGCTATGCATGTCCATCTATCTGTCTGTCCTTCCAGTTAATATTTGTGCTTAAGTCAATTTATTAGTTTCAGGTTCTATGATGGGGCATTAGTGCTTCATGAACACATTTCTTGTTTACTCAGCAGTCACACTTCAGCACTCAAAGCTGACTTAAAAGTTACCATCTATACTCAATTATGCGTTGGGTCCAACTGCAAACTTCATAGACCCAGATCTGCCATCACTTAATTTGCCAGGAGATCTATGTTTGTGTAGTTTGTTAGGAAAACAAACAACATTTATCATGATCTGTTGGTACATGATGGGATGGAAATTCAGGATCTATTATTTGCAATTGGAACACTTGCAAGCAGGTATGCATGGCATATGATGACAAAGACGTCAAAGAAATGTTTTGAATTTTATGGTGCATTTTGAATGGATCAATTTTAGGATACATTTATTAGGTGATATGTAACCATTAATTTCATAATGTATATTTTTCTGAATGCATGCTATGTATTGATATATTTTTGACTAATAAATGTTTTATTTTGCATTATGGACAAAGTCTATGCTATGTTTTTACAGTTTCTGTAAAGGCAGAGGTTTGTTTTGTTCCTTTTTAATGACAACTAGACACTTCCGACAAATTTTCTAGCAATTCTGTTGTTACTTCCATGAATGATTATTTACCTTCACAAACCCTGCTTTATATATGTTGGAGAAGCCAGAATCTCTCTTAATGTGTAAACATTTTTCACAATTGAACAGTAACAATATATTATTGTTGTCTTTTTAATGTTTTGGAAATTAAAGAAATGTCCATGTTTCTCTTTAATAAGTGCACTTTTAAAATTGGGTTTTATGTTTTCCGTCCAAAATTTTGTACATGAGTGAATATGTTGGTCTTTCTTATACATCTTTGTAAATTTTTATAAGTTGGATACATTACATAGAATTAATACAATGTATGAAATTTTAATCATGTGAATAATAATTAATTACAAATTTAATAAAATTATGAAATCTTTTTTCTTTGCCATGTGTTTTTTCTTGTTATGCGCATCACACACCAGAGAGACCACCTCTTCCATTTTATATACCGATAGTTGCTGGTTGTTTATTACCCATAGTTTGACCAAGGCACCAAACAATATAAAGTCAGTTATTACTAGTGGTCACAGAAGTGCTGATGCTATGGCATATTGCACATTGTCTGTCCTGTGGCACAGTTTTGCTTTCGCTAATCCTCATCAACTCTTTGGATGATTGCTATGAAACTCTATACACATTTGTCTCAAGGTCACAGTTGCCATCTTGAAATCTTGTTACCAATATTCCTTTTCAATGGACAGTTATACCAGAAATGGGCTTTTCCTCTAAACAAACCTTATGATGTCCATCTAGTGCTAAATGAATATGGCTCTAATCTGATGTCCAATATGAACTCCAATCATAATTATGCTTCCTTTATAGTACCTACATATGTATATCAGTACTGAACTTCTTACTGTCTCCAAATCCTAATTAATCATATGATAATCTAAAGTATCAGCGAAGTTGAACTCATTGTAAAGTCCTTGTAATTGGATAACGCATTGTTTGAGGTTACTGGACTGTAAGCAAGACGGTGATTTCACCTCAGGATCAGCAACATTGTCTAATTATCCAATGTGCATTGATGTCAAAATACACACACACACACAGAATAATGCTCATATTCTCAAGAATAAATAATTTCTGTTAAATCAATACAATAAATGCCTAACTTAAATTTGTACATCACCACCAACATGATAGAAGAAAAAATACTAAAAACATTGACTGAGACTGCATTCATGGTTACTGACCCATAACTAATAATTTTGACCTTAGTCCATATGACTGCCATAATGACACTCTCAAAAGTCTCCTTATGTATACTTCTAAATGGATGGTCATATAAACATGAGTTTGCACCAAAAGATTTTTATTAAGTATGCTATGTAGATCTGACCTCCAGTATGGCCACCAAAAGATTTTTATTAAGTATGCTATGTAGATCTGACCTCCAATATGGCCACCAGTGTAGTAAACTTCAGAAACTTCTCATCTCTAGAGTGGATGCGGGAAGTCGTGGGTTCGATCCCTGACAGAGTCATACCAAAGACTTACAAAAACAGTACTAACAGCTGCCTTGCTTGACGCTCGGCATTATGAGGTTAGTGTCAGGACTGGTCAGCCTGGTGTCAGGATAATGTGACTCCGTGGGACATCATGCTACATGTCTGTGACATGATGCCCCAGTGCTAATGATCACTATAAACTGTTGCACTGCAGACATTGTATCAATATGACTGAAAAAATGTTAAAGCTACTTTAAAATCCAAATCACACACACGCACACATGCATACATGGAGTCAATGCATTGTGGTCCTAATTTGGATCTCATCAGGCTTGTCACCAAGGAAGATTTTATAGAATTAAGAAATAAGGTTGCTGCTGATGTGATTCTTCTAAACAAAACCAGAAAACAATAAGCTTACAATGTGGTAATCATTGATGTTGCTGTTGAGCTTAGAGGAGCCATCATGAAAGAACTAGCTGAAATCACTAGGAACTCGGGAATCAGATATGCAGGAGTGTCGGTTACGTTTATCAAAAACTACATCCACACCAATACAGCAAAGAAGATTAAAAAATCCTGCCTTGAAATGAGCGGAGATCATGCCATAAATGGAAACCGAATACAACGGATGCACAAGTCCATCTTTGATAATAATCCTACAATGAAATAATACATGGATGCAAAAATCTTTCAAAAACTACCTGACTTATTAAAAAAAATAGCTGGAATTCAGGCCTGATAAACAATACATATTTTAGCCTTGGCCGGGAGCCCTGCAATGGGGTCACTGTCTGAAACAGTAAATTACGTGCAAAATTATGACTTATCCACATGATGTTTTAGATAGTACTCCACCAGATGCAGCAATAGCCTTCGTAGTATATGAGGTAGGGTCTTTAATTATTATATGGTTATTAGGGATGTTTTGGGCTTGCAGTTTAACGCTACTAGAACTGGATTCTTATTTCTTCATCGTGTGAGTATCCACTAACACATGTGGTCCATAAGTATTCTAGGTGAATTTCTTAAAACAGAAGTGCCCAGGAATCCAATGACATTTTTTAATATAATAAAACACCAAAATAATATAAGATAGAAATGTTTTTATTAAAGTCAGAGTTAAATTACAAAGTAATTTAAACTTTGCCAACTGCTGTACCATCATTGAGAGTGAGCCTCCTAGTGATAATGAAGGCATGGTCTCTATGGTCTCTACAGTTTACAGCAATGGGGTGTTGGATCAGCTTAGAGCATTTACAAACTTGGGAGGGCAATTAAAAATAATCTCTTAGTGGATCAATATAACTCATCAGTTTGGACCACCCTGATGTACCAATATCAACTTGAGAACAGTTTGGAATCATTGGATTAGCGCACTATTGCACCCGGTCAATAGCACCTATATTTCCTACACACTGTAGGGAGCAAAAATATGATTGGATTGCTTCTACAACGATGATGCAAAATTTAATGACAAATCCATGCAGATTAATTTTCCAGCAAGTCTATCATGTCGAACAAATATTGACTCAGACAGGTAAAAAAAAAAGACCTAAACTTACATTTAACAAGGACTTGGTTTCTCAAAAAAACAAAATCAAAGAATCATTTGTTACTCAAAGCAATAAAATCTGCATAGTTTTAGGTAAATGTGGTGGCACACCCCCTGAATGCTTAATTGCTGGACAGATGAATATTGCCACGAAAGATTTCTTTTTACAATTGCATGGCAGTTTTACCATTGGAAAAATTAATTGGTTATAATAGTTTTTTTCTTTTAACTGGATGAGTCTGGCCAGAGTCTTCTCACAGAGCAATATTTGGCAATTATAATAAAAAAGCTGTGGAGAACACTCAGAGCTACAGAAGTGGAAAAAAACTAATAAAGCGGAATACAAACGTGTGTTTGTTTTTTATGCTATTTGTGAAATCACTACTGCAGCCAATGACAGAACCATGACTATGGCAACTATCACAGGTACACCAGTTCGATTTATTGCCGGGGCCTTGACAGAACCATAACTTCGGCAACTATCACAGGTACACCAGTTCGATTTATTGCCGGGGCTATATCTATAGTACCTGCAATCGTTGTCATCTCAGGTTAAACATTGTCATTGTGGCTACATTCGTGAATACATGTCTATTCAGAATAATCGCTATGTCTAAAAGTAGTTTAGGTATACTCAATGGCCTTCAAATATAAAACCATTAGTTTCACTGAGTTCGAGAGAATGTTGGAGTACATAGCATACCTGTCAAAAAGACTGTCACCTAAAATCGTGAGGTTTTTCGCAGCATTTTATAAGATTCATTTTTACTAAATATTTACCAATTCATTTTAAAATATCTTCAGTAAATCTCTAATGTAATTCTTCGATTGTTTCTTCATCAGTTTATTTTCCTAGATTGCAACTAGTTTTGGTCCTGATACTGGCGGTTTAGGCATTCGGCCAGGAAGATCTTGTACAAGTCTTGATTTTCCTCAGTTTATTTCAGTTATTTTTGCATGTTAAAGAAGAAGAGGTTTAGTCATTTCAGTAACAGGTTTGAATAATTGTTGAGTACTTTCAGCACAATCAAACTGAGACTCTTGACATTCTTGTAACTTTCCTTTGTCAGAATCATGAACTGGCAAAAATTTCTTAATTGCTTCTAATCTTAATCAAACTAATCTAGCAGTGTAAGACTCTGTAGATGGAGACATTATTAAATAATATTTTCCTATCTCTAAAATCTTCATTAATACTTTTATAATTCTGTTAGATCTGTCCAAATCAGCTTTATATTTATCCTCAATTTGCTGCTCATGCAGATGTGTAAGTCTGTAATATTATTATAGATATTATTATAGATGTTATATCGATTATTGATCTAGGTCACAGCCTTCTACCCCACGTATCTTTCCTCTTGCAGTGGCACGTCAGGATAAGATTGACACAAGTATATGCATATGATATGAGGGAAAAGTAAAAGGCAGCAGAAGACCTAGATCAGTAAGAAATGTTATGCCACTATTATCCTACTATAGTGTATGTCGATGTGTGCATGCATGCACAATTATCCATATTAAATTAAATATTAATTGGTCAAAAATTTAATATTAATATAGACAACAAAGTCTATTAAATCTTGATTAATGAATGCTTTGCGTCAAATCTGTCATAAAGAACTTCCAGACTTTTTTTTATCCCTATGTACTTTTACACCGGTGGCCAGGTCCTAAACTGGGTCAAGAAAAAAGCATGTCATCACAATGTAGAGTAAGTACGAATTTTAAGTTCAACATGGTTAGCTTTCATTGTGACATCACAGTACGTGACGTGCAATCTGTTTTGTAGTGAATAACACCTTTATGTGGACCCCATTCTCCACTTAACTTTTTTTTTAAGCCTAACAGAAACTACAGTTCTTACATAAAGCACCAATCACAGCTAGTGTTGTTGTTTATTTCTAAATGTAAGGTTCCCTACACTTTAAGCTCCGCCTACATGGGATTGTACAATTATACTGTATAGCCTATCTTGTGCTGAAAAATGGCAATTAACCCTACAACAACAACAAGAACAACTTAAATATGTTATAAAAAAAGTATTTGAATACCCTTCCATTTGTTTGTTCATATGGACAACATTCTTTTGCACACCAGGGCCCGGCGATGTGGAATGAATTGCCCATTGAAATTAGACACAAAGACACAGTGGTCCCTTTTAAGAGTGCTCTTAAAACTCACCTTTTTTGTCTGCAGGAGCAAACTTAGAGACCTAATAATGTTTTGTACCTTAAATGTTTTCAGCATGTTTTTATGTTTTCCAATTTCATCATTTTTGTTTTTATTTGTTTTTCTGTAGTGTAGTCATATCATTATAGATGTTGTAAAGCACTTAGAGCTTCTAAAGATTAGGCGCTATACAAAGTCCTCATTATTATTATTATTATTATTATTATTATTATTATTATTATTATTATTATTAATTTATTATTATTATTATTATTATTTGTTCCTCACTCCTCAAAGATTCTGAAAAACATTCACAAAACTTAGTCATTAAATTCGTTGATTTATAATTTGTATCTGTCACCATGATGTCCCTAACTCTGTTGATTTATTGTTGTTTCAATGCAAATAGAATCTCCGGATGTAAACAAGCAGACTGACTGCTCGTTGTCCGTTTATGGTTTGTAGAAATGTCTATACCAGTGAAAACTATGTTGTCTGCCTCCAGTATTTTCAATTCCTAGTTATAACATTTTTCTAAAACAAACAAATAGAAGGAACTCTTTATACATATGTTGAAAGAGATTTAACTTCAAATGTCCAAACACTGTGTACTACATAATCTGTTTCTTGAAAACATAGACTGGCCCGTGCAAATATGGCCATTGTGTTCCTAAAGAAATTCTGTTCGATTCAAAACGCCAACAAGCTGACAGTGTTTGGGACCTCATGGCAAATATCAGAACATAGCTATACATCCGCGGATGAAGTGACTAAGTTTTGTATACTTTTAATTCTTTATGCCTTCTATTTTTAAAATTGGTAAGCGTACAAATAAACGGGATGGAGTGAGAATACCATAATATTCATTACAACTTTGAGTCCAAATAGACGATAAAAATAAAAACAATGATAATAATAAACCAAACTCAATAGACAATACAAAAAGCTAGTTCCTATTTATTTAATTTATAAACTTAGAATTTAAAAAATCAGTAATTTCCCGTACTCACAGTTTGAACGGCATCTATACCGTATTTTGACTGTCTTTGTATATCTTTGCCCGTCTCCGCGTTTATGCGCAATTTAATTGACCTCGCTGACCCGGAAATAATAATTCTGACCCGAGTCCAACCAGCCGGATACATGTGTTTTTGTATCTGAGCGTCTTAGCATCACAAAGATTGGGTACGGGATTTTAATTATTAAAAACGTATTTGAGCATCATAACATCACAAAGGTCGGATATAAGATGTTAATTATTAAGAACGTTTGTCCCACGGAAAGTCGATAATTCAAAATATTAGTTCCGCTACCTAGTTCTACAATGTAAACACCGATCGTGATATTGTTATTTTGGGTCGACCCCCAAAACATAAATATTAGGGTCGATGTCTTATATCGATTAACGATACCATTCCGCACGAAAATGCTTGTAAATAAACCTCATAACTTTATAATGATATGCAGTAATTATCTGCAATGGTTGCGACAAGTCAGCACAACTTGTACAGGAACAGACCATTAAAATTATAAGTATCGGTCAGTGAATAAATGTTAACGTGTGTTAGTTAGTTGGCTGGGGGAGGGGATGTTCAAAGTTATATTGTTACAGGTTTGCACACACAACCCACACCCCCAGCTTCCTATCCATTGACCGTAGATTGATATGAGGCAATGTACAACAGTCTAAATATAGCCACAGGAGTATGGCGTTTCATCAGTAAAGTACGGCGAAATCTCTGAAAACATGAGATCATCTTTTCGGTTATATAAATCAACACAAGGTGTGCAACCCTCCGCTGATTTCGACTTTTCTCACGAGTCTTTTATCGCTTCAGAATCGCAAGGAGACTGAAAAACTATACATATGATATACATTCAAAAGACAGTGATGTACAAACGCATAACTCTCAGACGACCATGTCATTAATACAATCAAGCGAATTAACCTTTACTTTCACCACTGCGGTCAAAATCTCTGCCACATTCTTGCTTGAAGAACATTCTTAGTTTGTGAATAAGGATAAACCTCAACTCAAATATTTGTGAACAACTTGTTTATAATTTACAAACATGACAAAAATCATGTACATACAAAACATTATCCTCATACATGGGCAAAGGTCAAGCACACTATAAAAAAAATATAACAAATGGTAATATCAGCAGATTAGGCTTGATGTCCTCGGTAGTACATGCTTTATATTGAAAGTGGTTTCATGATTTCTAATATATTTTGGGATCTAAAGGTTTGCAGTCAAGCTTATGCTAAGACTATTTAGCAAGTAATGATTTGTGCACATTTGGCTTTATTAGGTTCTCTAACTTCAAGAGTCACCTTGTTTGACTACTGTGCTGTAACAGTTTGGTGTTGTTTCTGGAGATAACAGTTTTAAATGCATGATTTATTGCCAGTCAACAGGAATTCCAGTGGATTTTTTGTTTGGAGACATTGTGGCCAATAATCTTTTAGTGTTTTTGTTGCATTGTTCTGTGGACGAGTCATGATATCTTCATTTTGTTAGATGTTGTTTTCTTTTTTATTAAAGCTCACAAGAAACAGGAATATTACAGTATGGAGTCTATACACGTGACTGAACAAATTGAAAATAATCATCATGAACCTTCATGCATGACTGCCACTAGTTCTAAGGTGATACCTCAAGGAGAGGAGGAAGTGAAAGAATCAGAAAACCAGTGTGTTGTAAAAAGGGAGACAACCCAGATTATGGGTGAGATGGAAGCTAAAGAGGAACATGAAGATCAAACTAAAGAAGAAACAGTTGGTAATGAAACAGCAGAAATAGATAATAAGGAGCAGCCAGGTAATACAGTTTCAGTTGGAACTGATGTTGCCGACCCCTTTGAATATACTAAAAGAGCAGGATTCACATCTGAGATTTTCAAAATTGAACTCCTGAATATGCCAAAAAGGTTTGGATTTGGGGTAATCACCATATTTAAATTGTTTACTAGAGAGCTCTCTTGTAGCTCTTCCAGCATAGCATGGAGCTTGAAATATATCAAATATATTTGTAATTTTCCACAGCTGGGCATTCTTTGATAACTAGCCATGAAGCCTAGACTTTTGAAGCTGAATCTCAGATAATACATTTTTTAATCAAAGCAAAGAAAACAGTGATGTGTCAACAAAAAAAATTAATATTGAACACGCGATTTCAGATTATCAAAATACAAAGAACGTATATGAAAATAGAAATTAAATCAGCAATAAGTGATATTTATAACAGTTTGATTTACTTATATAAACTTGCATTGTTTCTGCCTTCTATTAGTAGATCCTCCACAAAACCCTAGTTCTCACCACACTCTACTTCAGGTCTGCAAGTTTTAAATATTTAAGAGTCCAGGACTACATGGAAATATAGCAGCTGTAGCATTTTTACTTTAAAAAAATTATACTTTTAACATTTATTTTGTGATCAGTAAAATCACATATTAAATTTTTTTGAAATTTATGAAACGTGTTGAATACTTAGGATAATCTCTTGTATTTTGGACCATATATATGTGTATTTCAGGAACTGAAGAAAAAATTGTTCAATCTGGGTCTGAAGCCTGTCAAGTTAAAGGCCCAAGGAAAGAATTTTACCTTTGTAACATTCAGGTAATGGAATCTATTGATGGTCTGTCTAATAGACTGATGATGTAACTTTAAGTGTAGTAACAAAATTGAGTATCAATTGTAATGAAAGGCTTTTGGTAGTCAGGCTTTGTTTGAATATGTCTTTTTATGATGATGTATTATTGCACTTGTAAATTTGCTTGAATGCATAAAATGTATATGACTATATTGTGATGAACTATGATGTAAATAACTGAAGTTAAGACAATCCACTGTATAGAATTGAAAACCTACATGTATCATCAACCATGGTTAGTATAGTGTTGAAAACTTCTATGTATCATCAACCATGGTTAGTATAGTGTTGAAAACTTCTATGTATCATCAGCCATAGTTAGTATAGAGTTGAAAATGTATATGTACTATCAACCATGGTTAGTATAGTGTTGAAAATTTATAAGTATCATCAACCATGGTTAGTATAGTGTTGAAAATGTATATGTATCATTAACCATGGTTAGTACAGTGTTGAAAATGTATATGTATCATCAACCATGGTTAGTATAGTGTTGAAAATGTATATGTATCATCAACCATGGTTAGTACAGTGTTGAAAACCTACAACAACCAGGAGAATGGTCTGGTTATGTGATGGTCTGTGATCCATTATCCGCCTATTTTATTTAGAACCAAGTAGACATCATTAGAAGTCTTGTGGTAACAACCTCATGTCTATATAATTGACAACTAATAGATGAACTTTGAAAATGCTTGAATAAACAAACAGTTGAATCCTCGATCTATTTGCAGGTGTGAAGAGGACAGAGAATCAGCCTTGCAGATGTTGAATGGATTTAAATGGAAAGGATCCATTCTGAAAGCAAAGGTCAGTTTTAACATTAAAACAATGACCATTCTAGTTTGGTGCCTGTGTTATTAAGAGTTATTAAATTATCTTAATAAAGCTGTTAGACTTTTATTAAACAGTTTTTAAAGAATAGATAAAATTGTAAATGAAGGATTACTGTATATTTTAGAGATTATCATGGTGCATAGGAAAAGATTTTAAAATGAACTGCCAGCAAAAAATAAGAAAGAAAAGTCAGTTCTTCTTAAAATACGTTGCTCAATCATAATACCTTAGGAGAACTAATGCTACATGGAAAATCTAGCCCTCCCAGGTAAAAAACTTGTAGCTAAAAAGCTACTGCTCGTGTAGGTGGCAGATGGTTAGAGTGATCTCCCCTTGGTACATGGATTGTTGCCGAATCCCAAGAATGTCTCAGTTACTACTTCTGCTTGTGTTAAGAAGGATTCAGTCACCATGAGAGACTTTACAAAAGCCAGAATCTACTTTTGGGCGGTATACGATTACAAGTTGGAAGTCTTTTCGCTTCCAAGGGGAAGTATACTTCATCTATGTTTCCAACTTTTCTCAATACTGCCAGTTATACCGTTACAACTTTCTAACACTTTGATGTCTTCTCACAATTAACAGCACTTGCATGGGTAGCCAGTGTAACTTCTTCATAAGTTTGGGCTATAATTATGTTTTTACAGGCATGCAATTCTCTATGCCGTTAGAGACCCATTTATATGTATATAATTTCTTACAATGGGTTACATACAGGTGCAGTTTCTAAACCAAGGCATTCTTAGCATCTGGGTGCCAAGCTTTCAGTGATTTTACTTGTACATGTTGTCATTAAACCCTTCCTTCAGTTAACATTGTGAATTGATATGATATATGGACAATTAATTGTCCTCATTAGGTCTGCTAGCATCAATTCTTAATTGTATATGTGAAACTGTATATTGATCTTTACCTGTATAGAATGTCATTTGGCCTTCCCCTACCAGTAAAAATTGTCTCATAATGGATACAGTCACACCAAGTTTGTAAGTATCTAAAAAAAACAGTGCTTCATTTCCCTTTTTTATGTGCAGATTTTTGTTTGTAATATAGAAGACTTCTTTTTATTGCTGTATAGCTTCTGTGCTGGTCGGACAAGTACAGTTATGTTTTTTATACAATCACATCCTGCTCATGCTTGTTACTGTATGCAAGTTATCGACCAATATCCCTTATTTCAATCTGTTTTAAGGTACTGGAGCACATGATTCTCCAAAGAATTGGTCCTGATTTGGAGGTTATCATAACTGTTGAGCAGACAGGCTTCTGGCATGGCTGTAACACTTGTGATCAAGTCCAAACCTTGACTGCATTTGTTGAAAACGAGTTTCAGAGGAACCTGTAAACTGGAGTTGTTTTTCTGGATAAAACAGTGGCATATGACGCGGTCTGGCATGCATGGCTGCTGTTGAAAATTTCCAGAGCATTGCCATGTTGGATAATCGAGACTATTATACTGCTTCTTTGCAACAGTTGCTTCAGAGTGCACATCATAGAGAGCTGCAGTTTGTGGATGTGTCAGACTAATAGACTCCAACAAGTTTGCCAAGTTTGTTCAAGGTCTATATCAATGACTTACCTGTAACAAGTTGTGCAAGTTCATTTATGCAGATGACATTGATCTTGGGACTCAAAGTTGCTTATTTACTTAGCTTAAGGGTGTACTGAACAAGGACAGTCTACAGCATCTTCTACCTAAACAGTGCAAATGTGAACTGTGAGCTTTTCCTCCTCCTCAGTGGGCACCAAATGAAACATGACCCAACACCATCATACCTTGGTGTGACTCTGGACAGATCACTGACAGTCTACAACCACTTGAAGAAAACTGCAGCAGAACTTAGCACTCAAAACAACATACTCCACAAACTGACTGGCTTAACCTGGGGCACTAGTGCTTAGACACTCAAGAATCAGCACTGCCCCTGTTATTCGACAGCCGAGTATTACGCTCAATCATCCCACACTAAGTTAATTGATATCCAGCTCAACACAACAATGCGCATCTGTCATCATCATCTATGGAACAATGCGCATAATCAATGGAACTATATGTCCTACTTCTTTAACATGGCTGTGCCAGTACTCAGTAGCATTCCACCTCCACATTTGCCTCACCAGGAAGCCACCACAAAAATGTTGGTTAAGGCCTTTGCTAGTGAGAAACTTCCACTGTCTATGGACATCGCCTCGCATCCAGCAGTCTGTTTGACTTCAAGACACCCAATGCGGTTAGGTTCGTTGCTGGAGGATATGACAGCTATTTTGGCATGCAGTTTTGAGGGGTCTTCAACAGATGTTGTAAACCACTTCTTCATAGCTGAGCCAACTGTCTGCCATCCTAGCTTCAACCTTCCGTGTCATCCGTGGACCACACTAAACCACAGTCAACCTTGTCCGATGGCCAGGTCAGTAACTTTTCCTGTTGCTGTGGAGCTCTTTAGACCATGTCACACATTGTGAACAGTTGTCCACTGACAAAGTTCCTAGATGGACTGCAGGCTCTGCACCTTGCTGATGATGACGTTCTAAAATGGCAGAGCACACGATGCACTCAATAATAATAATAATACTGTTGGTGACACATGTGTTATGTTTGTATAGGTAATTTATTGGCCTTCCTACAAGTAAGCTGCTCCTAGAAATGCTTTTTTGTCTTTCTGTTCTTACTTGTAACATGTAAGTAATATTAGCAATGCTTCACTGATTATACCTATACAGTGAGTCAAATTGACATGCCTATGGGTTAATTTGGCTAGAATTAATTATTTAGCATCCACTTTTTAAATATTCAAAGCTATGCTCTAGTGTACTTGTACAGGTCACATGCAACCATTTATAGGCGGGTATCTTTGCATAGCTGCAAACCCTCACAATTTTGGCGTGAATTTCACAAATTTTTTAGCGATTCACAGATTCATGCCACATTCAAAAAAATTTGAATTCCCCAATAATCAAAAGAGAAACTGGGGACGATCCAGAAATTTTGTTCCATGCATGCACCACGAATGCTGATTTGAATTACCATTTGACAATACATCTCGAAAATGTCTTCACCACCAAGGAATAAGTTAGTCCAAGTTTCCTGGGATCGCTGGGCTAAAGGAATATATCTCCCTCCACCTTTTTATTTAATATCCTCCAATGTATTATGATTGGGTAATGTATAAGAGAAACCAGTTTTTTCTGGTAAGATATGTTTCTTTGAGAATAATTACCCTATCTTAATACACAAAAACTTTCCCAGCTTGCCTGCAGTTACATCCTTATTGAGAAGGTGCCTTTTGCTTCAGTAACTGAGATATTCATGGGATTTGACAGTGTAGTAGTTCTCCTAAGGTATTATGATTTGGTAGGTATTTTCAAGGAAATGGATTTTACAAGAAAAAAATGGTTTTTAAGGAAGTTGTTCTGTGCTATTCTCTTTTTTATATTCATCTATTTCTGATGAACTTACAATGTCCATAATCAGCAAGTATTTGGTAGTATAGTTTGTTTAAAATGTTTTTATTCATAAGACAAATTTGAAGAAGCTGATGAAATTGAGTTCTTGCACTCTTTTTTTCTAGTTAACTTCTGTTTGATCAGTGTGAAAAATAAAAGTTTCTCAATTACACATTCTTATGAAAATGTAATGATTTCAGCATTTTCGCAAACCTCATGGCCACCTATGCCGAGATTTTCTCATTTTTCACGAGCACACATAAACAAATATACATCATCAACAACAACACAATATAACAATCTCCACACCACAAAATGTTTCATCTGTCTATAAGTGACTCATCTCATGATGATTGGTTAAGCAGGTCTATAAATTTTCATGATAAATAAGGGAATCTCTACAGTCAACCATGGGTGATAAATGAGTGGTGGAAGTTTGCCCATGGCTTGTGCCAGTGAGATTTTATCTGTCAAAGAACAACTATTTTTTCTTGTCTGTTCTACAGAAGGCCAACCCAGCAGCAGACCCATTGCTCCAGAAAAGAAAGCAAAATGAGGGTATGTAAATTTAGAGCTATACTTTGATATTTATATGATTTACTATATAAAACCTATACTACTGTTAGTAACATGGATTAATTTAAATTAATTGACTAATTAATACTATCTTTAACAATCTCTGATTGATAGAAGTTAGCATGTGAATAGGTGCATGACAAATATATAAACGTTGTCGTTAGCATCATGCTGCAGACATTGGCAGTTTTTCTAAAAGCTTTGACTTTTTTTTCTCCATACATAACTGAATGTTTGCCAATTTGTGCTTTTCCTTTGTAAGATTAGTACCATACTAATACTATCATACTTGGTCTCAGTATCCAAACATATGCTAATTAATTTGTCTTATCCAGTATCCAAACATATGCTAATTAATTTGTCTTATCCAGTATCAAAGCATATGCTAATTAATTTGTCTTATCCAGTATCCAAACATATGCTAATTAATTTGTCTTATCCAGTATCCAAGCATATGCTAATTAATTTGTCTTATCCAGTATCCAAGCATATGCTAATTAATTTTGTCTTATCCAGTATCCAAGCATATGCTAATTAATTTTGTCTCATCCAGTATCCAAACATATGTTAATTAATTTGTCTTATCCAGTATCCAAACATATGCTAATTAATTTCTCTTATCCAGTATCCAAGCATATGCTAATTAATTTGTCTTATCCAGTATCCAAGCATATGCTAATTAATTTGTCTTATCCAGTATCCAAGCATATGCTAATTAATTTTGTCTCATCCAGTATCCAAACATATGCTAATTAATTTGTCTTATCCAGTATCCAAGCATATGCTAATTAATTTTGTCTCATCCAGTATCCAAGCATATGCTAATTAATTTGTCTTATCCAGTATCCAAGTATATGCTAATTGATTTTGTCTCATCCAGTATCCAAGCATATGCTAATTAATTTGTCTTATCCAGTATCCAAGCATATGCTAATTAATTTTGTCTCATCCAGTATCCAAACATATGCTAATTAATTTGTCTTATCCAATATCCAAGCATATGCTAATTAATTTTGTCTCATCCAGTATCTAAGCATATGCTAATTAATTTGTCTTATCCAGTATATGCTAATTAATTTTGTCTCATCCAGTATCCAAGCATATGCTAATTAATTTGTCTCATCCAGTATCCAAGCATATGCTAATTAATTTGTCTCATCCAGTATCCAAGCATATGCTAATTAATTTGTCTTATCCTTTGAGAAAGTTGGCATAGTATACTAATGTATTTACATGTTGCAATTATCATTTCTAATTTTGATCAATATTTTTGTGAATTCTTTGTGGATTTTCTTATTTTGACCTTGTGCTTCAATAGTTTCTCCTTTGAATACGTTCCCCGATCACATTACTTTAGGGGATATTAGCCTGCTACCTCGCGAATCCAGCCCTACCAAAAGACGAAAATTCGTCTTTCCTGTCTATGTCATATAGACAAAGGGCAATAACTCTTGCCCCTTACCTCCCCTTGCTACCCGCAAGGTGTCGCTTCTTTAGTTTTTTAGCTTCGCTGTACGCGAAAACACGTACAATTAGACCTCCAATGAATCCAAGCCATCTTAGTGTAAATTCTGACCATCCGAAGTTAAATTTGGAATTACTGTGTTGGATAATCATTCCTCTACAGGTCGTATACATTATTTTACAATATTTTCCAATTTGAGTGACTTTGTCACCTTTTCTAGACTTCAGACCAGGTTGCAACGTGGTCAAGCACACTTATGGCGGTACTAGCATGTAATACATGTAGCACTCAATAATTTTGCTTATTCCGTATGTAACGTTTACGATATTAGCGACTTAATAACGTGCTGCATTGATAATTTGTGCTTTATTTACCTTTTTTGAACGACCAAGTTGCGACTATTTAATGGCGGACTTCGTGTTGTAGTCACGAGTTTACGCGACACTTAATCATTTCGCTTCCTCCGTTAGTTACGGTTATGGAATAGCGACTTAATAGCGTGCTGAATTGTTAATTTGTGCTTTGTTTATCTTCTTTTTCGTTTCAGTAGACTTAGTCTATGAACGATCAGTTGCGACTATTTAATGGCGGAATTCGTGTTGTAGTTACGAGTTCACGCGACACTAAATCATTTCGCTTCCTCCATTAGTTACGGTTATGGTAATAGCGACTTAATAGCGTGCTGAATTGCTAATTGTGCTTTGTTTATCATCTTTTTCGTTTCAGTAGACTTCGTCTTGAACGAACCATTGCAACACGCTCACGGCGATAACTAGTGTTGTCATTAAGAGTTAACATGGCACGGAATAATTTGACTACTCCGTTAGTAACGGTTATAGTATTATCGAATTAATAATATGCTGAATTTTTTAATTTGTGCTTTGTTCTCTTCTTTTGTCGTTTCAGTAGCAAAGTCGACAACAAAGGCATGAATGGCAAAATGGGTGTTGGCAATGTGGAAATGGAGGAAATTATGTTGACATGGTTTAGGCTGCCCAGTGGGTGTAAATTTCACCGCAGGTCCGTGCATGGCTTTCGGGCCTGTAAGTCCGGACGCATGGAGTCTATGCTGGATCGATTGGATCCATTTTAATATGCACTTTCGCCGTCCGTCCAACCAACACCGTCAGTTCAGCCGGCACTTCAGCAGGCACCAACCGGCATTAGCCGTCCATCCGGCACCGTCCGTTCAGCCCAAATGGCACCGGACGGTCAGCCGACCTTCCAGCTTGCATCAACAGGCACCGGCCGTTCAGCCCAAATGGCACTGGCCGGCCAGCCGACCTTCCAGCCTGCGTCAACAGGCACCAGCCGTCCACCCGGCAACGACCGTTCAGCCCAAATGGCACCGGTCGTCCAGCCGACCTTCCAGCCGGCATCAACCGGCACCGGCCGTCCAGCCGGCAACGACCGTTCAGCCCAAATGGCACCAGCCGTCCAGCCGACCTTCCAGCCGGCATCAACCGGCACCGGCCGTCCACCTGGCAACGACCGTTCAGCCCAAATGGCACCGGTCGTCCAGCCGACCTTCCAGCCAGCATCAACCGGCACCGGCCGACCATCCGGCAACGACCGTTAAGCCCAAATGGCACCGGTCTTCCAGCCGGCATCAACCTGCACCGGCTGTACATCGGATTTACGGAGATTATAGTGATGTACCCGTCAGTCAATCTACACTACTGGTTACATATCACTACCATGAGAGAAATGTTATAGATGAATCTCCGTCCAATCAGACCATTCGAGAGGCAGGTGCCGGTCATAGCCGGACCTTCGCCGACATTCCGGCCGACCATATACCAGACAAATCAGTCGGTATTGCCGGTGTACACCTCCCGTCACGTCAAATACGTGACGGTGTGATTTTAAAACAAGGGAGAATTAGTGACATTATCAGAGGTGATGGAATTGAGTTATCTATGCCACTTGGTATGCGCTACCCAGATATGGCAGCTTTACCAGAACTGGACTTTCAGGCCGACCATTCGCCAGTTCAATCAGCCGGCAGTGCCGGCCGTCCATATGTTCACGGCTTCTCCACAAGGGAGATTTAGTGAAAGTGTCAATTATGACAGAATTGCGTCATCTAGGTCACCTGGTATGCTGTACAGATATGCAAGCTGTACCAGAACCAACATTCCCTCTATGCGAATGGTAGATGGGCGCGCAGTGCTGGCCGCACTACATAAGCATTATGTAATTATTATTACCTTACAGCCGGCACCAACCGGCACCGGGCGTCCATCTGGCAATGACCGTTCAGCCCATATGGCACCGGTCATCCAGCCGGCACCGGGCGTCGATCCGGCAATGACCGTTCAGCCCAAAATGGCACCGGTCGTCCAGCCAAGCTTCCAGCCGACACTTGCCGGCACTGACCGTCCATCTGGCTCCGGCCGTCCAGCCCAACAGGCACCGGTCGTCCAACCGTATGGAGATTTTAGTCATATACCAGTCCGTCCGACTGTACCGCTATATCAGCACGGGGACTTTTGTCATACCGCAATCCGCACAAATCGGATTGACGAAGATTCTAGTGATGTTTCCGTCTGTCAATCCGTACTACCGGTTACATATCACTACCATGACACAGATGTTGGCGATGAATCTCTCGATCCAACCCGACCATTCGAGCGGTCGGTGCCGGTCATAGCCGGCCCGTCGCAGTCATTCAGGCCAAACATATGCCAATCAATTCATTCGGCATTGCCGGCCGTCCATAGGCTAACAGCTCATCCACAAGGGAGAGTGAATGCCTTGATCAGAGATGACGGAATCGAGTCATCTATGCCACCTGGTATGCATTACCCTGATATGGATGCTTTACCAGAGCAAGATTATGCACATAGTGAGTGCGATGAATTGCAGGCAAATCAGCTGTATGCAGATCCAACTATGGAACGGACTTCAAAGCCGCAGTGGAGGAAATTTATAGGGTGTTGGCCCCTTCAGAATGCCCTCCACCTCCTGCTGCCATTACCGACTATAAGGTTAGAGCGTCGGTCGATCTGGATGAGGGGGAAGAGACTCTATCCTTCCGCCTCTTTCCCCAGTCGACAGAAATTAAGGAAATTAATGACCATCTGTCGACACGTATAGGGGATCCAGGAAATGCTAAGGCGTTCTTTTCTGAAAGCCAAGTACCAGCGTCGTTTTCAGGTCGATGGTACAAAACTCACTCCGATGCGTTCAGTACTGAGGTCCTGGCTCTGGATAAAAATATGGCAGCAGTCCATATCTCTGCTCCATTGTCTTATAAAGTGGACAAAACTGTGTTCAATGCCAAGTTCAAGCTGGTTCGAAATGTAGTCGCTACGTCTTCACTGTTAGACCTAGCCTCCCTAGCCATTTTCAGGATCGCTGAAAAATCTGGCAATGAACATCCTTGGGGATCGACGGCCCGGTTAGCTAGGGTTCTTAACAGGGCAGCTCACCAGTCCATGGCCAATGCGCTGACTGCTTCTGCCAACCTAGACCTGATACGTCGTGACGCATGTCTGAAGGGCACGTCGCTTAAACCCCATCATAAGCTGGCTAGATATGACCGACGCACATTTCACATCCCTATCCCACGAGTAGCGGACATTTCTCCGTTGTGCTTGTCGGGACTCGGTTTATCAGTTCCATATCATACCTTTTGGTCTCAATTTAAGCCCTTGGGTTAGTACCAAGGTTATGGATTACGTTGTCACCCTGTTCCGCTCGACTTCATCTATTGCGTCGGCAGTATATTTGGACGACATCCTCCAGAAACATCTGTCAAGTTCTACTCTGCTCAAAGGCAGAAACGATCTTATATCACTTTACGTCATATAGGCTTTCTCGTGAACTGGATAAAGTCTGATCTCTGTCCAATCCGGATTTTTGGTCCATCTGGGTGTGGAGTTTCTCCCGATCTGAATCTGGTAAGGCTTCCTCGAGTTTGCGATCATCCAGATATTTGCACTCGTAGAGTCCGTTTCCGACAGGATGCGCATTTTAGCGAGAGAGTTGCAGATCCTCGGATTATTCAATGCGGCAGCAGACTTGATCCCGCTCAGCCGTCCTTTTATGCGCCCTTTACAAAGGACGTTGCTAGCGTAATTGCGCCCTTTTGAAGTCCCTTCGATCCCAGAAAACAGTCATGCTCAAGCCAGAGATACGATCATTCTTGAGTGAATGGCACAACCCCTGTGGGCTGTCCACAGGGATTACTCTGGAGATACCCCAAGCGGGGATAACGGTATGTTCCGCCACTAGTACCTACGGTTGGGTTGCCCACCTGTTGCCGGACTTCGATACTGTCAGCGGCACGTGGGTGCCAGGGGCGAGCCCCTTTCCACATCAACCTTTCAGAAATAACGGCTGTCATCAATGCCTTTCATTTCGGGCAGGATCAACTCTTATTACAAACTGCCCTCATTATGTCAGACAACATTGTGGTGGTGCCTTGCCTCAAAACAAGGGGACACCAATCACCAGACCTGTGCAATCTGAGCTGGCAGTTTCTACATTGGTTCGACAATCTCCACCTCAATGTACAATTCAGACACATTCTTGGTAGACTCAATGTCTTGGCTGACACTCTATCTAGTCATTCACACAGAATGGTCACTCCATCAATCGGACTTTCTTCCAATTGACACACTTTGGGGACGTCCGATGATTGATCTTTTGCAACAAGGTGGAATCGCAAGTTGTCCACCTTTCATCTCACAGGTTCCAGACCCAGAAGCTTGGGTCGTGGATGCTCGATCAATCAGCTGGGAAGGGTTGTGGTCATTCTCCTACCCTCCCACGGTTTTGGTACTGAAATTAATCTAGAAGTTAAGGGGTCAGAACTGTCAGATGGTTCTGATTGCCCCTCTCAGATGGAACAACTCCTGGGTCTCCGATCTACTCAATCTAGGCGATAGATCTACCCAGGAAGATTACAGTCAGCACAAGTATTGGGTTTCTTGATAGTCTTAGCTTCAGCATGCAGGGTGAGCGAGTTACATGTCCTTTCTAGTGACCCGAACTCTCTTCCGTTCCGATCAGAGGGTTTGATGGTCCTCTTGACGCAGCCAGGCTTCGTAGTCCAAAATAGATTACCATACATTGGCAATCAATGAGTCGTCATTAGCTCGCTTCTTTATAGATAAGTCAGGATCAACAGCCATTTAAGATCCTGTTTGTGCACTCTAGCACCATTTCAATGCATAGAGGTGAGTCAGGTCACATACAAGCACCTCTTTCTTCTGGTGATAGCTGGGACATGAGATATCTCCATTCAAGCCCTTGCTTCATGGCTGAAGTGGGTTATACGCTCGGCGTACTCTGAGGATTTGCAAATCAGTCACCTTATAGAAGCTGTTGGCTGACATGCAGAGTCAACCTTCTACAGTTTTATCTTCAAGTTTGTTTGGAGTTTCTCCCGATCTGAATCTGGTAAGGCTTCCTCGAGTTTGCGATCATCCAGATATTTGCACTCGTAGAGTCCGTTTCCGACAGGATGCGCATTTTAGCGAGAGAGTTGCAGATCCTCGGATTATTCAATGCGGCAGCAGACTTGATCCCGCTCAGCCGTCCTTTTATGTGCCCTTTACAAAGGACGTTGCTAGCGTAATTGCGCCCTTTTCAAGTCCCTTCGATCCCAGAAAACAGTCATGCTCAAGCCAGAGATACGATCATTCTTGAGTGAATGGCACAACCCCTGTGGGCTGTCCACAGGGATTACTCTGGAGATACCCCAAGCGGGGATAACGGTATGTTCCGCCACTAGTACCTACGGTTGGGGTGCCCACCTGTTGCCGGACTTCGATACTGTCAGCGGCACGTGGGTGCCAGGGGTGAGCCCCTTTCCACATCAACCTTTCAGAAATAACGGCTGTCATCAATGCCTTTCATTTCGGGCAGGATCAACTCTTATTACAAACTGCCCTCATTATGTCAGACAACATTGTGGTGGTGCCTTGCCTCAAAACAAGGGGACACCAATCACCAGACCTGTGCAATCTGAGCTGGCAGTTTCTACATTGGTTCGACAATCTCCACCTCAATGTACAATTCAGACACATTCTTGGTAGACTCAATGTCTTGGCTGACACTCTATCTAGTCATTCACACAGAATGGTCACTCCATCAATCGGACTTTCTTCCAATTGACACACTTTGGGGACGTCCGATGATTGATCTTTTGCAACAAGGTGGAATCGCAAGTTGTCCACCTTTCATCTCACAGGTTCCAGACCCAGAAGCTTGGGTCGTGGATGCTCGATCAATCAGCTGGGAAGGGTTGTGGTCATTCTCCTACCCTCCCACGGTTTTGGTACTGAAATTAATCTAGAAGTTAAGGGGTCAGAACTGTCAGATGGTTCTGATTGCCCCTCTCAGATGGAACAACTCCTGGGTCTCCGATCTACTCAATCTAGGCGATAGATCTACCCAGGAAGATTACAGTCAGCACAAGTATTGGGTTTCTTGATAGTCTTAGCTTCAGCATGCAGGGTGAGCGAGTTACATGTCCTTTCTAGTGACCCGAACTCTCTTCCGTTCCGATCAGAGGGTTTGATGGTCCTCTTGACGCAGCCAGGCTTCGTAGTCCAAAATAGATTACCATACATTGGCAATCAATGAGTCGTCATTAGCTCGCTTCTTTATAGATAAGTCAGGATCAACAGCCATTTAAGATCCTGTTTGTGCACTCTAGCACCATTTCAATGCATAGAGGTGAGTCAGGTCACATACAAGCACCTCTTTCTTCTGGTGATAGCTGGGACATGAGATATCTCCATTCAAGCCCTTGCTTCATGGCTGAAGTGGGTTATACGCTCGGCGTACTCTGAGGATTCGCAAATCAGTCACCTTATAGAAGCTGTTGGCTGACATGCAGAGTCAACCTTCTACAGTTTTATCTTCAAGTTTGTTTGGAGTTTCTCCCGATCTGAATCTGGTAAGGCTTCCTCGAGTTTGCGATCATCCAGATATTTGCACTCGTTGAGTCCGTTTCCGACAGGATGCGCATTTTAGCGAGAGAGTTGCAGATCCTCGGATTATTCAATGCGGCAGCAGACTTGATCCCGCTCAGCCGTCCTTTTATGTGCCCTTTACAAAGGACGTTGCTAGCGTAATTGCGCCCTTTTCAAGTCCCTTCGATCCCAGAAAACAGTCATGCTCAAGCCAGAGATACGATCATTCTTGAGTGAATGGCACAACCCCTGTGGGCTGTCCACAGGGATTACTCTGGAGATACCCCAAGCGGGGATAACGGTATGTTCCGCCACTAGTACCTACGGTTGGGGTGCCCACCTGTTGCCGGACTTCGATACTGTCAGCGGCACGTGGGTGCCAGGGGCGAGCCCCTTTCCACATCAACCTTTCAGAAATAACGGCTGTCATCAATGCCTTTCATTTCGGGCAGGATCAACTCTTATTACAAACTGCCCTCATTATGTCAGACAACATTGTGGTGGTGCCTTGCCTCAAAACAAGGGGACACCAATCACCAGACCTGTGCAATCTGAGCTGGCAGTTTCTACATTGGTTCGACAATCTCCACCTCAATGTACAATTCAGACACATTCTTGGTAGACTCAATGTCTTGGCTGACACTCTATCTAGTCATTCACACAGAATGGTCACTCCATCAATCGGACTTTCTTCCAATTGACACACTTTGGGGACGTCTGATGATTGATCTTTTGCAACAAGGTGGAATCGCAAGTTGTCCACCTTTCATCTCACAGGTTCCAGACCCAGAAGCTTGGGTCGTGGATGCTCGATCAATCAGCTGGGAAGGGTTGTGGTCATTCTCCTACCCTCCCACAGTCTTGGTACTGAAATTAATCTAGAAGTTAAGGGGTCAGAACTGTCAGATGGTTCTGATTGCCCCTCTCAGATGGAACAACTCCTGGGTCTCCGATCTACTCAATCTAGGCGATAGATCTACCCAGGAAGATTACAGTCAGCACAAGTATTCGCAAGCAACCGCAGCCAAGGGTGTTCCACCCCTGTCCGGACCGTCTTTATGTTCAAGCTTGGCTCTTGTCCAGACAACCTTGCAAGACAAACAATTTAAATATTTGATTGCGGAGAGAATCTCGAGAGCAAGAAGGTCCTCTACTCTGAAGGTTTACGAGGGCAAGTGGCATGTTTTCAGGGACTGGTACCATATCATTCACATTGTTCCTCTGAGTGTCACAATCCCTCAACTGGCCAACGTTTCTCTGGCTTTCGAGGAGAAACAGCTGGCTCCAGTTATTATCAAATGCTACCGCTCCATGATATCAGACACATTCCGCCATTCTGGTTCATGTGCTATCAGCCATGACAAAGATTTGTCAGATCTTTTAGACACTTTTTAAAAATTCAATCGACTTATATCCCTCACCCTGTTTCCAAATGGAATCTGTCCTGGGTTTTAACATGACTCAATTCAGACAGTATTGAGTCTTTAACCCACGATTAGTTAAAGCTACTATCATACAAATTGGGTTTCTTGATAGTCTTAGCTTCAGCATGCAGGGTGAGCGAGTTACATGTCCTTTCTAGTGACCCGAACTCTCTTCCGTTCCGATCAGAGGGTTTGATGGTCCTCTTGACGCAGCCAGGCTTCGTAGTCCAAAATAGATTACCATACATTGGCGATCAATGAGTCGTCATTAGCTCGCTTCTTTATAGATAAGTCAGGATCAACAGCCATTTAAGATCCTGTTTGTGCACTCTAGCACCATTTCAATGCATAGAGGTGAGTCAGGTCACATACAAGCACCTCTTTCTTCTGGTGATAGCTGGGACATGAGATATCTCCATTCAAGCCCTTGCTTCATGGCTGAAGTGGGTTATATGCTCGGCGTACTCTGAGGATTCGCAAATCAGTCACCTTATAGAAGCTGTTGGCTGACATGCAGAGTCAACCTTCTACAGTTTTATCTTCAAGTTTGTACTCGCAGAGGCAAACATTGATTCTAGTAGGTCCGGTGTTGGGCAGCCCAGACGCCCACCAGACCCAGGTGCAACAATCAGCACAGCCTATTAGCTTCGCTGGATTCGCCAGATAAATTTTCGTAGGTAAGAAGATTTCAATAACTATCTTCTTAACCGTATAAAGGGGTCACATATCACGTGACCCTGGGCTGTGTTGCTGATTGAAAATTAGGAGACCGGGTTATCATTCACATGGGGAATCCAACCATCATTCCCTAGAGGATACCCGGGGTGGAGGTCGGATGCTCCGCATTCCCTCCTCCTATTACTTATTCTCCTAAAGTAATGTGATCGGGGAACGTATTCAAAGGAGAAAGCAAATTTTGTAGTAAATTATGTTTCTCTGAGAATACTTACCCGATCACATTACTAAGAAACCCTCCCAACCACCCCGCCATGCGAGCATCTTCGTGTTTTATATACCGCTCAGCTTAAAAACTAAAGAAGCGACACCTAGCGGGTAGCAAGGGGAGGTAAGGGGCAAGAGTTATTGCCCTTTGTCTATATGACATAGACAGGAAAGACGAATTTTCGTCTTTTGGTAGGGCTGGATTCGCATTTCATTCAGTGGCTTTAGATACTCAATAGAGCTGCATTCCATTCAGTGGTTACTGCCAAGGTGGCTTTGCTTTTTCATTGTTTTTTTTTATCTAGTGGGGCGTAATAAAATCTTCAAAGTACAGAGAATCTCAGCAGATGAAGGCCCATGCATTTTCACAACTTGCAATGGAAAGTGACATATTTTAAGAGTCTGACGCAACATCAACAGCATTGTTCTGTTGGCTGGGTATTGTTTTCCTCAGACATTTTGAAGTGAAAATTATGGCTTTATTGGCTATCAGATGCTGCTGCTCCAACCATTTTTGTATCATGGTTATTAAACCCTGTCATGATAAGGATCTATCAGACCTGCCTGCCAATTTGGACTTGATTAGGTCCAAATCTCTTGTTCTGTTTCCTAAATGGAATCATTCATGGATTTTGACATGTTTCAACTCAGATCTCTTTGAACATTAGCCAGAATCTTACTGAAACAGAATCTATCCAATGTTCATGCTTCAGCATGCATTCTGTGACCAAGTGAAGCTGTTTCAATGGATTCGAATTATCTCTCCATTGGACCCAAATTCACTCCAGTTCACATTAGATCGTTCTGTAGTTATAATGATGTAACTGTGGTTCTTAGATAATAATGGGTTTTTGCTAGCATGCAGCCATCAGCTTCCTCTCCCTAATTCATACATTGAGAGAAGTGGTGATTCCAGCTTGCCCTCACATACTACTTGAAGCACACAAAGAAGAATCATGAGTCCCAATAACATGCGGCTGGGAAAGAGGATAATACTCCTCATGTTCAAGCATTGCATCTGAAGTGGGTAGTATGCCTTGCATAATCTTTGATCTAAAAAAAAAAATATGCCTTCTGAAGATTTCAACCCTAGAGATGAGAGCAATTTCTGCAGGCCTCATTTTTTAATATAGTGCATTGATCAGAAAAAACATAAAGCTGTTGGCTGGCATGTATGATCAACCTTCTCAATCTTTTAAATTCCTGATCTAGCTTTGCAGAAATATAAGTTGAATCTGTTGGGTCCATCCCTTATGACTGCCATGCCAGTGTATAATAGCACAATCTCTTCACTGGAATGGGTTTGGCATTTTTGCTGGTTTTGCCCAGAATTTGTTTCTCAGTAACGTATTTTGGTATTTTTAAGGACTGTGTGACTGTCAGCAGTGCTGTCCTGTGTGTCAGCAGTGCTGTCCTCATGTAAGCAGAGTGGCTTTTCCTTCATATAAGAAATCCAATATCTCAAAAAATGTGTGGGGTAATGGTATGATGCTCCAACTTATAACTAATGCCCTCATGTTTAATTACATTTCTTTGATAATACTTTGCCAATCGCATTAAACTCTCCCAGAATAATAGCATCCTCATTGATGTATTCAATTGGTAAACATGTGGATGATGGATAGGTACCTAGCAGTGATGTGTACTCCAGTAGCACATTCAGTTCTGTTGTTTGAGAATGTCTGACATAACAAAATCACCCAGGTAACATTAAGTCAGGCAAAATATTATGACAAAATCACTAGTAACAGATTGGCTAAAATGTTATAAAAAGGTGAGAAAATGGTGACAGAATAATTGTGCCCACTTAGAAAGAAATTTTTCACATTTATATGTGTGGTTTTTGTGCCGTACAGTTCCCTTTCTCACTGCAAGACTGATAATTGTGTAGGACTTCACTAATATCTGTTTGCAAATTTACTTGACAGCTGGAGGTGATGGCAGCCATCATAAGAAGAGGCAGAAAACAGAAAGCATGGTGGAGGAATGTCTCTCCCCAGAGGACAGGTGATTCAGGCGAAAACATTTTCATTTGTGCTTCATATTTTGCAGAAGACCTGGGATTCCTATCTGTAGAATAAACATCAAGCAAATAATATGGATATTATTTTATAAGTGTTTAACAAAAATAATTCACCTACCTGTGAAGTTTCTGTTTTAGGCTTTTTATCTTCATTTTTTTAAAAGTAATTTAATAGAGGTTCAGATATATTAGGAATTCGATATTGAACATGGATCAAAATTAATTTCAAACCACCTTAAAAATAAATTTTAAAAAAGAAAACCTTACCAAAACATGTTTTTTTCTCAATTCTATTAAATTACCAACAGATGATTTTAACATTTTTATAATACAATACACATGTGACTAAATGAGTCTAATATATACACTGGTGTGGAATTAGAAAATGAACACTGATGTGGGATAGGCAAATGAACACTGGTGTGGGATAGAATATTGAACACTGGTGTGGGATAGGAAAGTGAACATCGGTGTGGGATAGAAAAATGGATTCTGAATTTTTCAGTCATATTGCTACAATGTCTACAGTGTGGCAGTTTATAGTGATGTCTAGCACTGGGGCATCATGATGCAGACATGTAGCATTATGTCCCACCCAGTCACATTTTCTTAACACCTGGTGACAAGTCCGAACACTAACTTCTTAATGTTCAGTGCCAAGTGAGCCGGCATTTAGAAAACTGATATGGGATAGAAAAATGAACACTGATGTAGGAAAGGAAAAAGAAACACTGGCATGAGATAGGAAAATGAACACTGGTGTGGGATAGGAAAATTAACACTGGTGTGGGATAGGAAAATTAACACTGGTGTGGGATAGGAAAATTTATCAAAGCAGGAACAGGGTCCATGGTGTCGAAACTTGATATATGAATTTGAATTATCATTGGTTTTTGCCTCAGTAAAATGAAACTCACTGAAAACTGTTTATGGCTATAGAGTTATTTAGGTTTCATATTAGTTATGCTCAATAGCTTGTGCGACTGCTCTGGTGGTGTAAACATTTAGAGCATCCACCTCAGACATGGGAGGTCACTGGTTTGAACCCAGGCTGAGTCAAACCAAAGACTTAAATTGTACCAGCATCTGCCTTTTTTGGCATTCAGGACTGGTCGGATTGTTGTCAGGATAATGTGATCAGATGGGACATGATGCTACGTGTCTGTATCTTGGTGCCACAATGCTAGATATTACTATAAACTGCCACGTTCACTGCAGACGTTGTATGACAAAAATTATTGAGTTAAAAATCTAAATCACACACACAGAGATTCCCTTTAGCATGATGAGTCATTGAGTCATTCGGATTGTTTTGATGTTGAAAATTCAGTTAATCAAAAATAACATATTTTGAAATTTATTAGTTTGTAGGGATTTTTGTCTGAAGTCATTGAATTCCTATAGTGAAACCTATTTTCCAGGCTGTATCAAAAATGATGTTGAATATCAGTTCAAATTTAAAGATTGATTCACCATGCCCATACAACAGTTGATTTTAATCCTTGGATATATTTTCTATATTTTGCATTGAAAATGTTATTTTTTCATCTTGAAATGTTTAGTACAGGTAATTGTTCGCCACTGAGGTTGCATGTCATTGGTCAGATAAATATGTTGAGCATGCATGTAGTGATTTTATTGTTGTTGTTTTAGGGCTTAACGCCATTTTTCAGAACACGATTGGTTATACATGGTGGCCAGTATTATTGGTGGAGGAAGAACCTGGGGAAATCCCCGGAAAGAACCACTGACCCACGAGAAGCTACTGGCAAGCTTTCTCACATAACTACATTAGCTGAATCTTAGACTCGAACCTATGCAGACAGAGGTGAGATGGCAGTGATCCGTAACGGACAGCACTTTAGACCACTCGGTCACTCAGGCCCCAGCATGTAGTGATAACATAAATATTAATGGTGTTAAATGAAATATTTCAGATCAGAAAACTTGAAATGATTATTTATTGGAAAATTGCATAGTGACACCCATTTCAGGTACACTGGATACGTATTTTCCGGCCTATAAGTCGATTCAGAGTACAAGTCAAACTCACCAATTTTGTAAATTTTCCATCCTTTGTCCATATATAAGTCAATTCGGAGTATAATACAAGGCCAGGTCATTATCTTGGCTTCATATTTTACACTAGTAATGGTATTGTTGTATGATATTCCATATTACCGGCAATCATGAAATTGCATTACCGATGCTAACATGCTTGTGATTTTACTTCTGAACAAATCACTGCTATATTCTGTTATCGATTGACACAGCTGAATAAACAGTCCATGCTTGTTTTATTATAATTGAAAGCACATCCATGTTGTTTATTACCTGTAGTTACGAATGTAACTTATATAAACTTTCAATGACACAATCCTTATATAAGTCAAATCGGAGTATAAGACGAAGACCTGACTTTCAAGTAAAAAAGTATCGACTTATAGGCTGGAAAATACGGTAATCAAATATATAAGTGTTGGCAGCCACTTATAAAATTATAGTTCCAACCTGTGTCCATTTCACCATTTCACCCTTTGATAATGTTTTATCAGTATCTACTTCAAAATGACCAGTAGTTTTCCTCCTCAATGGCGGAAATAATTCAACTTTGTCCATTTACATGGATTCTTTTTTAAAATTTCAGGTTAAAACATTCTGTTTGTCCCCTCTGTGACGTTTCATATGAAGAGCAGCTGAAAGTAAATATCTCATTTCATCTGTAAATTTCATGGGTTATTTTACTCTTGTTCCTTTTGAGCTCACTTCTGCAAAGTATGGACTAATTTTTGTACTATCCATAGCATTAGTGTTAGCATCTGTGCTCATAAATGCATACATATATGCACAAGCTTGTATAGATGATGAGCTAGGTGATTGTTAATTATATTCTGGTTTTGTATAGTCATCATCATATTGTGCTATATCACCAAAGCTAAAGTAGTATTGACAGCAAAACTCCTGTAATTTCTCCTTTCAAATACGTTCCCCAATCACAATAAAGTTAGGAATATAAGCCTGCTACCTGTCGAATCCAGCCCTACTAAAAGACGAAAAATTGTCTTTTCTGTCTATCAGCTATAGACAAAGGGCAATAACTCTTGCCACCGCCAGGTGTCGCTAGTTTTTAAGCTTCGCTTGTACTGTTCGCAACGTACAATTACACCTAGTGATGGGAATCAGTTAGAAGTTCATAATCGATCATTGGTTGCACACAACTTAATGATAATCGTTTATAATCAATTGCTAACTTTCTACAAGTAAGTTTTAATTTTTGTTGTTACAGAGTTATATCTTTGTTCAAAAGTTTAAAATGTAAAAAAATGTATAGGAGTAATCTCTCTCTCTCTCTCTCTCTCTCTCTCTCTCTATCTCTCTCTCTCTCTCTCTCTCTCTCTCTATATATATATATATATATATATATATATATATATATATATATATATATATATATATATATATATATATATATATATATATATACCTCAAAAGCAACTTTCTTTGGCTTATCAGTTTTATGCAGCTGAAAGACTTACAATCCCCCAGAACACTTTAATTCATATGTGATTTTTCAATTGTTTAAAGTATAGAAAGAAATATTTTTCTTGCTTGTCATTATTTACTAATACCACAATCAAAGCAGTTTAAACAAAACAAAAAAACACCAATTACAAAAACTTTAAAACTAACTGAACTATTTATCAGCAAAATCATGTAATTATGTAAAGACAGAACATTTAAAGTTAAAATTCTTAAAACTTTACTAAAATGTCATCCACATTAAACAAAATCAAAGGTTTGACTAGTACAGATCATGTCATTTTTCAGAATTCTGATTATTGCAGTAACAATGTACCAATAATCTACATTTTACATTTAAACTGAAACAATACACCAAAAACTGTTTACATTTATTAACCTAACAGTTTAACAGCAAAGTCCCATAATGATTTATAAAATCTATGACTAGAATTTTTAAATGATCAAATATTATCCATATTACAAGTTAAACAGAAGGTACAATAAAATACAAATCAAATGTTTGAGCAATGCTGAACACAAAAATCATTTTTCAGAATACTGTTTCTTCTTGTGCTTGTTACACTGACGCTACCAATAGTTAATGTTTTTGTTTAAGAATATTATCAGGTCCACATTGTCACAACTTAAACGAGCCCGTTTCTTGCTGACAAGATGTCCAGCCAGACTAAATACCCTCTCACTGGATACTGATGATGCCGGAATACTTAGGAACTTCCGAGCTCTTGCAACCAATCATCCATGTCAACATTGACCTTTGTTTTCTTGTTTGGTGGACTAAGTGTAACCACAGTTTTAGTGTTGTCATCTCAGACATTTAGTAGTGATGGTGCAATTGGTAGAGGTGGCAATGAGTCTGAAGGCTGTTCATCACTAGTCCCTGGCTCCACTTGGACATTCACTTTAACATCAGCCATATCAAGAGCAACCTTCAAAAGCAGAGCATGTCCATATGCTCGCTCACTGTCAGGTAGAAACTCCAGATCCTTCATAGCATGATTCAATAAACAGCCCAACAGAGCTAGATCTTTGTCCTGTGTTCTATTGTCAAGTTCTTGTCTCATTACATCTTTAAGTTTGGCAATTGAAGGTAGATCATCAACATTTGTTTCTATACATTTGGTAAGTTTATGAAGTATTGGGATAACTTTATGAAGGGTTGGTGATTTGTCTCTGCAAACACTGTTTGTTGCATTCAGGAACGGTGAGAGAACTTCCACAAGTTTTTCAACCAATGCTTGTTCGTCAAATGTATAGACATAATTTCTCAATGTTGTGGCTGCTGACTTGCTTATGTTTGGGTCTCTGATAACAGCATCCGGTGGCCTAGTGGTTAGAGCGTCCGCCGCGGAAGCGGGAGGTCGTGGGTTCGATCCCCGGCCGAGTCATACCAAAGACTTACAAAAATGGTACTAACAGCTGCCTCGCTTGACGTTCAGCATTAAGAGGTTAGTGTTAGGACTGGTCGGCCTGGTGTCAGGATAATGTGACTGGGCGGGACATCATGCTACATGTCTGCGGCATGATGCCTCAGTGGTAGACATCACTATAAACTGCCTCACTGCAGACATCGTAGCGATATGACTGAAAAATTGTTAAAGCTACGTTAAAAATCCTAAACAAACAAACAAACAAAAGGTGTTTGCTCAAGCAGTCGTTCAAGCATGGCATGAGTGCTATTCCATCTAGTTGGAACATCCATCTTGAGCTTGTGTCCTCTAGCACCTATGTCAAGTAGTAACTGCTGCTTGCTCATTAACAAATCATTTATGCTCGTACTTTGATGGAAAAAAGTCACCAGTTTGCGCCCCTTTGCAATGATTCGTGACAGTTCTGGTATAGCTAAAGCTTTTTTCACAATAAGGTTGAATCTGTGACCATAACAACCAAATCGTGTCCATTGAAGTAAATCAAAAGCCTTGATCTCATTGGCTGCATTATCAGTTACTCCAGTTGGTGTTGGAAGATTCCATCGCCTCTGAGTGGCCAACAGGCTTTCTTTTATATTTTCCCCAGTGTGACTGCCTTCAACTTTTCGTGTTTCTAAGACAACACTTTTCAATTCCCAATCTTTGGAAATAAAATGTGCAGTCACTGTACTATAACTTTCTGTATTTAATGAAGTTCATGCATCGTGAGTAACAGCTATATCAAGAACTTCATGTTGTTCCTCTTTCACTGTTTTCTCAGCTTGGTCTTTCTTCTCAGTTAGTTTGGAGGACACTAATTTACGACCTGGAATTTCATACCTGAAAATGTAAAGTTTGAAACACTTAGTCATGGTAGTCAAACAAGACATGTATTTGGAATATTTACTGTGTCTAAATATAGTGAAAACAATGAATTTATTTAATGTTTATTTAGACAGGACAGTATTATATTTTAAGTAAATATTGCTTAATTTAGGTATGAAAATTCAAAATTCAACAGTGTTGACATCTAGAATCAAATGGATTAACACTTTTTTTTCTTTTCTCACTGTCAGTTTAAATAAATATTACTAATTTTTAATGTTATCATTCAAAACTTACCTAAATAGCAGGATAATCTTGTGATCATTTATTTATTTTATTATTTATGTATTTCAACCATAATCATGACATGGAGCTTTATTATGAAAAGAAATTTGAAGTATTTTAACAACAACAACACATGCTATATTAGAGGAAAGCACAAAGTACACAAATGATTTAATGAAAATAAAATTCTTGATTTAAAATATTTGATACTGGAATGCCATGAAACGTTTTTCCGTGTGCGTGCGTGCAGCTCATTTATTTTATACGAGGTTGTTCTGTCTCCTAATAATTGCATTCGTCGTTGACGACATTATTTGTTTCCAAATTATCCAAAAAAATTCTAACTATGGAGTATGTTTATATATTTGAAAGTTATGAAGGGAATAAATAATTTAGCTCTACTGTTGTGGATCGGAAGGCTAATATCATGGTTCCTCAGTCCTAAAATGTAAAGCGTATCACATGATAATTTTGTTTTCTTGTAGCACCACAAAAAAATTAGAATACTGTTCATTTTTTGCACTATGTATTGGAGAATGTGTTTGCCAAAAATAAATGTATCCCCGCTTTGATTTCAATGAGAATAGCTGGACCTACCTTTGTTTGCATATTCCTTTCTGCAGAGTTTGCATATGACCTTCGTTGAATCTAAATTCTCCTTTGTTGGTGGACCCTCCTGTATTTTGTAAAATCCAAAATATGTCCATACACGAGAACGAGCTTTACCTCCAGGATATGGATATATTGTTTTGCGATCATTTTCATCCATGGCACGTGTATGATATTTAGCGGGGTTTTAACATTTTGTTCGGAATCCTCGGTTTTCTTCCCAACAAACAAAGGGATTGAACTAGTCTGTGCCGAGTGCTTCATAGTTGTCTCCCTTACCATGCAATCGATTATGGCGTTTCACAATCGATTGGCGAATTGGTTCACTCAACCAACTGATTATCGATTATAATCGATAATCGGAACAACACTAATTACACCTCCATATAATCCAAGCCATCTTAGTGTAAAATCGGACCATCCGAAGTTAAATTTGGAATTATTGTGTTGGACAATCATTCTAATACAGGTTGTATACATTATTTTTAAAAAAATTCAAATTTTGAGTGACTTTGTCACCTTTTACGGATTTCGTCTATTGACGACCACGTTACAACACGTTAATGCGGTACTCGTGTTGTCATTTACTAGTTACGGTAACGGTTGTGGTATTAGCGAATTAATAACATGTTGAATTGCTAATTTGGGTTTTGTTTTATCTTCTTTTGTCGTTTCAGTAGAAATGTCAACCAAATGCATGAAATGCAAAAAGTATAAAACAAAAGAAGACAACCATGACACTTGTATTGACACTGTACCAAGTGTACATCATCTATACCATGCAGCGTGTGTAATAGAGCCAATGTGGGCTGATGTAGTCCAGAAGGAAGCAAAAGGGAGAGATAGACGGAATAGGTCAGAGACCCCCACCTAAAGTTCGTCATCTGCAAACGTCAGCCACAGTAACATCAGCAGCAATGGAGGAGAATAATGTTGACATGGTACAACAGTCCACCTTTGAACAGATGCGTCATTTGGTCCAGGAAAGTACGACGCAGCTATTGACATCAGGCGAGATATTACCTTTTTGGGGGAGTGTTCCCCCAATTTTCGGCTGCCCAGTGGGCGTAAGTCCCCCGCATGGGGTGATCTTCATTGGATCTATTTCATTATACAACCTCGACGTCACCGGCCGTCCAGCCATCCCAGCATGGGGACCTTATTGCTAAAACGGTCTGTCCAACTATGATTTTCGGGGATTTTAGTGTAGGTAAGAAGATTTCAATAACTATCTTCTTAACCGTATAAGAGGGGTCACATATCTCATGACCCTGTGCTGTGTTGCTGATGAAATTTGGAGAACGGGTTATCGTTCCAATGAGGAATTCAGCCATCATTCCCTAGAGGATACCCGGGGTAGAGGTAGGATGCTCAGCATTCCCTCCTCTTATTACCTATTCTCCTAACGTTAATGTGATTGGGGAACGTATTTGAAGGAGAAAGCAAATTTTTACAGTAAATTATGTTTGTCTGAGAATATTTACCCAATCACATTACTTAAAAACCCTCCCAACCACCCCGCCATGCGAGCATCCTCGTATAGTATATATCGTTCAGCTTAAAAACTAGCGACACTTGGCGGTGGCAAGGGGAGGTAATGGGCAAGAGTTTTATGCCATTTGTTGTTTGGAGATAGACAGAAAAGACGATTTTTCGTCTTTTAGTAGGGCTCGATTCAAGAGGTTTCAGGCTTATATTCCTATTGTTAATGTGATTGGGTAAGTATTCTCGGAGAAACATAATTTACTTTAAAAATTTCCTTTTTTAATTGCAGTTAGATTTTCTGTTAGTTATACTAAATTGTAAGTGTAACACATTTTCATGAATGAAAAGTGTTTATGAAGTTGGGACAATTTAGGTTGTCATCAATTTTGAATATAGTGAATATATTTGTCCAAGATTCAGAATATATTGATAACACTTTGAGATCTTAAAAAAGCTCACATAAAGTTTCTAGTTACTATGAAACATATAGAAGTGGACAGTGTACCAGTACATATATTGAGTGTGCTTAAGAATGTCAGTCATTCTTTGCTGAGCATAGGAATTTTTTTTCTTCTTCTTTTAAAAATATTCTTTATAGCATAAAAACAACAACCTCAGATAACCTGTTGTTTCTTTTAACAGCAAAAAGTAGAGGACATAAAGGGTATTTTGAAGAAATTTGGTCGACTTATCGAGAAGGAATGTCCAGATCTGAAAGGATGGTTGAATGAGCAGAGGTATTTAATATATCATATTAATAATATTTGCTTTGCTGCCAAAGACAAGTTAAGGACCATGTGATCCTGTCTATCCATATAAGTGTAAGGTTATATTTTACAGTGATGTGCATTTATTTACTTTTTTAAAGAAAATAAATGTGAATCCTTGGGCAAGATTGGAATGGGGTTATCATTCGATAAAAGTGTTTAATTCAGATACATCCTAAGGGAATGGGTATAGGCGGATTTCTGTGAGTGAAGATAAACTAGCACAGATATTAAAATTTACTAGGTAGAGAGAAGGCTTTGATTCATTTCTAGCATGAGTTACATTAGTCCTGAGATTTCACACCTTTTGAGCTGTTAGATGCAACAAATAGAATCTAATGAGCATTTGTTTGGCATGTCTTTACCATATGTATTGAAGTGGGATGTATTTTATCATATGTATTGAATTGGGACGTCTTTATCATATGTATTGAAGTGGGATATCTTTATCAAATGTATTGAAGTGTGATGTCTTTATCATATGTATTGAATGGAATATTTTCATCAAATGTATTGACTTGGGACATTTCAGTCATTTGTATTGAAGTGGGATGTCTTTTTCATATGTATTGAAGTAGGATGTCGTTATCATACGTATTCAATGGAATATTTTTATCAAATGTATTGACTTTGGACATTTCAGTCATTTGTATTGAAGTGGGATGTCTTTTTCATATGTATTGAAGTGGGATGTCGTTATCATACGTATTGAAGTAGGATATCTTTATCATATGTATTGAAGTGAGATGTCTTTTTCGTATATATTGAAGTGGGATGTCTTTTTCATATGTATTGAAGTGGGATGTCGTTATCATACGTATTGAAGTGGGATGTCTGTATCATATGTATTGAAGTGAGATGTCTTTTTCATATGTATTGAAGTTGGATGTCTTTTTCATATGTATTGAAGTTGGATGTCTTTTTCATATGTATTGAAGTTGGATATCTTTTTCATATGTATTGAAGTGGGTTATTTTTTTTCACATGTATTGAAGTGGGATATCTATCAAGTATGACTGGGGACATCTCAGTCATGTGTTTTTAAATGGGATATCTTTATCAAATGTATTGAAGTTGGATATTTGTTTCAAGTATTGACTTGAGACATCTCAGTCATGTGTATTTAAGTGGGGTATCTATATCATATTCATTGAAGTTGGATATCTGTTTCAAGTATTGACTTGGGACATTTCAGTTATATGCATTTAAATGGGATATCTTTATCATATGTATTCAAGTGGGATATTTGTTTCAAGTATTGACAAGGGAAATCTCATTCATGTGTATTTAAGTGGGGTATCTATATCATATTCATTGAAGTTAGATATCTGTGTCAAGTATTGACTTCATTCCTTCTCATTTCTCACATGGGTAGATTTTTACCCAGCTGTAGGAATTGTGATAAAACACAGTTCCTTTTCTGTAGGCCTTTTGTATTGTCCATGAATATTTTAAAAAGTAATGACTGTGGTGTGAGCATCTGTAGAGTTAGTTTCTTTGAAATAAGTGCTGTTCTTTCTTTTATTTGAAAACATACATGCATCAGTCAAAATAAAGACCCATTTATGCTTAAAGGCAGTGTGAATGTGTGTTTATGTGTGTGTGTGTGTGTGAGAGAGAGAGAGAGAGAGAGATGTATTATTTTTGTTGTCATGTCTTTGACCATCAGTGGTCTCATATAAGAGTGGGCATCTGGTGAAATTGACAGCTGTTTATTTAGACCAGTAATTTGAGGGATTATCTTTGTTCAGCATCTTAAGGAAATTCTGTATTTCACTTTATATAAATGTAAACACAACTGTATTTCAAAGTATTAACTGAATGCTTTGTGTAAATACAACTATATTTCAAAGTATTACTGAATGCTTTGTTAATAACATATTCCTTTTCTCCAACAGGAATAAATTTGATTGGATGTGTTGTGATCTTCTTGATATCAAACCATCAGTAAGTATTTCTTATAGTTCCTGTCCAGTGTTATACCACAGTGGTCTTATTGGGCCTCTCTGGTGGTATACCACAGTGGTCTTATAGAGCACATTGGTCTTGAGGAACCTGTCTGGTGGTATGCCACATTGGTCTTATTCATTCGGACAGAAGTGAGTTATTTTGTAAGTCTTATTGGGCTTATCTGGTGGTATAATACTACATCATATATATATATATATATATATATATATATATATATATATATATATATATATATATATATATATATATATATATATATATAAACACCCAGATTTGTCTCTGTTTTTCTGTGTCCCACTTGTCAAACAAGAGGTTGCGAGTTCATCCTCATTGTTTTATATTTGTTGTATTTTTATGATCAGATTTACTTTTGAACTCTCTCATCCCAATTTTTGTTAAAATGGTTTCTTTTATTCCTGACCTAGGATGGGCAATTAATATATTTCATGCACAAATAGTTTGTGACAAATACATAGCTTTTCATCTTATATATAACACCCACATTTGTATGTTTGTCCTGGCTGCCAGACAAGAGGATGTGAGTTTGAAACTCATTGTTGCATGCCAGATGTTTTTTGAAATCTTTGTATATATCTGTTCAATTTTTCTTCTTTTTTTTAAATCTAAATTATTTTATTTTTTTTTAAAAATTCCCATCCTAGAACAGGCCAATTAATTTAATTGATCTTATAAAGCCTGACTGTTTATTCACCACATTGGTCTTATAGGTCTCAGCAGTGATAATCCCTGTCAATCATTATTGTAAATCATCAAATGTTGGATGTAGCAATCAAACTTTTGCTAGATTCAGTAAGAGTAATGTCATACTCTATATTGATGGTTTGTATAGGTTTTTTCAAAATGATTGACAGAGGCACAGATTGAGGTATTTTCAAAATGATTGACAGAGGCACAGATTGAGGTATTTTCAAAATGATTGACAGATGCACATGTTGAGGAATTTTCAAAATGATTGACAGAGGCACAGATTGAGGTATTTTCAAAATGATTGACAGAGGCACAGGTTGAGGTATTTTCAAAATGATTGAGAGTCACAGATTGAGGTATTTTCAAAATGATTGACAGAGGCACAGATTGAGGTATTTTCAAAATGATTGACAGAGGCACAGATTGAGGTATTTTCAAAATGATTGACAGAGGCACAGATTGAGGTTTTTCAAAATGATTGACAGAGGCACAGATTGAGGTATTATTCAAAATGATTGACAGAGGCACAGATTGAGGTATTTTCAAAATGATTGACAGAGGCACAGATTGAGGTATTTTCAAAATGAGTGTGCATTGTGCTGAATTGTTTCTGAACCATGCTATGCATTGAATAACAAATAGGCATTACTTTTCATTAAAAAATGTATTTTGATTTTATCTAATCAAGTAACATTTTTCAGTACATATCAGCATTATAAGTGGATGAAATTCCAAGTAACACCACATCAGAGATACTCAAGCTTCATTTTAATAGTCATTTTAAAATAGCTCTTCAATGATTGATGTTAAGTTTTTATGATTTGTTCAATGTGAGGGATAGTGGTGGGCATTAATATATTGTAATGAATTATTAAACCATGGCAGTCTGTATTCATATAGCTCATTCCAAATAGATATGTTATCTCTATATTGGGAGCTCGTCAAAGTGCATGCATAGTACAGAAGACCCAACTTAAGGTAGTACTGACTATAGCGGGATAAAATGTTTTATGAGCATTTACTCCCATGCTATTTGCAATGCAATCAGGTCATCAATACTGTCAGTGCAATTCTGAAAATTGCTTGCAGTTATCCCAATTATTGTCCTGAGTTACATATGCTTTCCAATCAAACTAAAGCAATACATTCTGCTAAGCTATCTGTATATTTAAAAAAAAATGTATGATTTTAAAAAAAATATTTTATGGACTTTTGTGGATCTGCCAAAATTAACATTTGGGAAAGAAGATGTATTTTCACAATGTGAAAACTTCTATTCACAGGATTTTAATCATGCTTTGAAGAAACTTTTAAATTCCTGGAAATGGATGCCTCACAAAACGTTTAATTTGGAGCAATTGCCAAAATATGCAGTAGATACTGGTGGTTTGTTGAGCTGTTGTATATCAGTGTAATAGTAGAGGCAAGAAATTTGTTTTAGGCAAATTGTTGGTGATTTGTAGTGATAGTATGCAGTCAGTAAAAGAATATTTTACAAGTATAGTTATGTAGTTATAATTTTTCAGCCTGTTGTCATTGGATACAGGAACAAGTGTGAGTTCACCATTGGCCAAGATATCAACGGAAAAGGTAGAGAGAGAGAGAAAGAGAGTCTTAAGCATTATATTGCTACCTAACTTAATGTGTATCACTTACATTTTCTCTACTGTTGAATTACGCATTTTGTAGTTGCAGTTTTTGCTGTACTGGTGGCTGACCAAAAAAGCCTGTTGTCTGTCAGCCATCATCTGACATCTATTGCCTGTCCATTTGTTATCACTATTCTAAACTGTATTGAGGATTGCCATGAAACTTTACTCACACACTCATCCCATGGTCTAATTGTTCCTAAATGAAAATAATAATAATGAGGACTATGTATAGCGACTAATCTTTAGAAGCTCTAAGTGCTTTACAACATATATAATGATATAATTGAAAATTCTGCTATTGTTGCTTCTCAAAATTCATATCAACATTGGATTTTCACAAGAAAATGTCATATGATGTCTAGTTGGTCCTAAATAAAAATGTGGCTACATCCAATAAGGGCACTTGAACAGTCATCTAGAAAATATAGTTGTCATAACTAGTCCTAAATCGAATGCCTTATTTTCATGGGGTTTTTGCCAGAAGACGTCTTGTATTTAGTTAGGCTGACATGAAAATGATGTTGATTGGACAACTAATATTGGTTACCAGGTAGTGATCTTGAAAATCTTGTTAGTACTACTCCTTCTGAATGGATGATCACACTTAAGTTAAGGTTGTCATTGAAAGACTTTAGATGATGTTTAATTGGTAAATCTTACATTCAATATGCCCACCATAGTGGCTAAAATTTAATATTTTGTTATTGTTCAAAATATCAGATGATGGTTAGACACAGAACAGTTAAAAAATAGAAATGTTCCTGTCTTAAATCCTGGAAATCTAAATCCTGGAAATCCTTATTGCTCAGTAGGTGTGTTTTAGCATGAAATGACATTTTCATTGGTCCATATAAGCAAAGATAAACAACAGGTGGAAAGAAAAGCATCAGGTGGACGGAAAAGCATCAGGTGGAAAGAAAAGCATCAGGTGGAAAGAAAGGCATCAGGTGGAAGGAAAAGCATCAGGTGGAAGGAAAAGCATCAGGTGGAAAGAAAAGCATCAGGTGGAAAGAAAGGCATCAGATGGAAGGAAAAGCATCAGGTGGAAAGAAAAGCATCAGGTGGAAAGAAAAGCATCAGGTGGAAGGAAAAGCATCAGGTGGAAGGAAAAGCATCAGGTGGAAAGAAAGGCATCAGATGGAAGGAAAAGCATCAGATGGAAGGAAAAGCATCAGGTGGAAGGAAAAGCATCAGGTGGAAGGAAAAGCATCAGATGGAAGGAAAAGCATCAGATGGAAGGAAAAGCATCAGGTGGAAGGAAAAGCATCAGGTGGAAAGAAAAGCATCAGGTGGAAAGAAAGGCATCAGATGGAAGGAAAAGCATCAGGTGGAAGGAAAAGCATCAGATGGAAGGAAAAGCATCAGGTGGAAGGAAAAGCATCAGGTGGAAGGAAAAGCATCAGATGGAAGGAAAAGCATCAGGTGGAAGGAAAAGCATCAGGTGGAAAGAAAGGCATCAGATGGAGGAAAAGCATCAGGTGGAAGGAAAAGCATCAGGTGGAAGGAAAAGCATCAGATGGAAATCAGGTGGAAGGAAAAGCATCAGGTGGAAGGAAAAGCATCAGATGGAAGGAAAAGCATCAGGTGGAAGGAAAAGCATCAGGTGGAAGGAAAAGCATCAGGTGGAAGGAAAAGCATCAGGTGGAAGGAAAAGCATCAGATGGAAGGAAAAGCATCAGGTGGAAGGAAAAGCATCAGATGGAGGAAAAGCATCAGGTGGAAAGAAAGGCATCAGGTGGAAGGAAAAGCATCAGATGGAAAGAAAAGCATCAGGTGGAGGAAAAGCATCAGATGGAGGAAAAGCATCAGGTGGAAGGAAAAGCATCAGGTGGAAGGAAAAGCATCAGATGGAAAGAAAAGCATCAGGTGGAAGGAAAAGCATCAGATGGAAGGAAAAGCATCAGGTGGAGGGTGTTCTCATGTCTTGATCCTTATTTATCAGGTCTTTGAAATAATTACTGGTAGCAGGCATGAAAATGTTAGAAGTGAAAACACAGTAATTGGCTGAAAAATAATAAATAAAAGTCTAACTCAGTTTCCAGCAGTTTTTGCCAATGTATGACTAATTTTATTACCAATCAATGTGTGTGTGTGTGTGTGTGTGTGTGTGTGTGTGTGTTCAGTTAAAATCTAATTAACAGTATCTTTTAACTATGTAAATTTATTATCAAGTTTTATACAAAGGTTTCTACTAACCAGGTCAGGTTTGATTTTCCCTAGTCAACTTGCAGTGTGATTGGCATGAGGCAATTGTAATTTCCAGTAATTACCAAAATTTTGTCAGTGTTTGAAATCAGTTATAGTAATTATCTACACTTTCTCAGTGTTTGAAATCAGTTTCAGTAATTACCTACACATTGTCTGTGTGAAATCAGTTTCTGCTTGCAGGTCATGTGCCAATAATTGTATGGTTAGTTAATTTGCTAGTGCTTATAGTCAACTCAGAATTATACAGCTGTAGGAAAAGCATCTCTGGATGACCAGCAAATGTTTTAGAAAATCAATAACTGTAAAAAGTTGCTGATCCTTCCGGCCAAAGAGAAATGTTTCTTTACTATGGCACATGGCACAGTATCTCACTTAAAATTGTTTAAGACAGAAACAGAAGAAAAAAACAGTTGTAGCATAATGAAAGAATAAATTAGCTTTGAAAATGAACTCACCAAACTGTGCCAAGGATATTTAGTGATCTAAAGAGAAAGAGAAACAAAAATACCACACCATATATTGGGTCCATCTTTCAAGAAGATATGGTGCTGTCACCGGTATTTGAAGATAAATTCTGTCTACTGTAAGAAAAAATTGAATTATTACTTGTATTACCATAACAAGCTATAATGTTATATGAATATGACTATTAATGTGTCCTATTTGTACTATTGGAATTTTTAGGGTTATTTCTTGTACAGTCATGTTGACTTCTTTTCTATTGTAGATAATACAGTTGGGTTTCGTTATGGCCAGTATTCATCTGGCAGTGTGGGAGTTGGAGAGCCAGATCAGATACCAATCATCTCGAATAAGATGAAAACAGTTGTCAAGGTTAAAGTTCACTTTACTGTTTTTTTCTGTTACATAAAGCCCCAAGCTTATAAAGTTTTCAATCTCCAGTGATCACAAGCTTAGTTCATAAAGGTGTTTAAAATTGGCATTGTAGAACTTTTTAAAGTATCATTCAAACATTATATGTATATTTTAACACTTGAAAGTATGTATGATTGCCTTTAACTTGTACTTAGCGTCAAGACATAACAAGAATATAGTTGGGGGTAAATAGAAGTTAAATAGCAAAAAAGATTTAAGTCTATTACTCTGTGTGTGATATGTCAGTTTTTAAGCTAGAAGTTTTTCGTCCCACCTGGGTAAGCATCTAGAAATAGAAGTCATATATATATATATATATATATATATATATATATATATATATATATATATATATATATATATATATATATATATATTGTTATGAGTTTAGGCTCTAATAAATGGTAACGAAGAGTGAAAAGAACAAGCATTTTTAAATTTAACAAATAATTTATTTCCCTGTAAAAAAGATTGTAAAAATGGAAAAAGAACTTTAAGAATCAAATTCCAAAATAATCCAAGAATAATCCACTAATTAAATTACAAAAGTCCTAGTAATGAAATGTTCTAATAGATTCAAGATTGAGTTCTGTTGGAAAACCAAGATGGAAGACTATGACATATGTTGAAGTCTGTTCTGAGTTTATCTATAGTTCCTTGTAGAATCACAAGATTATCACTCCGGTGTTGGAAATATGAATAAACTGTCTTTGTCCAAGAAAGTTTTATGAGCACATCAAATATTTCCAGGGATATGAATCAATCCTTTTAAATCCAAATGATCTGAATAATTGTTAACATGGATTCAAAATCTTGGCTACAACAAAAGAAAATTACTTAACGTCATTTGTAAAAGCCCAGAATTAACTATATTTCACTAAAGCAAAGATTGTATCGTATTTTATTACACAGTTTAGAAAAAAATTTCCCAATTGCAAAATCACAAAATGGGAGAAAGGAGTCACATAATCATTTATATCACGTACTCCTATCATGACCCTGACTAGAACCAATTTATGGAAAGTACAGACTTTAGTTTTGATTTGGTAATTAAAGAGATGTGCATAATTTTAACTCTGCCAGAATGCTTTCCTCCACTTGTAGTCAATATTACATACAAGGTTATGGCAATGATAGACATTGATGAAAAGGATGATTGTTGTTGTTATATGGTTTAACACCATTTTTTAGCACACAATAGGCTATACATGGCGGCCAGTATTAAAGGTGGAGGAAGAACCCAGGAAAACCCCTGGGAAGAACCACCAACACACAAGAAGCTACTGGCAAGCTTTCTCACATACCCACATTGGCCTAATCTGAGACTCGAACCCACGCAGACAGAGGTGAGATGACAGTGATCTGTAACGGAGAGTGCTTTAGAGCACTCAGCCACTCGAGGCCCCTGAAAATGATGAAAATCTGTCCATCAGAGTTTTAAGTACAGTTATCAAGGATTACAGAAACAACAAGGCATCTCTCAGATAAAATTTTAGACCCATGTAATTCAAGAACCTTCTTCTTGGTGAGTCATTTGCCTGCACCTTTCTAACTACATAAATCATTGCTCTGATGGCCTAGTGGATAGAATGACTGTCTCGGAGGCAGGAGGTCATGCGTTCAAATTTTTAGCCGAGTCATACCAAAGACTTACAAAAATGGTACTAACAGCTGCCTCGCTATTCGCTCAGAATTAAGAGGTTGGTGTTGGGACTGGTCAGCATGGTATCAGGATAATTTGACTGAGTGGGACATCTTGCAATATGTCTGCGGCATGATGCCCAAGTGCTAGATATTACTATAAACTGCCACACTGCAGACATCGTAGCAAAATGACTAAAATGTTGTCAAACTTATGCTAAAAATCCTAATCACACACATACTACATAAATCACATACCAATGTTTACCATTTAGATGTGTCCAGCCAAGACTATGTTGTTGCTAATGTCAGCATGTCTCTTTCGCTTTGTTATAAAGTGGACAAAAGAAATATTTAACACCAGATCTGAATTTGCCATGAAGGTCATGCCAACATCCTCCCTTCTCAGCCAACTAATTGTGTACATGTATAAATTTTTCTTTCTTTCAGAGGTTTCAGGAGTACATAAGGTCAAGTGGTTATTCTTCATATAATCCCGAGAATCATACAGGCCACTGGAAACAGCTGACTGTCCGGACAAGTCATCTGGACCATCTAATGATAATAGTGGATTTCCATCCTCAGCAACTACCACAGGTTAGGAGCAGACAAACAGTATTTTTGTTCTCAGTTTTAGTTGAAAGCAAGACATCATTATCTTTTTTCTGGCACAATGGTGATTGCCGTTAGATATCGATGTCAAGATATTTTTATTGATGTTTTAAATTATTCCCATGATCTACATGATAGATGGAGTGAACCTGGAACCTTAGCTGACTTGCAGCAGAGAGTACAGGTTAAGTTCAATTTTGGTACACAATGCCAGACATGATATTCTCAAAGCTCCTTGGTAGAGAAAAATGAAAGAAATTAAAATTTAAAACAAGGATGAAAGTTCTAAAAGTTTCATTATTTTAATTTTATTTATTCACTCGGCCAAAAGGTCAAGGGGGTTTATGGTACTATTTCTATTATGCATCATCCATTCTGCACTTTACAATGTTTGTCCATCAGTTATTAATTGCATGCTATCACTTTGGAATTCATATTTCTCCTTTGAATACGTTCCCCGATCACATTACTTTAGGGATATTAGCCTGCTACCTCGCGAATCCAGCCCTACCAAAAGACGAAAATTCGTCTTTCCTGTCTATGTCATATAGACAAAGGGCAATAACTCTTGCCCCTTACCTCCCCTTGCTACCCGCTAGGTGTCGCTTCTTTAGTTTTTTAGCTTCGCTGTACGCGAAAACACGTACAATTAGACCTCCAATGAATCCAAGCCATCTTAGTGTAAATTCTGACCATCCGAAGTTAAATTTGGAATTACTGTGTTGGATAATCATTCCTCTACAGGTTGTATACATTATTTTACAATATTTTCCAATTTGAGTGACTTTGTCACCTTTTCTAGACTTCGGACCAGGTTGCAACGTGGTCAAGCACACTTATGGCGGTACTAGCATGTAATACATGTAGCACTCAATAATTTCGCTTATTCCGTATGTAACGTTTACGATATTAGCGACTTAATAACATGCTGCATTGATAATTTGTGCTTTATTTACCTTCTTTGTAGTTTCAGTAGACTTCAAAAAAGTCTTTGAACGACCAAGTTGCGACTATTTAATGGCGGACTTCGTGTTGTAGTCACGAGTTCACGCGACACTTAATCATTTCGCTTCCTCCGTTAGTTACGGTTATGGTAATAGCGACTTAATAGCGTGCTGAATTGCTAATTGTGCTTTGTTTATCATCATTTTCGTTTCAGTAGACTTCGTCTTGAACGAACCATTGCAACACGCTCACGGCGATAACTAGTGTTGTCATTAAGAGTTAACATGGCACGGAATAATTTGACTACTCCGTTAGTAACGGTTATAGTATTATCGAATTAATAATATGCTGAATTTTTTAATTTGTGCTTTGTTCTCTTCTTTTGTTGTTTCAGTAGCAAAGTCGACAACGAAGGCATGAATGGCAAAATGGGTGTTGGCAATGTGGAAATGGAGGAAATTATGTTGACATGGTTTAGACTGCCCAGTGGGTGTAAATTTCACCGCAGGTCCGTGCATGGCTTTCGGGCCTGTAAGTCCGGACGCATGGAGTCTATGCTGGATCGATTGGATCCATTTTAGTATACACTTTTGCCGGCCGTCCAGCCGACACGGTCAGTTCAGCTGGCACTTCAGCAGGCACCAACCGGCACTACGCGTCCATCCGGCACCGTCCGTTAAGCCCAAATGGCACCGGACGGCCAGCCGACCTTCCAGCTTGCATCAACAGGCACCGGCCGTTCAGCCCAAATGGCACCAGCCGGCCAGCCGACCTTCCAGCCTGCGTCAACAGGCACCGGTCGTCCCGCCGACCTTCCAGCCGGCATCAACCGGCACTTGCCGTCCAGCCGGCAACGACCGTTCAGCCCAAATGGCACCGGTCTTCCAGCCGGCACCAGCCGACCATCCGGCAACGACCGTTCAGCCCAAATGGCACCGGTCTTCCAGCCGACCTTCCAGCCTGCATCAACAGGCACCGGCCGTCCACCCGGCAACGACCGTTCAGCCCAAATGGCACCGGTCGTCCAGCCGACCTTCCAGCCGGCATCAACCGGCACCGGCCGTCCATCCGGCAACGACCGTTCAGCCCAAATGGCACCGGTCGTCCAGCCGACCTTCCAGCCGGCATCAACCGGCACCGGCCGTCCATCCGGCAACGACCGTTCAGCCCAAATGGCACCGGTCGTCCAGCCAACCTTCCAGCCGGCATCAACCTGCACCAGCCGTCCATCCGGCAACGACCGTTCAGCCCAATTGGCACCGGTCTTCCAGCCGGCATCAACCTGCACCGGCTGTACATCGGATTTACATAGATTATAGTGATGTACCCGTCATTCAATCTGTACTACTGGTTACATATCACTACCATGAGAGAGATGTTATAGATGAATCTCCGTCCAATCAGACCATTCGAGAGGCAGGTGCCGGTCATAGCCGGACCTTCGCCGACATTCCGGCCGACCATATACCAGACAAATCAGTCGGTATTGCCGGTGTACACCTCCTGGCACGTCAAATACGTGACGGTGTGATTTTAAAACAAGGGAGAATTAGTGACATTATCAGAGATGACGGAATTGAGTTATCTATGCCACTTGGTATGCGCTACCCAGATATGGCAGCTTTACCAGAACAGGACTTTCAGGCCGACCATTCGCCAGTTCAATCAGCCGTTAGTGCCGGCCGTCCATATGTTCACGGCTTCTCCACAAGGGAGATTTAGTGAAAGTGTCAATTATGACAGAATTGCGTCATCTAGGTCACCTGGTATGCTGTACAGATATGAAAACAAGCTGTACCAGAACCAACATTCCCTCTGAGCGAATGGTAGATGGGCGCGCAGTGCTGGCCGCACTACACAAGCATTATGGAGATTTATATTAAAAATGATGACAATTCCGCTGCGAATGGATGCTTGAGTTGACCAGAACACGACTCAGCACACAGTGAGTGTGACGAAACACTTTCAGCCGTCCACAGATCAGGTCATGGACCGGACTGAGCTTAGCGCCACGGCCGCAGAATAAAAGATTTATAGGTTGTTGGGAACTTCAGAATGCCCAAAACCTCCTACTGCCACTCAAGACTACACAATTCAGGCGCCTGTAGATCTTGAATGAGGAGGAAGAGACGATGTCCTTCCTGCTTCTTTGCCAGTCGGAAAAAAAAAAAAAAAAAAAAATTCAGGAAGCTAACTTCCAGCGACGTTCTAGTGTAGCTGGTACGAAAACTCCATCAGACGCCTTCAGTACTGATCTCAAATGCCACGTCAAAGCTAGTCCGAAACGTACTCGATACGTCTTCATTGTTAGACTTGACTTCACTAGCCATTTTTATTCCAACTCCCTAGGCAAATCCAGCCATGACCACGCTTGTGAAGTCAAGGCCTGGATTGCTAGAGTTGTTAACAGGGCAGCTCACCATTCTATGACCAATGCGTTGACTGCTTCTGCCAACTTCGACCTGATACGATGTGACGTCTGTAGGTGGTCCACGTCGCGCAGGCCCCATCGTACTAGGATTTTACGGATGTCTCAGTTTGGGACACCTTTACACTGTGGGGGAAAATTGAAAAAGTTTGGAGGCAGGCAGCTCAGGAACTGCCCCTCCAACTCGTCACCCAACTTTCGCAGGCGTTTTGAAACAATCATCCCCTGACACAGCGGAGGGATGATGGGCGGACCGGGGAAAAGGGATCCTTATAATCAAATGTGTAATATAGATCCCAACCCAATGCTGGGAGTCAACAGTCTAATCAAGCTAGACGGCAACCCTACAGAGGCGGCAAGAACCAAAGTTTCTCCGCCTTCACGCCTCCTAACTCTAGACATTGACATACCCTGCACACCGCCAGCGGACTGCCTACCTGTGGGCAGCCGCCACCTGCAATTTCAGGACCACTGGACCACTTTATTACCTTAGAACATTTGGGTGACTCAGGTCATTTCGGAGGGACTTGGGACTTCATTTATCCATCCCCTCCTCTGTCCTCCTCTCCCCTCTTCATGGATGTATCGTCAGACCGGGAGAAGGATGCCTTTATATATATATATTTATATCTTAATAAACCTGCAATAGCTGGGGTTTTATTCATGGCTGTTTCTTATCCAGAGGCCGTTCATCGACCTGAGCCGCCTCAACCACCCTGAAAGTCAATGTGGCGATGGCGTGATCAAACCATCCGACGGGTATGCTGTCAGTCTAGATATGACCGACGCACATTTCACGTCCCTATCCCACGAGTAGCGGACATTTCTCCATTGTGCTTGTCGGGACTCGGTTTATCAGTTCCAGGTCATACCTTTTGGCCTCAACTTAAGCCCTTGGGCTAGTACTAAGGTTATGGATTACGTCGTCACCCTGTTCCGCTCGACTTCATCTATGGCGTCGGCAGTATATTTGGACGACATCCTCCAGAAACATCTGTCAAGTTCTACTGGGTCTCCGATCTACTCAATCTAGGCGATAGATCTACCCAGGAAGATTACAGTCAGCACAAGTATTCGCAAGCAACAGCGGCCAGGGGTGTTCCACCCCTGTCCGGACCGTCTTTATGTTCAAGCCTGGCTCTTGTCCAGACAGCCTTGCAAGACAAACAATTTAAATCTTTGATTGCGGAGAGAATCTCGAGAGCAAGAAGGCCCTCTACTCTGAAGGTTTACTAGGGCAAGTGGCATGTTTTCAGGGACTGGTACCATATCATTCACATTGTTCCTCTGAGTGTCACAATCCCTCAACTGGCCAACTTTTCTCTGGCTTTTCGAGGAGAAACAGCTGGCTCCAGTTATTATCAAATGCTACCGCTCCATGATATCAGACACATTCCGCCATTCTGGTACATGTGCTATCAGCCATGACAAAGATTTGTCAGATCTTTTAGACACTTTAAAAAATTCAGTCGACTTATATCCCTCACCCTGTTTCCAAATGGAATCTGTCCTGGGTTTTAACATGACTCAATTCAGACAGTATTGAGTCTTTAACCCACGATTAGTTAAAGCTACTATCATACAAATTGGGTTTCTTGATAGTCTTAGCTTCAGCATGCAGGGTGAGCGAGTTACATGTCCTTTCTAGTGACCCGAACTCTCTTCCGTTCCGATCAGAGGGTTTGATGGTCCTCTTGACGCAGCCAGGCTTCGTAGTCCAAAATAGATTACCATACATTGGCGATCAACGAGTCGTCATTAGCTCGCTTCTTTATAGATAAGTCAGGATCAACAGCCATGTAAGATCCTGTTTGTGCACTCTAGCACCATTTCAATGCATAGAGGTGAGTCAGGTCACATACAAGCACCTCTTTCTTCTGGTGATAGCTGGGACATGAGATATCTCCATTCAAGCCCTTGCTTCATGGCTGAAGTGGGTTATACGCTCGGCGTACTCTGAGGATTCGCAAATCAGTCACCTTATAAAAGCTGTTGGCTGACATGCAGAGTCAACCTTCTACAGTTTTATCTTCAAGTTTGTACTCGCAGAGGCAAACATTGATTCTAGTAGGTCCGGTGTTGGGCAGCCCAGACGCCCAACAGACCCATGTGCAACAATCAGCACAGCCTATTAGCTTCGCTGGATTCGCCAGATAAATTTTCGTAGGTAAGAAGATTTCAATAACTATCTTCTTAACCGTATAAAGGGGTCACATATCACGTGACCCTGGGCTGTGTTGCTGATTGAAAATTAGGAGACCGGGTTATCATTCACATGGGGAATCCAACCATCATTCCCTAGAGGATACCCGGGGTGGAGGTCGGATGCTCCGCATTCCCTCCTCCTATTACTTATTCTCCTAAAGTAATGTGATCGGGGAACGTATTCAAAGGAGAAAGCAAATTTTGTAGTAAATTATGTTTCTCTGAGAATACTTACCTGATCACATTACTAAGAAACCCTCCCAACCACCCCGCCATGCGAGCATCCTCGTGTTTTATATACCGCTCAGCTTAAAAACTAAAGAAGCGACACCTAGCGGGTAGCAAGGGGAGGTAAGGGGCAAGAGTTATTGCCCTTTGTCTATATGACATAGACAGGAAAGACGAATTTTCGTCTTTTGGTAGGGCTGGATTCGCGAGGTAGCAGGCTAATATCCCTAAAAGTAATGTGATCGGGTAAGTATTCTCGGAGAAACATAATTTACTACAAAATTTGCTTTCTGATTCTATATAAATCAAACTTGGAACATGAATTATTTAATATATAATGACATTCATGGAAGAGTTCACTAATGAGTAAGATTGATGGCTATTGAAGAGGTGATCTTTTGTCAAATTAATTAACTCTGTTACCACTCTGAATGAAGGCAGTATTTAGTTATAATTTTGAACAGATTTATAGCTGCCAACCATCACGATTTTGGCGTGAATTTCATGACTTTTTCAGCTATTCATGCCGCATGCAAAAAATTTATGAATTGCCCAAATTCTCAATTATTTTAAATATTTAATAAAATTTCCCGTTAAGCACTAATTGTGATATTGGCAGTTGCCAAAAAGGGTCCATTAGTGAACTATAGCTGATTGGTACAGTTGGCCCAGTTGCAAGCATTTTAGTGTATTTAATCTATATATAAGAGAATAGTTTTACAAATGCTTATAATAGAAACTGGGGCAGGTATATCTTGATGAAAGGTGGTTTAACTTTGCTGGGCTGGCTAGTAAGGAGCTACCCAATGCTGACACCAAATGGCGTCTGCGAATTCCAACTTTTTGATAGGTAATGAAGTCGGACCCTACACCCCAACATAAAATGTCCAGATATCACAGATATGGTGTGGCAAGGATCAGATGAAACTCAGACTAGAAAAAAGAAATATATTGCATAACAAGTGAAGTTTAGTTTTGGAATATACCAAACATTTGCCATGCATTCAGCCATCAAACACTGATGTACATTATACTCTTTGCACACAGTGTGCCACAAATATTAGCATTAGGCATGGTGGCAGAGACAATGTGAGGTGACACATTGGTAGCAAAAAAACACATAAAGGTTGGGAAAAATAAGAACTTGTAGCAGATTTCATCTCGGGAATATTTTAAGCCATTGACCGAAGAATTGCAAGGTACCAACGCTGCATCATTGTGAGTTTTCTTGTTGAACATAATTACCTTTATCAGCTGGAGACAATGCTAAACATGTGTTGCGACAGATATTCCCAGACTAATTTTTTTACCATTATTTTAACTAAGCCTGAAGGGTTGGCAGCTATGCAGATTCACAGTAATAGCATAATATCATTAAGATATTGGATGAATTCATTAATAACAGAGATCCACACATACATATGAGGAGCTATTGTATCTGATTGGCTGAACTCTAGAGATTGTATCAATATATTGGATGAATTCATTAATAACAGAGATCCACACATACATATGAGGAGCTATTTTATCTGATTGGCTGAACTCTAGAGATTGTATCAATATATTGGATGAATTCATTAATAACAGAGATCCACACATACATATGAGGAGCTATTTTATCTGATTGGCTGAACTCTAGAGATTGTATCAATAATATATTGGATGAATTCATTAATAACAGAGATCCACACATACATATGAGGAGCTATTGTATCTGATTGGCTGAACTCTAGAGATTGTATCATTAATATATTGGATGAATTCATTAATAACAGAGATCCACACATACATATGAGGAGCTATTGTATCTGATTGGCTGAACTCTAGAGATTGTATCATTAATATATTGGATGAATTCGTTAATAACAGAGATCCACACATACATATGAGGAGCTATTGTATCTGATTGGCTGAACTCTAGAGATTGTATTTTTGGTATGATTTTTTGTTTAAAATTTAGAAGATACATTTTATATCATTAAAGGTTTTTAACAAGTTCAGTAATGATCAGGATCCATGCATACTAATTACTAATAGTGATCTTGTTCCTGATTGGCTGAGTTTGCTGTTCTTCTGGGCATCATATTTCGGATACAGTTTTGATCGGACTTGAAATATATGCTTATGTCATTAAGATCTCTAATGAGTTCATTAATGAGTTAGATCCATGCATACAAGTTAGGTGATCTTGTATCTAAATGGCAACTCCAACTCCACCCCCTGGTATTCACATTTCTTAATACAGTTTTAATCACTCTTCAAATATTAATTGGCTAATATCATCAAGATCTTGGATGGATTCAATAATGAGCAAGATCCTTGCATATTAATTATGTAATCTTGTATCAGATCTTGAGCATGTGATTAGTCCTGAGATCATTTATCTGATCCTATTTTAATCAGACATGGTATATATTTATCTTGGATAATTTTGACAATTATCAAGATCCATGCATATTAATGAGGTTATTTTGAATCTAATTGGCTTGAATTTTACCTCTCCAGAAGTCATATTTGAATCACATTTGTATACCAAGGACCTTGACAGTGTGAAATTGAACAGGTAATCATGCATCTGATTGACCTTGATTCTAGAAGCATCTGTGTTTAATCAAACTTAAGATATATTAATGAGATACTTTGCATCAGATTGACCAGCATTGTTGCACCAGATGTAAAGCAAAATGGGCTGTGATCGATGGATGTTATATAACTGATTTTATTTTTAAGCAGAAAGATATTTTTAAGCTTCAAAGAATTTCAGATCAGAAGGACAAATGAGTGGTGCTTTATAAATTTGAAAAGAAGATTATGAGATTGACATAATACAATGCACAGACTGAGCTAATCATTCTGCTTGTTGCAGAATTTGTGCACTCTACGATTATTCTGCAAAAGTTAGACATGTAAGACTAGTTAAAGAGTGCTGTATATAAAACATTTGTCAGTATGTTTTGCGTTTGTATTCTGGTACTAATCGATTTTGCCCTTTGTGACATGACTTTTGACCAGCTGCAGTTCCATTTTAGTAGTATAAATAATTGAACACTTTTCATGCAGTGTTCTGTAATTATGGCATGTCATATATAGATCACACATGTTATGCTAAGATTTTATTGCCATTTATTATGCTGGGTTGGCATGCTTGGGTTATATCATTAAGATTTTGGATGACCTTGATTATGAGCCCGATAAAATGTGCATATCAAATATTATTGAGTACACATTTTTATCCGAATAGGTTAAATCAACATGATTTATTGTTTAGGAGATTGTTGTTACCTAGGATATGTTCCTGGTGTACTACATGAGCCTGCTTGGAGAAATGGTCAACAGTTATGTTAGCCAGGTGAGCCCACTTGGACCTTTTGTTCACTGTATTATATAAAGGCACAAAATTTAAAAACTATGGACTTTGACCTCTAGGTTCCAACAGCTATAATTATGATCATATTCAGTCTTGCTACTTTTGAATCCAGGTGTCAACCAGTACACTGTGTTGCCTTTCCTTTGTGCAGATGAAATATACTTTATCAGTTTATCTAATTATGACAGGAAGACATTGCATATTGCATAGTTCCTTGTGAAAAACAATATCTTTGATTATCATAGGAAGACTTTTTTAGCTCTTTGCCAAGAAAAGAATGTTGTGAGAAAATAGTGTCCTCTTTAGAACATGTAAACTACCATATATACATGCTTATAAATAGAGAGCAACAATACCATATATACATGCTTATAAATAGAGAGCAACAATACCATATATACATGCTTATAAATAGAGAGCAACAATACCATATATACATGCTTATAAATAGAGAGCAACAATACTATATATACATGCTTATAAATAGAGAGCAACAATACCATATATACATGCTTATAAATAGAGAGCAACAATACCATATATACATGCTTATAAATAGAGTGCAACAATACCATATATACATGCTTATAAATAGAGAGCAACAATACCATATATACATGCTTATAAATAGAGAGCAACAATACCATATATACATGCTTATAAATAGAGAGCAACAATACCATATATACATGCTTATAAATAGAGAGCAACAATACCATATATACATGCTTATAAATAGAGAGCAACAATACCATATATACATGCTTATAAATAGAGTGCAAAAACAAATTTCTATAATACAGATGTGGGTTATTGTAGCTTGTTAGGAGTAATCGCCAGACTTATTCCCTGATCTACAAGCACATTATGTGATGACAGATCAGAGTCTACGCTGTTTGATTTTAGACTCTACTTAAAAGCAAGAATGTATGGTACCGTACAATATATTACTGTGGAGACATTAGATTGTACCTTGGAGACTTTTGATTACCTCCAGTCATTATTTGTTTTATTTGTACTCTTATCTGGAACAAGGGCAAATTTCTTGATTAAGAATTAAACATAAAATCTAATCAGGATCTTTTGTTTACAGGAAATGTATGTATATTGTGTTGTCATTAAATGTTTTATCTTGGATTATATTTAAGATGAAAACTCATAAGTATTCTTATATAATTCAATTTTTTTTTTTTCAAGGATAAAATAGAATCTGAGAAAATTCATCTGCGTGAATATTTCACAGCTGGAGATGGTCAGGACTTGGGCATCACAAGCTGCTTTTTCAGGTCATATTCAGAGAAGTATGATTAAACTAGAAATGGTCTTTAGAGATGGCATTAACCGAAGTAGACAGTTTGGCTAAAACAGATGTGTCAGACAGACTCATGTTCTAAGAGATTATTAACACTATTTTTTTCTAAGAGATTATCACCACTATTTTTTTCTAAGAGATTATCACCACTATTTTTTTTCTAAGAGATTATCACCACTATTTTTTTTCTAAGTGATTATCACCACTATTTTTTTTCTAAGTGATTATCACCACTATTTTTTTCTAAGTGATTATCACCATTATTTTTTTTCTAAGAGATTATCACCACTATTTTTTTTCTAAGAGATTATCACCACTATTTTTTTCTAAGTGATTATCACCACTATTTTTCAGTGTCCCAGCCTTTACCTGCATGCTATAGACAGGTTTCTTTTTTTCTTCCTTCATTTGGCTTATAATACACTAATGTATCAGCAACATGATCTCACTATCTAAACTGTCTATGAAACAGTTGTAGCTTGGTATCTTTGCTAAAAAAGTCTTGGATAATCAAACTGTACACTGGGTATTTCATACAGCATCCTATGGATAGGTGTGAAATAATAATAATAATGAGGACTTTGTATAGCACCTAATCTTTAGAAACTCTTAAGTGCTTTGCAACATATATAATGATATGACTACAACAAAAAATATCTAAATAACAAACCTGTACAATGTTCTGATACAATTCACAATACAGAGCCTACAGTATGATACATTTTAGATGCACATATCAACTTGATGATGCTTCCATCTTTAGAAGGTTTGTTAGTGGTCGGTGTGCTATTTTATGTGTGTTGACATATTGGTTATATTTATAGTATGCAGAGTACAGGCATAGACATGGCATCCATGACAGGATAACAATAATATTTTCAAACAGACTACTTGCTACTTGTTGATGATTTTAATTCAACCTTTTAGGTCATTAAGGTAGCACCATTTGGTCAGATGCATGACTCATTAAGGTAGCAACATTTGGTCAGATGCATGACTCGTTAAGGTAGCACCATTTGGTCAGATGCATGACTCATTAAGGTAGCACCATTTGGTCAGATGCATGACTCATTAAGGTAGCACCATTTGGTCAGATGCATGACTCATTAAGGTAGCACCATTTGGTCAGATGCATGACTCCTCATGGCCACCATGCCCGTTGTTTTGCACTGCATGAATGCTTTAAAACATTCTATTACTAATTTCATGTCTTCACTTAAATTTGGAAGCTTTTATGGTATTGTCTTCAAAACATAAGAAATAGAGGAATTTACTCATCTAGAACAAGAATGGGGATGAATTCCCACAAAATCTGTCATACTTTACTTCCTGCATGATGCAAAAACAACTGTCACAGCCACAGGCACATGTTTTTCGTGTTAAAAAAGTAAAACTTGAAGAAGAAAAAAATATTCTCCTTCAATTAAAAAAAGTTAAAACTTTAAGCAAGGTGATAAACTATTGCTGTTTGAAATCTGCCCCCTTGCCGATCCTTTGCTATTTTTATTTATACAATTGGTATGTTCAGTCACTAATTAAATATCTCAACATCTAAATATTCCAAATTTGCTTCCCATGTATGATTTATTACCTTACAGATCATTCAATAACTACCTTTGTATGACACTCCTCTTTGCTTTGCCAATACTTCCTGTATGTCATGCACAGAATAAGCTACATTAAGTTCTAATTGGTGGTAATTGTTTATCCTTAAATGGAACAAACAATCACAATTAAATGTAACACATTTTACTGCATGACACTTTGGAAGTGTAGCCATCAAATTAGACTCAGGTATCCAAGATACAAGTCAAAAGAGTAAAAGTGGTTAATTAAATGATGAGTAAATGACTTCATTAAACTGGGTAACATGTTTGGAATGTCTCCTTCATGCTGAACATGCCGTTGGAATAAGATAATTAGCATGGAATTGGCCCGGAGGGGGGGGGGGAACAGGACATTATGAACCACATCACCTTGTGTTAATTTGTAGAAGGCAGTACACATTTCTTCTTTACTGACAAAATCGAGCAATTGTGCTTGCAACATCTGTCTCATGAATTTTCAGTTTAAAGAAAAAAGGTTAATGACTAATAAATATTCATAACTGCTGAATGTTAACGCAACTTGTGTAGGGTAAGTATTATTTTGTACTAAATCTTCTCTTGTACTGTTATTTGTGTCAGTATTGCAAAAGTATGAATGCATCGATGTATCATTAAATCTTTCCATCCTTACCGATGTATTCTCATGATTTTGTAGGGTACTGAATTTAATAAATTTTATGTTTGCTAAGTTTACAGACCTAATGCAAGATTATCTTCCTGTGATTATAATAGGATCATATCTAGAAATTAAACCTATGCATAGAGATCATACAACTAAGCTTTAAAAATGTGCACAGATATTGCAATATATGCATTCAGATGCTTCACAACTTATTCACAGACTTGTCCCTATTTCAAAGATATTGACGTAGGACTGATTGATTATGTGAGCTCATACCAGTTTGTCATTCTAATTTTTAGGTGTTCTGGGTTTTCTGCAGATGTATCGCATGAGCATTTATTTGGAGACAAGGTTTGGAGCTTTCTATTTTGCTAATTTCTTGGTAAATGCTGAAGTACTTTAGATGTGTAACTTAAAACATTTTGTATTTAGCTTACCTGTACAAAGCATGGAAAACCTATTATTCTACCCCAGACATCAGAATCAGCATCCACATATGTATAGCCCACTGCATCTCATCGATTTATTAATCCGAGAAGGTCACTTTCATCAATATATCATGCTTCACTGACTTTCATTAAATTTTTTTGTTATATCTCAATCATTGTTCATGCTTGAATCAACTGGACACTTACATGCATCTTCTATTTGTAATACAATCCTACAACAAAAGAAATTTACTGCAACCTTAAATTTATTCTATAACAGCATAGGGTTAGTTTTTGCATGTAGCTCATGAGCAGAGGTTTTTATATGTTTATCATTGAGCATTATTAAATTACAATATCAGTCTGTTCCATATTTTATTTCTACAAAGTAGCTCAAGTTCCTCACCATGTCCCAAACTTTGCAACTAATTTCCATTTGGAAACCTTCTAATTTGGGGCCCAGAAGGTCAATGATCAAGGTCTACTTAATGAGTAAATACAGTTTCTACACAATTATGTTTTTACCAGATACCATGATCAAACCTTGTAAATATCTTGCATTTGAGGCAAGAATGCAAGCTTTTGATTTTTTGGTCAAAAGATCAAAAATCCAAATCACAGTGACTCTACAACAAAAATGGTTTCCAAAGATATCATGAGTTCTTTACCACCTGCCTGGATTTAATTTTTGTAAGTGACATACATTTGAGACAATGAAGACACTCTTGATCTGGAAGTTTATAGCAAATGTCAAGGCCAGGATGACTCCAAGAATGAAGATGTTTGTCACAAAATAACTCTTGTGTTTTGCTGTCTATGTCTATAGTTTGTGGAAATCTTGCATTTGAGTCAAGAAAGAATCTTTTTTGATTTTAGAGTCAATAGATCAAAAGTCAAAGTAACTAAGATTGAATGATAGAAACATATTTTTACAAATAAAATTGCATTAGGGATGTAGTATACTGTTTATGTTATTTGCATCTTGTATACATACTGTTACATATGTAATCATAAAACTCGGTGAGGACATGCAGCTTGATGAGTACTTCATTCGCAATACAAAAATAGGCCAGTGTGACCCATAGCTTATGTTTACAAATTGATAATTAATAATGTCAATACGTAACAATTCTAAAAAAAATCTACACACAACATCCATGACTTTACCTTTTAATCAATTCACATAAACAACTAAAGTTGTTCTTTGAATAATGTCACGTTCTCCATCACTCAATTTCAGCACATAACAGAGAAGCTGCTTGATCTACAATTCAGGATATCTCCAGATGCTTTCTTTCAAGGTATGTGACTTTATGTTTCACAAAAATGAAATGCTTCCATGGTAAATGACATGCATACTGAGCCATACACAGCATATCACTTTTTGTACATTTTGTTCTAGTAATTATTCTACATATGCCTTAATATTCCCAGGGTTGCATCCAGAGTGGCTATTATTACTTTCCTTAATTATTTAGTAAATTACATTTCTCTAAGAATACTTACCCAATTAAATTACTTAAAGACCATGCCATTCACCCCACTGTGTGAGCATCCTCATTTGTAGTTCACGCGGCTTAAAACTGCAGTTGTGGCAAAAGGGGAAATAATTATAGTCCTTTGTCTAGTTCAAATAGAAAAGACAAAGTTTTGCCTTTTAGTACGGCTGGATTCAGGAGGTAGCAGGCTCATATTACTTAAGTTAGTGTGATTGGGTAAATATTCTCAGAGAAATATAAATTAGTAGAAAAATTAGCTTCTTTGGTAAACAGTAAAACTATTTCCAGTGCATATTCCTTTTAATAAGTGAAATGAGATATCTTGTACATGATTATACTGCAGAGTTCCTGAAATTCCTTGACTATTGTTGGAGCAGTTTTGGTAATTTCCACATGTATGTAAAAAATAACACAAAAAAAACAATACCTCACCTTCATCTTTTGTGCTTAAAATCAGACAATCATTTACATCTCTTCAATGAACACAGGCCATTTGTCGTTACAATGCTGATGTTATATATAAGGTAGTTGGACTTTGACTGTCAGAAATGCAGGCATTCGCTTCGAATCACTGGATATAGACAAGACTCCTGTCAAAGTAATGCTAATGTCACATGTTCTGTACTTGGACATTGTATTGCTGGAATGGAAGGATATGGTGTTGAAATTACCAATACTACTTGTATCGGTTGTGCAGTAATGCAAAATTATAGCTATCAGCATTTGTTTCAATCAGCTTAGGGCTTACTTCATTTATTCTTTCTTTTATCTTCTATCTTTTGTTAGAATTGTTAAGCTGTTTTTTGGTGATTGCTCTTTACCCATGAATGGTTTATTCCCAAATTTGGTTGAGGCAGTTTTGCAAATGTTGCTAAGTTCACCTGTTGCTATGTTCATCTGAAGTACATTATGAAGTAATACCAATGTAAACAATTCAGTTAATGTGTGTTTCAAGCCAAAATACAAGGATACTGAATTTCTTAAAAATTTGATTAGCATTTATACTTGCTTTTTAAGTCGACCAGTTTTACTAAAAAGCTATTAATGCAGGGTGGGGGTCATCATATAAGTGAGATATAAAAAAAAGAATTTAAAATCTGACCTTACCATAATGACTGTGTATCTAAGGAAACTATAAATCTGTATATATCTAGGGAAACCATAATTATTTTCCAAAGTAATTTTTTTATGACCTATAAATGTTGAGACGTGAAAATATAGCAATTTTTTCATGTGTTATAAGTCATGGGACACCAACATTTTTTGTACTAATTGATCCATGTAATACAATACATTTCAAAAATAATGCCTTTTAAAATAAATTTAATGCAGTCAGAACTCCATTTTAGTTTCCTTCGATGTTAGCGATCATAACCATTTAGTATACTTAGTTGTATGGTAATTGTGCTAATATTATGCAGTACAATGCAATTAAATACTAAAGGACTTTGCCACAAGACACAGTGTCCTCTAACCCATGCCAGTTTAAGGCTTATGGTTGCTGGCTTGGATTGCTGTCAGAAAACAAAAGAAAAATCTGCCAGTTATAAACAAAAAAGATACAAAAATAACCAACTTGCAAATGTATTTATTTTTAGCTTCAAATTTTCTTTTAAACTTGCACATCTCAGTTTTTTTAAAAAACATTTTAAGAAATTTTATTCCCATCCTAGGATGGGTAAGTAACGTAATTTTTTTTATAGAGGTCTTATTTGATAAATACAACTTTAATCATTTAGCATCAAAAAGTAGTACTTCATTGTGTGGACAATCTGCAGAACTATTTTTGTTTTCCTCTGTAAAGTGTATAAATATTATCCCATTATTTTGGTACTTGTCATGTTGAATCCCTTTGATCATATCATGCCGTGTTCATCTGTTCTGTTTTGGCAATCCTTTGATGTGATTTCAAAGACTGTAAGATGAAAGTGTGTCTTGCAGATCCCAAGCTCAACCTGTACGTAAATAATGGTCCAAATTTATGAACAGTCCGTGTTGTATCAATTACAGTGTACTTTGTAAGTTTAATATCATACATCGGGAATTACTAACTTAGCTGATTGTAAGTGGGTGCAAAGAATTTATAAAGGGATGAAATATGAAGTGCTCAGAGACTGAGTTGGTATCTCATTGGGTATGTAATGAGTGGGAGGAAGTTCCCAGTGAGATGGTGGTCAGATCATTTAAGGAACGTGGTATTTCCAATGCTTTGGATGGAACAGAGAATGACAGACTCTTCAGTGTGATTTCATTTTAGACAAGAAAAACACTGAAGTACCAACAAATGGAAGACAGTGGAGGAATTCAGAACTTTAGTTAGTAACTCTGACGATGAAGATGAATTCTTGGGCTTTGAACCAGATGATATAGTGACATTTACATTTACTTTTATATTAATTTATTATGAGATATTGTGTATCACATCATTCTGGGTTATGATTTTTTTACATGTCATTGTCATAATTCGTTGCATGAATTTATTACATAAATGGATTAAAAATGTAAAGCATTATGAATTTCATATCATAAAGATGGACAAATATTAAGTTGTCGATTTATTTGTATATATTCAGCACAATAATAACAATGTATTTATTCATTGGTTTTGACTTTATTGGTCCAATCTGTCTGTCTGTCCCTCTTTCAAGTCTGATTGATTTATTGTTCCCCAAGTGCAGCTCTATCTTACTGACCACAAGCCATCCCTTGTGGATGGATATGACTTGCAAAAGTCACCACAGCTTATGGGAAGGTCATAGAGAAATTCCCTTTTTATATCACAAAAGTAGGGTGGGAGCGATTTATTGTTGAATCAACTTATAAGCAAGTATATATGGTACATTTTATGAAAACAGTGAAATGACAATGAGAATTCATTTCTTGGCTTTATGCTCCATATCTTCTTCAGCTAAAGTCACAAGATCATAAGAGTTGTTTGGATTTAATTGTAAATGACCGCAAAGTGATTTTGATATTTATTGTCTTTATTTTAATCTTCTCAGTCAACTCACTTGGAGCTGAAGTTCTGTACACTGAGGTTGCTGAATGGTGTGGATGTTCCCCCAATACAACAGTTCTGGATATCTGCTGTGGAACTGGTGCCATTGGCCTGACAATAGCTAAGGTACCATTTTTTTTCTGAATAACAACCTGCCATTTTTGTATGTTAAAAAAATTGCTTAGAAATTTAGATGGAAATTTTTAAAGGTTAATATGATGTAATGTTTTATGCTTCTACCAAATTTTTGTATTGTGTCACCCATGTTACATTTTATTTTAAGACAGAAATGATCATCATTGCTCTGTTAATATGGATAGAGAAGAGACATTGAAAAATTGCCTCTGGAGCTCTAGCATAGATATAGTCATATATTGTATTGTGAGGATGCTCACATTGAGGTTGGTTTAGAAGTTCTTGATGTTAGCGGGTAAGTGTTCTCATAATGGTGCCTATCTGAAATCCAATATGGCCGTCAATGCAGCCATCTTTAAATTCTTCTTATCACAGCAACACCTGCTTTTAATGCTAAGCCTAACCTTCTCTGCTATGACAGTTATAAAATAAACAAAATAATATAAGGTTTTGTTAGTAAACAAGTAAAGATTTGGAGTTACGCATGTCTTTTTCTCTATTCTTCAGTTTGATTAGTTTTTACAAAAGTTAATCCTCCAGTAAGTTAGAGCATATATTTTTAGGATGTCGGTTTTCATTACTGCATAATAACTTTGGTTTTACATGATCCAACTTGCCAAACGTTGTTGATTGTTTGTACTTTGAAAAAGAAGTATTATATAGTAGCATTCTGTGGCACTTTAGCACAGCAATAGCAATATGGTGCCAGCTAAAGGTAGAATGGGCCTCTTTTGGGGGGAATTAAGAGGTCAGAGATCGGGGTCACGGAATGACAGAAGCAAAATTATGTCTGCATAATAACATTAGTTCCACTGAACAGACCTAGACCAAACTTTGTCAATGTACTTATTATAAAGGAAAAAGTCAATGATCATGGTTCAAGTTCATGGATCACAAGGTAAAATACAAAAGCTGCTATGTTTGAAAGAAGAAAAATGTTGGGGTTTTGTATTGTAACTAACATTTTAGACCACATACCTTGACCAACATTTTGGGAGGGCCTGTCAGTTTAGGGTCAAAAGGTCAGTGTCACTGTGGCCCTTAGAGGAATTGATTCAACACAATAATGTTTGTTCCTGAGTAAAAGTTGATCCTATCTTGTGGATTGCTTGCACTTAGGGCAAGAAACCTATTGATTTATGACTGAAGATCATGGTCAGTCTAATCAGAATATAGAGGTTTCTGCAGTACAAGTTAAGTTCAAGGCCATATACTTGGACCAAAATTCAAGGTCAGTGAGACATGTTGAACGTCTCATGAGTCAACACTACCCCACTGGTGCCTACACAGGAGACTTTCTATGGTACTGTTGTTAAAGAAAGAGAAGTTTTGCAGATATTCCATCTTAGCGCCATTAAATGCTGGAATTGGAATCTGGTTTGTAGACATTTAATCCAGAGATTTATTGCTTGGTGTCTAACCCATCATCCCTTTTTTCATATTCCTCAGAATGTGGAGAGAGTAATTGGTGTTGAAATGTGCTCAGATGCAGTTGAGGATGCCAAATGCAATGCTGTATTGAATGGTATGTATCATATATATTGTATAAACATTTGAATTAACTCAACTGGTCATAGGATTGAAACCTTACACACATCCATCCCTTGGTCTAGTTGGACCTAAAATGTAAATGGTCCTGCTTGGACATCCATTATGGCTGTCACAGTGGCCATCTTGAAACTCTTGTTATTACTACTTCAGATGAATGGATGGTCATGTCAGCATTGAGATTTCAATGAAAGACATCTCTATATTTAATTTGCATTGTTTATTTTTTTTTAAATTCGTTATATGCTACATTTAATTTTAGCATTCATGGAAATAGAAACTTGGATTTATAGTGAAAGTCAAATAAGGAAATATTCTTGGATTGTATTATTGTGATTCAGCAAATGGCTTGGCACATCATAACAATACAGCCATCACAGGAACATCAACACTTCCAGCATTGGATTCATTTTGGAATACCACTAAAGTTTATTGAGAACTTTAATCATTAGGACTTGTATTAGAAATTCTAGGATTATTTGGAATTTTTTTAAAAGTTCTTTTTACATGTTTTGTTTTATTTCTATGAAAATAAATTATTTGTGAACTTTACAAAACATGTTTGTTTTTGCTCTCGTTTATTCCGTAGTTTAAGCCACAGAATTGTAAAAAAAAAGATTTCTTATGATATCTAGTTGGTCTTAAAAGAAAGTGGTACCAGTCTAACATCAAATATGGCCATTATGACAATCATCTTGAAAATCTTATCACTAATTTAATGGATTGTCATATCAGTTTGGGTTTTTCCCCTAAAAGACTTTTAATGTAAATAAAAATGATGCCAATCTGAAATTTAATTTGACTGCCATAGTAGCCATCATTAAAATCTTGTTGACAATCCACATCAACAGAAAGTCATTTTGAAGTGGAGTTTTCCCCCAAAAGATTTTTTATGTCAGGTTGTTCCTGAATGAAAATGGTGCCGACCTAAAAATCAAAATGTCCACCACTGCAGCCTTCTTGGAAATATTATCCCTAATCATGATTGGAAAGACAGAATACTTCTTATGATGTCTTGTTAGTTTTAAATAAAAATGGTGTAAGTCTGATGTCGATTAAGGCTGCTACAGTGGCCATCTTGAATTTCTTATCACTACTTCTCCTTAATGAATACTCATATCAGCCTGTGATTTCGCTTCAAGATTTATTTCATTGTGTTGTTGATTCTAAATTAAATCGGTGCTAATCTGTTGTCTAGTATTTTCCCATTTTGAAAAGCTTTTGTTACTCCTCTTAAATGGATGTCATTTTAAAACAAGTTTTTCATCAGAGGAGTTTATAAACTGCCATACTGCAGACATATGACTGAAAATTTGTTAAAGCTACGTTAAAAATCCAAATCTCATCTCATCTGAAGAGTTCTTATAGTGTCAAGCTGGTCCTTGTTGAAAAAGACTAACCTGCAGTATGGCATTTCGTAAAAATATAAATACAGGATAGGCAATTGCAACATTATGGGACAACATCAAAGTTTCAATACTAAGACACCAATATGTAAACAAGATCAATAATGTAGTAATGCTTGCATCATTGGTAACCATCATCATCATCATCATCATCATCATCATCATCATCACTTAACTGAGCCAGTTGTGACATCACTGCTTTGAATATTAAAATAAATCCATAATGATATACGTTCTAGCTATAAATTGTGTTGTAAACTGATCATTTCAGCAACTCACACCATTTGCTTTCCCCCATATAACAGGAATATCTAACTTGACATACCACTGTGCTAAAGCTGAAGATGCGATACCACAGATCATGAAAACAATCAAGTCATCAGAAGTCATTGCAGTTGTAGATCCCCCACGAGCTGGCCTACGTAAGTTGGTTCTTAGAAAATTCCTATAATTTTGGCACTGTACATAGGGAAATTTTTTGTGATCAAATTTTTTTTGTTATTTTAGTTGTACTGTCACACTATAGCGTCCATCTTGAAAATCTTGCTACTTTTCCTGAATGGATAGTCATATCGGCATTTGGATTTTATTGAAATACTTCTTTCAAGATGATCATAAATTAATACGTTGCCAGTCTGACATTCAATATGGTTTCCATGGCATCCTGGTAGAAAATCTTGTAATTGCTAACCTTGAATGCATGGTTTTATCAGCATGAGGTTTTCATTGAAAACATCTTATAATATCTAGTTTATCTTCCTTAACAAAAATGGTGTGGGGCCCTGAGTGGCCAAGTGGTCAAAAGCGCTGACCGTTATGGACCACTGCCATCTCACCTCTGTCTGCGTGTGTTCGAGTCTAAGATTTGGCAAATGTAGTTATGTGAGAAAGCTTGCCAGTAGTTTCTCGTGGGTCGGTGGTTCTTCCGGGGGTTGTCCGGGTTCTTCCTCCACCAATTAATACTGGCCGCCATGTATAGCCTATATTAAACCATAAAAACAAAAACAAAAATGGTGCCTGTTGGATGTGCTGTTGAATACACAGTCTTGAAAATCTTATCATCAGTACTTTTCCTGAATGGACTATTACATTAAAAGATGCTTTTGTAGTAAAAGACCTATTATTATGTCCTATTAGTCCTAAATGATATATTGCATTTATCTGACATCCAGTATGGCAGCCAGAATATCAGAAGAATATTGTGAATAATACCACCATGATAACTTTGTATCCAGAAGCAATACCTATGGATTAAGCCAGTTTGGCATGACTACCTATGGAATTAAGCCAATTTGGCATAACTACCTATGGAATTAAGCCATTTTGTTATGACTACCAATGGATGTAACCAAGCTTGGCATGACTAAGAAATAAAGCAAGCTTACCATGACTACCTAAGGATGTCAGGGACCCCAGGTGGTCGAGTGTTCTAAAGTGCTCTCCGTTACGGATCACTGGCATCTCACCTCTGTCTGCGTGGGTTCGAGTCTAAGATTCGGCTAATGTAGTTATGTGAGAAAGCTTGCCAGTAGCTTCTTGTGGGTTGGTGGTTCTTTCTGGGGGTTTTCCCGGGTTCTTTCTCCACCAATAATACTGGCCTCTATGTATAGCCTATCGTGTGCTGAAAAATGGCGTTAAACCCTACAACAACAACCTAAGGATGTAAGTAAGCTTGGCATGACTACCTAAGGAAATAGGCAAGTTTGCTGTTACTACCTAAGGATGTAACCAAGCTTGGCAAAACTAAGGAAATAAGCAAGCTTACCATGACTACCTAAGGATGTAAGCAAGCTTGGCATGACTACCTCATACATGCCAACCATTATGCCTTTGGCGTAATTGTTACGCTTTTTTTCACAAAATTACGTATTATGCATAAACATATGTGGATTACGCTTTTTCGGTATATCCATCTTCCCATAAAATCAATTATTTGTTTTCTCAATTTTATTAACATTCCATTAATCCCACAGACCGTATTTTAGAAAAGACTGCTTTTACGTAACTACAATATAAGAGTATGCTTGTCTGTGGACTTGCATGCACTTTCCTAATGGTATCATGTTATATTTATAGCAAACCTTGTTCTACTTTCAAACTTTCGACCTCGAATTCTATTTATAGCATCTGTTTGGCTTAGTGAGTAGAGAACAGACTGGTTTTCTAAATTTAGTCTTTATGTGCAGATTCTAATTCATATTTACAGCAGAACCAGTCTAAAGGTATTTGGCACTAAAAAGTATATTTTATTTTAGTTGTTGCATATATGAGAGCAAAAATATCTCCTTTAAAAAATTTCACAGATGGTTTCGAAAACGGCAAACAAAAAAATAAAATAAAAAATAACAATCCTCTAAATATGAAGTCATGAATGCAGCATCACCTGACATCTATTTCAGGCCGTGTGGAAAGAACTTTAATATTTGGCACTAAAAGTCTTAAGATGGATTCTAGTTGATGTGTGTAAAGCTAAAAGTGCTACTTATGAAAACTCGAAACAGTAAAGGATGTAAAAAGACAAGAGGGGCAAATAAAACATTGTTTATTGAAATTTTACCATGTTATATGTGGATTACGCTTTTTCTGCCTGGATTCCACTTTTTTACCACTTGGATTAAGCCTTTTCCTTGTCAGGGGTTGGCATGTATGCTACCTAAGGATGTAAGCAAGCTTGATATGACTTCCTAAGGATGTAAGCATGTTTGTCATGATATTGAGACAAGTTCAGTAATTTTCTGTGTAATCAAGTTAAGTGTCAATGACCATGCTTAACATTTTTGTAGTGCACTAAACTCAAACATGAAAAAAGTAGTTACCAGATTTGTTTTGTTGGGGTTTCCCAAGAATATAGAGTTGTTTTCAGTACTCTTCAGTTCAAAAGAAGAAATGTTCTTATCTTTGATTCCAGGAAATTCTTTTCAGCCAATGGAGTACTAGTCACTTCAAGTGATTTTTTTTTTTTACTATTTGGCACAGGGTGGTTAAGTACATTCCAAGCATATGACATGCCATCATCTCTCGGTAACTAAGATTATTTTGTGTTTCTAATAATTAGGCACTTTATGCTCTTCTGGCCTTTTAAACTTGAAAATGCTAGTCAAACTATGTAAAAACACATATCTCGGATTTGAATATTAAGAAAACATTAATGAAATCTAAGTATATATTGCCTTTGACAGTATTGGGCCAAGCTGGGCAAAATACTTGGCAGGAAAAGATGGTTTAACAAACAACATAAAAGGGGACAAACTTTTGTGCAACAAACTAGTATATTTCCTACAGCCTTTTTCCTAAATGTATATAGATTATACAAAGGCATATACAATGTATATAGATTGATTATACAAAGGCATATACAATGTAAATAGTTTATACAAAGCATATACAATGTATATAGATTACACAAAGGCATATACAATGTATATAGATTGATTATACAAAGGCATATACAATGTATATAGATTATACAAAGGCATATACATTGTATATAGATTATACAAAGGCATATATAAAGTATATAGATTATACAAAGGCATATACATTGTATATAGATTATACAAAGGCATATACATTGTATATAGATTATACAAAGGCATATACATTGTATATAGATTATACAAAGGCATATACATTGTATATAGATTATACAAAGGCATATACAATGTATATAGATTATACAAAGGCATATACAATGTATATAGATTATACAAAGGCATATACAATGTATATAGATTATACAAAGGCATATACATTGTATATAGATTATACAAAGGCATATATAAAGTATATAGATTATACAAAGGCATATACAATGTATATAGATTATACAAAGGCATATACATTGTATATAGATTATACAAAGGCATATACATTGTATATAGATTATACAAAGGCATATATAAAGTATATAGATTATACAAAGACATATACAATGTATATAGATTATACAAAGGCATATACAATGTATATAGATTATACAAAGGCATATACAATGTATATAGATTATACAAAGGCATATGCATTGTATATAGATTATACAAAGGCATATGCATTGTATATAGATTATACAAAGGCATATACAATGTATATAGATTATACAAAGGCATATACATTGTATATAGATTATACAAAGGCATATACAATGTATATAGATTATACAAAGGCATATACAATGTATATAGATTATACAAAGGCATATACATTGTATATAGATTATACAAAGGCATATACATTGTATATAGATTATACAAAGGCATATACAATGTATATAGATTATACAAAGGCATATACAATGTATATAGATTATACAAAGGCATATACAATGTATATAGATTATACAAAGGCATATGCATTGTATATAGATTATACAAAGGCATATACAATGTATATAGATTATACAAAGGCATATGCATTGTATATAGATTATACAAAGGCATATACAATGTATATAGATTATACAAAGGCATATGCATTGTATATAGATTATACAAAGGCATATACAATGTATATAGATTATACAAAGGCATATGCATTGTATATAGATTATACAAAGGCATATACAAAGTATATAGATTATACAAAGGCATATACAAAGTATATAGATTACACAAAGGTCAGCCAGACATATTCAAGCTTATAATTATTATGTCCACTGAAATTAACTTTGAATCTTTTATTAAAAATTGAATCAATTGTATTTTGGCATCCTGTCACATTATCAGGTTAATTCTCATAAATGAATTTCAAAATGGCCGCTTCAGTGACACATCTACTGATTTTTCCTGGAAAAGGCTAAGGGTTTCTCTGATTATTTAGCATAGCAGTGCCTAATCACCTCACTTGAAAATGTTTGTCAGAGCTAATCTCTTAATTATATTTCCACACATTTGTCATTATTGTTTTAATTATTTCTTTGTTAAGAAGAAAGGAATGAATCACCTTTTATTTTCATCTTTGATCTTGTTTTTAATGTAGTATTGCCTGAGCCTGCCAAGCCAACAGGATATTCAGTTCTTTTGTGTTTATACTTTATTTTGGTGTGTATAATACATACCCCAATTTTTTACTCGGCAGGGGAAAGGGGGATGCAATTTGTCTATACAACACATATGTGATATGTGACATTCTAAAATCTTGATAATTTCACTCAGTTGTACATAGAGTTTTGGACAGTGAATGGAAATAGTGGCAATATTGATGAATAGTATATCTTTCCAAGTATATGGATGGCCCTTCGAAAACACGACATCAAATTTTACCTTTAAATATACCATGTTGAGTCAATTAAACAATGCTGACTGTATTGTAACAGTGAAGCAGAAAGACCAATTTAAAATGAGAAAGAAAACAAAGAACCGAGTTCATTTTCTAAAGAAAAGTACATAAATAAATTGCAAATTTACCTTTACATAGACAAAGCAAAATGACTACCAGTATGTTTAGCATATCAAAGCTTTAGCTGGCACCAATTACCTTGAAAGACCATGCTGAGTCAGTGAAGCACTGTCAGTTTTAAAAAATACCATGCTGTCAATTCACTGAATCACTATCAATTTTTAAAAATACCATGCTGTCAATTCACTGAACCACTATCAATTTTTAAAAAATACCATGCCGTCAATTCACTGAAGCACTATCAATTTTATAAAAAATACTATGCTGTCAATTAACTGGAGCACTATTAATGTTTAAAAAATACTATGCTGTCAATTCACTGAAGCTTAAAAATACAGTGGTGTTTATTCAATATTACTTGCTATATTCTAACAAATAACCAAACTCATTTTCTAAAGAAAAGTAAATAAATTTTAAATTTACCTAAATAGATGCATTGTAACTATGTTTATCATGTCTGAGCTTAGCTAGCACTGTTTTTCTTGAAAAGACCAAAGTAAGTTATTGAAGATTGTAATCACGACATAGTTCCAAAGATATATCAGATGCTGTGATTTAAGATGAAATAAAAATAAGAATAAAAAGAATAAAATTTTTTTCCAACTTTGTATATTAATAAATTATTTTGTTTCACTATGTCATTGTTACTGTAACAGACTAACCATAGTCACCAAAACTATGTAACTATAGTCACATAAATTATGTACCCATGGTCACCAAAATTATGTCCCCTAAATGTGCTTCAAATGAGAACATTAACATTGCTAAAATTAAAAAATAATATATTTCAATTCAACCAAGAACAAATGAAGAAAAAATGTATATGATCCACAATTATGGAATACTCAACATTTACGATACAGTTAGAGTAATCATTATGTTTGGTAAGCAGCTATGTGGTTCTTTGCAGCAAGAAGTTAGCAGTCATTATGTGCGTGTATTGGGTCTCGGTCAGAACAAAACACTACACAGTGATGAGAAATAAAATAAGTTTATTAACATTAGCAATCAATGAACAAAACTTTCAAGGTTTGTAAACATTATTTATTTCTTTAATAAGGCTAGTACCTGTTAACAATTTAGTTACAATACAACATGTGACAGATTTCCAAAATAAAAACGTTTCTTTTTGTTCTTGTATAAAACATACAGTTCTGACTGAAAATAAGAAAATAAAGTGAAAAATTGCACATTTTACACAGCTAAATATAGTAACCATGAGGTGAAATTATAAAAAAAATAAATAGAAATGTTACCTTAATTGAATCACTGGTATTGGTTCCCATATGTCCAAACAACACAGTTGAGAAAAAATTTCATATGAAATACAAAGTAAAACTATGAGTAAAAGCTTTTATTATTGATATAAAGAAACGAAGACTGGATTTATTTCCGTGATGGATAGTTATGAATAAAATTTCTCGAAATCATTCACAGATCTTTGGGTGTTTATTATTATCTTTTTGTCCATCCATTCATCCATCCATCCTTTTGTCTGGCACACAATCCACCTATTTTTTTTATGGATTACCTTGAAATCACTTTGTACCTATATTTTTGTTAGAATTATTTTCTGTTTTGTCTTTACGCAGTGTACAACAAAGTCTCACTTTGTAGCAGTGTATAATACAAACTCACATTGTAGCAGTGTATAATACAATCTCACATTGTAGCAGTGTATAATACAATCTCACATTGTAGCAGTGTATAACAGTCTCATATTTGGTTTATATTATGGTCATCACTTGAAGGTGTACATGTGAATAAATCACTTTGCTTCCCCAGTTTTTGTCACATTATTACCATTTTTCATTGTTTTATTGCAGTGTATGACACAGTGTTGTGTATGCAACTGTCTTAAAAGTTTTTAATGCATCGCTGTGACACTGGTTAAGTATTATTTTCATCCCCTGAAGGTACTTATGTTGACCTTGACTGGTTTGTCAATTTTTTTGTAGAGTTATTGACCCTTTTGTCATGTAGCTTAATTCATTGCAAAACACCATCTTTTTCTGTATTGTCATGAAACTTGGTAAATGTTACGATCAATACTTGAAGATGTGCTCAGAATTACTGTTCACTCAACTTGAATGCCTTTTTTTAAACTTATAGCTGAATGTAATGTATGACAAAATTTTCAGAGTGCAACTATCCTCACACATTTCATTGGTTTACCATGAAATTTTTTGAATTGCTATGATTATCATTTGAAGTTATGCATTTCGGAGTTGTTGTGGTTTTTTTTATACTTTGAGTCTAATGTAGTATATGACAGAACTTTCTGAATACAATTAATATCCCGTTTTCAATGAGTTGCTATGAAACTTGACATTGCTCATATAATTCTTTCTTAGATTTTGCAATTTATGTCTAGCATTCAATATGACCACAATAGTAGTTAATTTTAAAATCTGTTCGCTCAGAAATGTCAGAGAGGCTTTCAGTACTCTGCAATGAAAAAGAACAAATGGTTTGAATTCATTGAAATTCTTTTTACCTAATTTAGCTAGTCACTTATGGGACCCCTTGTACCATTAGCCCAGTTTTGGAATATATCCAAATAATAACCTGAATGATCAACAAATTTATGTCATTTTTTTCCAAGACAAATTACCTATAAATTTACCATTTTGACTCAAAGCTAATGCAGCAAATGACATAATCTTCTGAGCCCAGTTATCTTCACAGGTAATATTGAATCAACATAAAATTTTTGAAGTGTTTTGACCATCATCTGTAGACTGATGTAGTGTACGACATATGACTGTCATTTGTAGGCTAATGTAGTGTATGACATAAGCTTGTAAACACAGCTTATTTGAATAATGGATTGCCATAAATCTTTATACATGTTCATCATTTGAAGAGGCAGATATTGAGACATTACTTTGCTGGCATTATGTATGTTCCAGTTATGGCCTTTTAGTCCTGCAGCTGTATGTTATGTTAGACAGAATCTTGTGGACACAAGGTGTCTTGCATTTTTTATGGATCAATGGTAATCATCTGAAGATATCCCTATTGGCAGTTCACTTTGCCCACACAGTCATCATCTGAAGATGCCCTTATTGGTAGTACACTTTGCCCACACAGTCATCATCTGAAGATGCCCCTATTGGCAGTACACTTTTGCCCACACAGTCATCATCTGAAGATGCCCTTATTGGCAGTTCACTTTGCCCACAGTCATCATCTGAAGATGCCCCTATTGGCAATACACTTTGCCCACACAGTCATCATCTGAAGATGCCTTTATTGGCAGTACACTTTGCCCACTCAGTCATGATCAGTTATTGTCCTTTTTAATGCAGTTTATCTGTCAATGTTATTTGCCCTGCAGATTTACATGGATTGCCTTGAAACTAGGTAAATATTATGGTCAACACCTGATGTTATGCATGTTACCAAACCACTTTGCTTCTTCCATTTTTTTTTTATAACAGTTAATGCGATTATTGTCTTGTAGCCTACTTTAGAGCATGACACAATCTCATCAATGCATATTGTCTCATAGTTTTTAATGGATTGCCATTATGGTAAGCACCTGTAAATGTGTTCAAATTATTTCACTCAATTTTTTTTATAAGAGTTATTCACCTTGTTGACTTACTGCAGAATGGTTGACTGAATCTTCTTACACAATGAGACTTTGGAATTGTTATGATCATTGTCAAAAGTTGTTCAATCATTGCAGACAGTAATTTTTTTTTCATAAAGTTTTTTCCTTTTTTTAACTTGGAAACCAGTCATGTATGGCAACCTTTGAAAAAAACTTAGTCTCACAGATTTAGGTGGATTGCCATGAAACTTTGTACATGTTATGGTCATCATTTGAAGATGTACATATCGACTAATGACAATATTCTCACTAGTAAGTTTTCAGTGAATTACCATGACATTTTGTACATGATCATAATTTGAAATTGCACATATCAACAAATGACTTTGCTCACATAATTTTTGTTTCAGTTGATGATGCTAATGTTTAATTTTTTTGCTGCCTTGATTTTTGTAAAAGCTATTGCCCTTTTTTTATGTTTGAAGCTGGATGCAGTATAAAACAAGAGATATACAGTGAATTTACTCAAACTATCTTCAGAAGAGTTGTGCACTTTTTCTTTTATTTTAGATTTTGTCTTCATCTTGTGGTAGGGGTGGGATGTGGGGCAGGCCAGGATATATTTACATACCGAAATTAATCACCTTTCCTCTTGTTTAATGATAGTTTCATCAATACTGCAATATCTGTCATAAAAATGAGATAAAATTATCACAAAATTTCTCTTGTTTCAGATCCAAATGTCATCCGTGCAATACGACGTTCTCCCTTTGTGAACAAGCTGGTGTATGTGGCTTGCAATGCAAATGCCGCACTTAGCAACTTCCTGGAGTATGTTGCCCCTCCTTCTCTTACCCTCTCTCTTCAATTATGTTTAACAGGAAATAAGGTTTTACTGGTTTGTTGGGCACTTTCAGTACATTGTTGGCTATATCAAGCAGAGGAAATGGGAGTTTTTTGTGTGCTCAGGACACACTGAAGCTGTTGACCTGGGCTTTTATCAATCCTTTGACCAATAGATTAAAAATCCTGCGAGTAACAGCTGATTTACTGCAACTTTCTCAAATAAATTTACACATCTATAAATCAGTCTTCATCTTTAGTTCAGCAATAAATGAGAAAAAAATACATTTTGTTTATAATTATAGAATCCATATTAAGTAAAGATCAGGAGTAAACCAATGCTGTTAAAGTCATCAATCTTGTGTTTTGCCAGAGAAGTTTGGTGTAAAAAAATTGAAATTCAGACCGACCTTGTGAGTCATTTTAGCCCATTTAGTAAACACTATCACATTTTGTAAACCATGGATTCGATAGCCACCCAGGCAAGCAATGGTGTACTTGGGAAATGCACTTAGCTCCCATTTCCATAGCATGATGTAGCCAAGATGTTACAAGTGCCATTAAACCATTAAAAACAGACGGGTAAGGTTACTACTATACACTTGCCACCTATTTGAAGGTTCCTAAAATAACATTTTATAAGATATTAACCTGTTTTAAGCAGCCACCTATCTTAATAAGCCAGTTTTTCTTTCTCGGTAGGTGAGTGCACCTATGTGATTATACATTCACTATATATATATACACACACAAACTCATGTCCATCTGCAAACAACTTACACCCTGATCTGTCATAATGTGGCAGCATATCATTGTCCATGACCAGTGACCATGATAAAAAATCTTTTCCTTATATCAGCTTTGTACTATCTTGATGACCATAGTGAAAGTAGAGCTGATCTGATTGCCTTCACAGCTGTCATTACAGCCATTTTGAAAGCTTTGTTATAACTAAAAACCCGGGGATAGATCACCACATCAGCATGGGGTTTTCATTGAAATAATTGTGACATATGGTTCATCCTAAACAAAATATTGTTGTATTCAAATTGATTTTTCACCAAACAAATTGTTTTATTATAAGCAATAGGATCTGTCTGAAAACGGTTGCAACTGAACTATGGTCACTATCCTAAATAAAACTTCTTGTATTCAAATTGATTTTTCACCAAACACTTTTTATTATAAGTAATAGGGTCTGTCTGAAATTGGTATCTTATCATACAAAATGGCTGCAAAAGAACCATTTTCACAATTATATTGACACTAGTTCTTATAAACAAATGATGTACTTGATATAAGGTTTCTACAGAATAATTTCTTATGTAGCTTGTCCAGAATGAAAATAGTTTTAATCTGACATCACAAAATGCTGGCACAATCGAACTATTGTTATAATCTCAATTTTGGACATCAAATAGATTGCCATGAAAATCTTCATATGGCTACACCTCCTGAATGAAGGCAGCCATGGTAGCTCGGGTTGGTAGAACATTAGAGTTGTAATCAAAGGGTTTAAAACTTTTAAGATTAAAAACAAATTTAATAAAACATGCAGTTTGTTGTCACCTTTTAAAAAACCCAAAGAAAGGGAAAAAACATACATGAATGCAAATACATCCAGACATACATGCATTTGGATGAACTGCATTATACATGAACATACATCCAAACATACTTGCATGTCAACAAATTGCATCTTTCATTAATTTGTTTTTAATCTTACAACATTCTTTTTTCTTTCACATTACAGTCTGTTGCGACCAGTTTCCAAGAGATTAAAAGGGAATCCTTTTGTCCCAGTTAAGGCACTGCCTGTAGACCTGTTTCCGCATACAAAGCATTGCGAACTTCTTGTTCTTTTCGAGCGAAAAGCTTCAGACAATCAGGCTGGTTCAGATGACATGAATTGAATCAATTTTTAATTTTGTTTCATATTATTCACCTTTCTGTTCATATTATCAGTTTAAGCAAACTATGTTTTGTGTTTTATGGAGTGTTCTTTTAAATAAAGGAGATATCACTGATTCCAGATTTGTTAACAATCCTCATCCTTTTTAGATGTGATAAAACATGCATATGACAGAACCAAGACATCAGATCAGTAGATTTTTTTAAAAAAAATTGATTTTAACAGTCGATTGGCCTCAAAACCAGTAGATTTTATAAGGATAAATTTAACTTGTCTTTAGGAGATAAAAAGATTTTCATTATATGTATTTTAATATTATAATAGAACCACTCCGGTGGCCTAGTGGTTAGAGCATCCGCCGTGGAAGCGGGAGGTTGTGGGTTCGATCCCCAGGCAGGTCATACCAAAGACGTACAAAAATAGTTCCAACAGCTGCCTTGCATGGCACTCAGCAGTGTTAGGACTGGTCGGCCTGGTGTCAGAATAATGTGACTGGGTGAGACATGATGCTACATGTCTGTTGCATCATGCCACAGTGCTAGATATCACTAAAAACTGCCTCACTGCAGACATCATAGTGTATGACTGAAAAATTGTTAAAGCTACATTAAAAATCCTAATCAAACAAACAAACAAATATTATAATAAAACATTTTTGAAAAGGATTCAGATTCTGATGGAAATATGTTAAAACAATAATAAATAAATATAAATCAGTATATTGTCAGTTAAATGAAAGAGGAAGAGTTGTACATCTCATTGACTACTGCAGACAATTTTTTTATACGGTCCACATGCATTTTTAGTTTTCTTATGACCACTGATGATATTCTTTTTTTGGGTTCCCCAAGTGTCTGAGTGGTCTAAAGCTATCACTATTTCAGATCACTTCCATCTTACCTCTGTCTGTATAGCCTTTCTTGTGTTGATAAACGGCATTAAACCCCATGACAACAATAAAAACACTTATTCTTTGTGATTAAAAAAGCTTCAAACCTAACTCTGGTCCATGTTTATACATTTATCACTTTGTATTTTACAAATAATGGAACATGTCCTCTCATATCATCATTAGAATGTAGCAATAAACAGAACAGCCACACTCGGCCTGCAAAGAAATAAGTTTTTCTCCTGCTAGGTTTCTAGAGCACTGACTGTTTTCCAATACTGCTCACTTTATCCACTTTTGATCCAGTCTCTGATAATGACTTCTAATTGGATGTGTTTGTTGCCCGAAATTGTTAATCCTATGTGATGATGCCTGCATATATCTAATGACCTCCTTAAGCTATCTTAAATTCTACTTTTATTGAAACATACATTGTAAAGTAATGTACTTGCTACTCACATGTGCACACTCAAACCCTAATATCCAAGCATTGTTGAACTTTTTATAATATTTCCTAGCTGATGGTTTCTTGGCATTGGGAGAAAGTGCATATTTCAGCATTTTGATGTGAATAAAAAGATATATAAGAGCTGTGTTTAAATATTCATCTTAAAGCATTGTGAATTATACAATAGCACTTTAACAAGGCAAAAAAATCAAACTATTTATTCAAGGGTTTCTGCCAAATCATTTTATGGGGGTCAGTTTCTGCATTTTATCTTCATTTTGCCAAGGGTTGGCCTCTATTTAATCAAAGACTCTAAAGTCAACCAGCAGTTTGTATGGTACACGTTATCTGCTTTTTATAATGAGACTACTTGGGGGCTCCACTCCAGATTTTCTGTCTGGGTTTACTCTCGTAGCCTTTCCTTCTCTCAAAGATATCCACAAGGCAGTGGAGCCATCATCCAATGGATTGGACTTGATTGGTTTTGAATTAGCTGACTCAGCGATTCATCATTGCACAGGAAGTAGTACAGGTGAACTTTTCCTGTCCCCAAGTACACTAGTTTTGGCTGTCTCAAGTGTTCTGTTGATTAAACATGTAAAAGTACTTCTTTAAATGTTTTATTAGTTGTTTTTTTTTTAAAAAGCAGTAATGGTATGTATGGTTGATGGCCTTTAAGACAGTATTTTTGTCAACAAGCAGGAGAATGATATGTATAATAAAAGATCACTTATTGTGTCATTGCATCATTCTTATACAATCATTCATATGCAGATTAAGATGTTTTATTTGATAACAAATATTATGATTTCATTTATTAGTTCATCTGTATGTTATGCATTGTGTGTCATCCATTCATCAGCAATTGCTTCTTAATACTCAGTAATAAATATGGCTGATCCAGTTTCAATCAAACATGAAATGTGAGCTTACATCATAAAATTCTTATTTGATTTCATTAATAAGTGGGGGTTATCTTCTATCTGATTGTGTGAGCTTGTTACAACTCTTGACATTGTATTTCTAATTCAGTTTTGTTCTGGCAAATAATCTTAAATCAACAAGATCATGAGTACAGTTTTGTTTAGGCAAATAAGCTTTAATCAACAAGATGATGAGTACAGTTTTGTTTAGGTAAATAAGCTTTAATCAACAAGATGATGAGTACAGTTTTGTTTACGCAAATAAGCTTTAATCAACAAGATGATGAGTACAGTTTTGTTTAGGTAAATAAGCTTTAATCAACAAGATGATGAGTACAGTTTTGTTTAGGCAAATAAGCTTTAATCAACAAGATGATGAGTACAGTTTTGTTTAGGCAAATAAGCTTTAATCAACAAGATGATGAGTATAATTTTGAACAAAATCTGTTCATATTGATGAGTAATATTAATTCTGATTAGCTGAGTTTGTCAACACTTCAGAAACTATTTTTGATCATATTTGTTTATCAGATTTGGTAAGTAGGCTTATTTAATTGGTAAACAGGCTTATTTAATTGGTAAACAGGCTTATTTAATTGGTAAGTAGGCTTATTTAATTGGTAAACAGGCTTATTTAATCAAGATATATAGTGTTATATTATGAGAAAGATGTATACATAACACTGAGGTGATTTTGCATGTGATTGGCCCCGCTTTTTACCACTTAAGAGACTGATTTTTTAATCTGATTTTAATCAAACTTGATACATAATTGAATTTTAGTGCAGTATTTCTAGTATGGTCTCATATTTCTAGAGTAGTGAATATAATTAACAGATCTGTAATTTTAATTTCTCGAAATTTCTCCATATATTTGTTTGATTATATATGGTTCAAGCCCAGGCAAAAATATATTTACATTTCTGGTTGGTCCATTCCTCTCATTACATTCACTACTAGTTCTACATCCAAGGCTCAGAGACTGTGTACAAATTTAATTGTGTTATGACTCTTTGGTCTTATACTAAGATACAGTTAAGTGCGAAAACCAACAAATACTTTTTTTCCTGGAATACAAAGTGAACATTTAGAAAGAATATGACAGTATTGTGAATTAGTTAAATAGTGTAGAGTAGTCCAAATGATGCTGTATATAATGAACTATCGAATGAAAAGTATTGTTTCAGAGACGCAGGCAATATGCGTCACTGGTTACAAAAATCCAAACTCTCTTAAGATCATCTGCCAAGCTGGCAACAACCAGAAATGTGTTGTGTCAGACCCACATTCATCACACTTTGTCAGAAAGAAAAAACAATCAGCCCAGCTTAATCAAATATTTTTAAACAAATACAAATTCTTGCACTTACCAATCAGAGTGGGTCATTCATCATTCCACATGCTATTCACAAGATTTCCATGTACCATTGTACATGTAAGAGCACCACTTTGCCATACTTACAGGACTGAAAATATAAATTTCAAGAATATCACGCATTAGAAGACTGTCAGTCGCTACACACTTCATTAGAGCTGTGTACTTTATTGTACCATTGCCTACCATCGGGTATTTTCCAAATTAGAACTGATGAAAGTAACAGGTTGTCTGTATAAAAGATTAATTATTGTTGTTTTCATATGACATCCATCAATTAAATATGATAATAACAATAATAATATTAAATGATTTTATGTTTCTATTTTCTTACGCATAGAGCTTGTGTACTTAAGAGTAAACTGGGCACCCCATCGCCTCATTAACATATTCATATTAACACACATTAACAAAATAGAAGCATGTGGCTCTAGATGCTCATAATGCAGGACTTTTAACATGTAAAACACATTTCATAATGGAGAGATTTGGTTTTTGTTAATTTGTTAATCATTTGAGTAGGTATTTTTCCTAGAGATTAATGTGGGCATTGAAAAGGGCTATGTAAGACTTTTATCTTCCATGACAGTATTTAAGTATGTTTGTGGATATTGTGTGTAAGCACTTCTATCTTTTTGCATTTGTACAGACAGAAAATTCTTTTAGTAATAAATTTCAAACAGTCCATTAGAATGTGTAACAGACTGCTCCGGTGGCCTAGTGGTTAGAGCATCCACTGCAGAAGAAGGAAGTCGTTGGTTCGATCCCCAGCCATGTCATACCAAAGATTTACAAAAATGGTACTAACAGCTGCCTCGCTTGGTGCTCAGCATTAAGAGGTTAGTGTTAGGATTGGTCAGCCTGGTGTCAGGATAATGTGACTGGGTGGAACATCATGCTACATATCTGTGGCATGATGCCTCAGTGCTATAATCACTATAAACTGCTTCACTGCAGACATCGTAGTGATATGACTGAAATTTTTTTAAAGCTACGTTAAAAATCCTAATCAATCATACAAAGAAAGAAAGAAAGAAAGAATGTGTATGTAACATAATTCAGTCAAGAAATTTTTTTATCTCCCAATTAAAATAAAGCTGTTAAGTCAATGTTTACAACTATAAGCATTTCAATCACATACCAGTGCAGAAACTGTGCAAGTATAGTATAACATTGCTGAAATAAGGATGTTGTGTTGGTGTGCATCTGCAGGGTATACTTCTTATACTGGGTGCTAGCATGACTGCTGCTTTGCAGGTAGTACAATGTTCACCTTGTTCTTCATCATTGCCAGCTTATGATTATTTTAATAAGGATACTTGGAGACCCTCCTACAATATCAAAAAAAAAAAGACCGCACATTTCCTTAACAGTAAGAGGGAATGAGAAAGCAACAAAAGAAGAGGAAAACTTGGAAAAATGAACAGTAAGGAGTGAAAACAAAACTGTGTAATAAGTACATAGTATGTTTATTTAATTTATAGTGTGTGCTTAACTTTTGTCCATGGTTGTAAGTTGTACACAACATGAATAGGTAGCAACAGTTAAAGGTTTTTTTATTAGTTAGACAAGGTTTTTCCATTGGAAATCTTCACATTTTAGTTTGTTGTAGATCAAATGAAAATGTGTATCAATATGGATTTGATAAATCATTCATTTCTGTTTGATCAGTGTGTCAGATGTAATAACAGATGAATTATTTATTTAACATTTCACTGGAATTACTAAAGTGTTCAATTGATTTTTGGATTAATACATTACTTTGATTTTTTTGTGAACTTGTTCAAAGATATTCTTTATTGCTTCATTGTGTTATGTCAGGACATTTAAAACTATTGGAATTCATTTGGAACAGCTGATAAATTTTGAACTTAGGACATTTATGATTATTTGGAGTTTAAGTCACAGAAAGTGTAAATGTATTATGAATTTTCACTTTGCATTGTAAGGAAATCAATTATTGTAGACTTTTCTTAAATTCTTGGCTTCAGTTTCTTTCTTTTACATAGTTTCAGATCTAGAGCTATAACAAATTCGGGGCTTCTCAGGGATCTGAATTTTTTGTGTTGCAGCATTTCATGGATATTAAAAATTGCTTTTAAAAAATTTATAGAATTTTCTTTGGTTTTGGTAAAGATATTAAAGTACCACAATTGATAACTCTTTCATGAAACCCCCAAAGAATGCACAATGTCATCTAATAACAAAAACTTGATTTCAAATCCTACTGAGCGTGGGTTAAAATCTATGAAAAAGGATGAGTTGCATGAGCTTGCCTTACATTCTGATCCTTCTGAAGTGAAAGCATCTTTAAAAAAGCAAGAGATAAACAATGTTTTGATTCAGTATTTGGTTGGAAAGACACTGTTTGATAATAGTGCTTTGGGTTGATTGTAAGTCTGTATATTGTTTTGATAGGAAATTATGGTTGATGAAATTGGAATTAAGAAAGCTTCAGCTTTAGAAAGAAATAATGAAAATTAAGAGAGGAGAAGGAGAGGTAAATACAAAAGCAAATTCAGAGAGAGGAAACGGATAGAGAAAGAGGAGAGGGGAATGCAGACACAGAGAGAAGTGAGGGAAATACACTATAGATTACAAAAAAAAAGAACTTGCAGTTGGAGCACTCTCCCTTCCCTTCCTTCAACCACAAGTTAAGATTTTGATGTACCAGAAATATTAGGCTAAAAATCCCATTTCATGAAAAGGGAGATAAATACTTCATTCATTTTGAGAACATTTATGAAAACTTGAGATGGCCAAAAGAGCAAAGGACATTATATATATATATATATATATATATATATATATATATATATATATATATATATATATATATATATATATATATATATATATATATATATATACAAAGAGTACTTATTGGCAAAACTTGCACAGTCCATTCTTTACTGTGAATGCTAATTATGATGTGGTTCAGGAATATATCTTGTAGGAGGGTTATGAGTTGAAACATTAAGCAGATAAACAAAGCCTTGGAATGAACAAAACATGGAAACATTGGAAAATGTTGTTCACACAGCTGTTTATTATTCCTTAAGTTTCATTTGTCATTAAGTCTTCCTCTCATCAGTTGTTTATTTAAAATCATATCCGTCTCATATAAGTACTTGCAGATCTCAATCTGAAAAAATGTTTAGAAATTAAACATCTGATAAGACTGATCAGAAATCCTTATCTCTTTCTATCTGTATTAATTGTAAAAATAGAGATCATGTCATACCTAATTGCTACAGGTTGAAAAATAAGCATCAGAAGAATACAGTTCTTCCAATACTCCTCTCTATAAGCAATACATTTGTTGGGTCAAAGAAACCTCATTTGGAGATCATTCTCATGACAAGATTATGTATCACTTATTGGCAAAACATTAAGAGACAATAGAGCTTCTCAGAATCTTTTGTTATCAGGCACTTTGCCTTTTTCTGAGAAAGTTTCTAGTGAAAGCATTCTTAAGCAGGTAGTAGAGTTCAGTTACGTTAATTTTCCTCTGTTGTGATTTGGCATGAGATTTGGTCTCTGGACCCATTCGTGTAGTGACTTCTTTACCTATATAGGGCTTTCATTTATTACTAGTTAACAGACTTAGCTGGAGATGAGGTCGTAGTTAATCAATTAATAACTGACAAATCATGTTTGGTTGCACAAAGTTGATCCTATTGATAATGAAATCCCAGATTTGTATCATGCTGGCACAGTTACCAGAATTAGGCAGAAAAGAGTAAGTGTATTTTACTTTATAGTGATGTTGATGAGGAAATTATTCCTTTAGCTGACACATTTATTTTAATTGGTTTGATGATGTCAGCCATGCGCCTTGTATTTATCAAAGTGATTCTCTTTTTGCTACCCATTCTCTCTATTCTGATAAGGATGAAAAAAGGCAATCACTCTTGTTGAACAGAAACAAGATCCGTGGATCTCCTGTTTGTTTCAGAGGGCTATTCATTAAACTGAAGCCACACAATTACTATTTTGCTAATTGGTGAAAAAGGTTCCTTGTGAGAAAACGGACTCTATCTGAAGTATCCACTAAATCATATCAACAGGAAATTCTTTGGGTAACCCAAGAAACAAATTTGGCTAGTCATTAAGACTTATCACAAGATCTTAAATAATTTCCATTTAAAAATTAAATGTAAAGTGATGTTTGTAAATACTGTAGCTCTTTTCACTTGTCAAGTGGTAGGACAACCCGATCAGAAGATACCTAAGGCTCATCTGCATCCTATTCCTGCATTTGATGGACCATTTAGCACCATAATGGCAGACTGTCTTCCCTTAACTAAGACAGGCAACTTGTTGACCATAATGTGTGCATCCACAAGATTTCCATAGGTAATTCCTTTTAAAAATAATTAAAAAAACTAAAACCATTGTAAAAGCTTTCATAATTGTTAGATGTTTTTCATACTTTATGTCCTTTCCACAAATCAGTCCAGTTTGAACAATGGTCAACTTTTATGTCTGGAATTCTCCAACATGTTATGCATGAACTAGGCATCCAACAGTTTAATTATTCTGCCTAACATCCTGAAAGGCAAGGGGCTTAAGAAAGATTTCAAAAAACGTTTTGGAGCATATGCTTTGGTCACATTGCTTCGATACAGGTAAGGATTAGGATGAGGATGTTTAGTTGCTGTTGTTTGTTGTTAGATTTTTAGTTCTATTTTAATTGATTTTTGGACATATTTTACATGGACCACTGAGATGTCAAAAGAGAATCTTCTTTCAAATTAATATTCTACTATTAATCTTGACAACGTCTCTGATATGATTCCAAAGATAACTTTTCAAAGGTTTGTGAAGTAGCAATAACTGATCTTCACTCTACTCAGTCAAAAAAATAAATTAAGAAATTATAGAAATACACATGAAAGGAGATTTTAGTCTGGAGATGAAGTTTCGGCTCTCTTTTTCATACATCATTCTCTTTTCGGGCTAAATTATATTGTCCTTAAACAACTGCAAAGAATGTAAATTACTTAAATTATATAATTAACACCACTTGTTACAAGTCAGTGGCTTTACTTGACCGAGTGGCGCGATTCCCGCTAGAAGTTATAAGTTTACCCCAGGTTTCCAAAGACATCCATACAACTTAAGTTGTAAATTAGAAAGTCCGAAGTGTTTGTGTTGTACAAAAATTTTACTCTACGCAACACTACAGATCTCTAGCGTGCCCAATATCTATAAATCACACATTTGCATGGTTTCTCTTCATCAGTTTTCCGTGCCTCCAACAGTTCACGCCGTAGAAACTATACAACTCTCCCCTAAACAGGGAATTACTTTAACTCCGCCCCCTTAGGCCAGTCAACGTATGCTTTCCAGGCACGTTTCGCCAATATAAAAACACCACATTTATCACCCTGGCGACATAAACGGTATCTACCGAATACCTTCTTATTTATTCCTTTGAGTAATTTACCTGTTTCCTACCGTAAATACTCCCAGTGCGGTCACACCACCAATGTACAATGTAATATATTACTCCAGGGACATTCATTCGATTTTGGCCTGACTTCACTACTAGTCAACCATGGCATCTTGGAAACTCACTAAAACTTTACTGCGTGACGTTTCCTTCTAGTAATTGCTAATTATATCGGGCTAAGGATATTCCTATTATTCACACTAGTAATCGCACAATTCTAAACATTCCGTAAAATGGGTCTCTATCAAATGCATTTACTCCAAATTTATTACATTACCTACGCCTTTAAAAAGATCACTCGACCTCAAGTGACACTAACAGCACACTTCTGTGGTCTAATAAATATTGATTACTTTCCCCAAACATCAACCACCAACTTGATTAGTGATTCCGAACATGATTATGCAAGACGAAACTCTGAATAAATGGACTTGTTCCTAACACTCCGTTACTCAACATCCGCAACCAAAAAATTGTTGTGGAATTACTAATTGCTTTTAAACTGTCAACACAAATTAACTAAGCTGAATCCAACATGAAAATGTTGCAACAAGTCATTCGGGTTCAAACTCTCACAAAACAATCCTCGGAATTCGCTGCAGGAAATACTTCTCTACACATAGATCTCTAATAACAAGACAACAAATGTAACACAGGACCTTTCCTGTTTACCCGAAAAACTCGGGTCTGGAGTTTGCGTTTCCACCAGGATATACACGTCTCCTAATCGACCTTAGCGCACCTGCACACGGTATATTTTTCGACTCCGTCTATGTCAGCCGAGCCGACCTTCTTACAACTAACTCAATAATATTGAACCAATGCGACAGAGACCTAACAGTCATAAGAAAACCTATTCCCAAAATCAAAGGGTTGGAACACCATCACATAAACGATTCAACATTGTTGTAGTGTGTGCAATACCATTGCTTCATGCTGCTGATTAATTATTAAATGTTATGAATTGTCAATCGGAACTTGCCAAAAATACAATATTCTATCCAAGCAGACTAATTCAAATATGCATCATGGAAACCACACTGGAACATTATAATTGTTAAGATGGTTGCGAACAAGTTTTAAAATACACTGTACGAAACAATTTCCCGTTGGCAAGTTGCTAGCAGATTAAAGACAAATAATACACACGCACCTTCCTGTGTACAACCAGGTTAGAGAATGCGTTCTTCACAGTGTAACACTTCTCTTACGAACCTTAAAAACAAATCGGCCATGACTTCAACGCCCAACTGGCGCGACACACATTGTCATCACCAGACCAAACTAGACCTGACACTGCCATCACTTATCTGTTCACCACAAGTACTAGCTCTATAGGGACAAACAAAAAACAAAAAAAAACCAGTCCACTAGCCTCCCAACAATCGTACATAATAACACCACCTTCTCTTATTAATTTACCTATGTTTCACTCAAACAATAGACCAAACAAAAACATAATTTACCGAACTCTGGATTTCAGCAACAAACGACTTAGACAAACATCTCTGATCTAACACTGTAGACGATCAGTCTAAACAGCTTATCCATTAAAAAAGAAACATTTATATACATCTGTCATCACATAATAAATTAACTAGAATCACACTATTTATACAGTAGGTGGGCACATTTCTATTTGATTTTAACTGCGCGACGATTGTATCTCAACCCGTTTGACGTTTTTATATGTGCCCAACCAAATAATATTCACGGAGAAACGATTATTACCCACCTCAACAAACAAAATAGTCATATAATTATGTTTAAGGAGTATGCTGATGAAGATGGTATAGTTGATTATTTAGTTTAGTTGTAACTATATTTCATCTCAAAATATAACACATCATAATTATACAGTCTGATTATGGATTCCAAAAGACTGATATTAAAACAGGAATGAAGACTTCGTTTACAGCCTCTATTTACATACAGTCACCTGACCTATGTTACAACAGAATGCCATGTGTGCGGGTTATATCTAATTGAAACATTCAAAAATATTGTCAAGTTTGCTTCCAGAAAATTCTAATTCTAATCGAGGCTGTGTTTTGAACTCAAATTCAAGTAAACGGCTTTAAAACATACGAATAGGTACCGGTAGACTAAAACTCAATCACAAATAAAGGTCAGCATTCAGTATAAATTAACTTAATGTTCCAACACAGAAAATAAGACTCATCATGATGTTGATAGTGTAGTTTCCTACCTCTGTAAAACAACATCCTTACAGGATGATTCCTCTCAATAATGAATATTTGAAAACTAAATATTTACCGGAGAACAAGTTTATATTGAACCAAGTAAAGGTAAATGGAGTTCTAGTGCATAGACAAGATCATTCAATCCGCATGTGTACTGACAACAGAAACGTTAGCAGTGTCGCCAAAACAGATTAATTTCCAGTGCCAAGATTTGATGATAAATAGCATATAACTTGTTATACTTGTTTGTTTTGGAATTCATTCCCTGCACTGTCAGAAGATGTACTCCATCAAAATTATATGTTTATTAACTAGTATGTATTGGACAACTTCAGGCTGATTTTACAAGCACATGGGAGCAACCAATAAAATCAGCTGTGTGATTCGATTCGATCATGCACGATTTCCACACCCACAACATGCAAATATATTTCAGCAACAGCTGATGTGAGTAGCATAGATATATGCTAACATTCGATCGATCGTGTCTGTTGCAAATGCTATCAATTTCATCTTACACCCGTCGTTCTGTCAGAAGTAAGTAGTATCTTTGGAGCGCAACATATGCACTCTGCATCATCGACCCTAAGTAGGCTCTGCTATTATCTGACGATTTACTATCCAATTTTTTTAAAAATATTATCCATACGCCGATGAGCTTGGCGGACACGTATATATATTAACAGTGTAACAAACATAGTTTCAAACACTTGGCGCATTATGTTTTTTGTTGTCATGACCTGTTAAAGTCAATCAAATATAGGTCTTGATAATTTGAATGAATGTAAACCCTTCAGTTTTGTAGACGCGTAGTGCTCATCCGTTTTCAGTCTCTTTAATTATTTTTATTTTTTTGTAATATGTTCCGGTATTTTTCAAAACGATCCACTTCTATTTCCGAATTATAGGATTGTGGACTACATGCTGGTGGTACGTACCACTTTTACTGAAGATGCAAAACTACACACCGCTTAAACTCAATATTTAACAACGGGCATGTTCCAATAATCCTTGGCAGTTTGATGCTTTGCCAAAACATCTCAACACATTTAATTACAAAAGATCTGATATTGTTGAAATTTCAAATCAGTACATATATTAGATTGACCTTATTAGCAAGTCTTGAAACTAAACAAAATATCGGGGGCAATAAGTTGGGAACTATTTTCTTACTTCTAATATAATACTGAAGTGCCCTCTGAGTTGGTCAGCGTTATGATAATATTCCTAATTGGAGAGAATACATCGTCATATAGCAGATGCGTTTATTTAGCAGCGATAATGCAGACTGTTTCGGAGGTAAGTAAATCATGCGCACAAACACACGCACACACATACATACATATGTACGTACGTATGTATGTGTCTGTCTGTCTAAAAACATTCCTCAAATACTTTTCAATAATCAGTTTATACAAATATTGCCTGCGCTGCTGTTAGGGATGACACGTCATCTATTCAGTGTGATGTTATGAAGTTATTATAATATAAAAACCACGACTTCAACCGCGGGAGGACCTTGTATTCGTTGCGGACGACTTCTTCGTATTTGGGTACCTACGGAGGGAAGACGTTGCATATAGCAAAGGTCAAAGGAACCAACTGACCGCGGGTGACCGAGTGGTATAAAGCTCTCGCCTTTATCAATTATTGCCATCCCACCTCTGTCCGCATGAGTTCGCGTCTCGGACTTGAAATGAATGACCTACAGGCTCAGCTCTGGGCATTCGAGCGACTCTTACATTATAGATTCTACGGACTATACTGTATCGACAAATCGTTTGACTCTTTGGAGTCTTCGAAAGCAAGGAGACGGGTGGACTGATGACATTAGGCCGGGACCATCATCGACAATACCAGTTATATAAGAAAGCATGTCATGTCGTAGATGTAGCAGACCACCGACAGCTTCTCCGTACGATGCAAAATCTACAAGAAGACCGGTTCCATCTTCGAGGTCGGGGAGATTTGCGATACATTTGGAGGACAACTCGCAGACTATGTCGATTGCCCAAACGAACACTTGAGGTAAACCTTTCAGCACCACGATGTTCATCTCCGCGGCGGAACACGTATCCAATGGATAGAACTTGATTCACACACCAGTACCTTCGTAGAAATGTACTGGAGCAGGCATCGTCAGGAACTGGCCTCTTTTTGGTGCAGCCACCGTGCAGGCAGTGGATAAACCTGGTCAAGCAAATGGATTGCTGTATGGTGCTACGCGACCTATTCAGCAAGCTGATCTACTTAGCGTTGTACGCCCATACAAAAGTTGAGCTTATTGGTGGGATTCGTGTATTACCTACCCAGACAATTGCTGACAATAACGATCGGTCTGTACGATTTATGTTATGGGCGATATCAGAGTTTAGCTATCACGGATGCCCAATATTTCACGCAGAAATCAGCCAGACATCAGTAGCGAACTGTCTAAATGTACAAAGCTTAGTCATTTCATTCATCAATTATAAATTCAAACCTTGTTGCTAACGGGGGGGGGGGGTACTATCAACTTGTTGGAGATGAGACACAAACAAAAGCTTTCGATGTAAACAAACTGCTCCCTGTCCTTTTCTGGGTTCTAGAAATGTCTATTTCAGTAAAATCTGTGTCTTCTGGTCCAATATTTGTAATGTATAGTTTTAATATATCTATAAAACAAGTTGAACAACTTAAAAGGAGGAACTCTTGGATACAGAGATATTTAACTCAAAATTTACGCAATTATTGAGATTATCAGCCTTTGGGACATTCTAATGACAGTCAGGTTAATAATTATAAATTGATGAATGAAACGATTTTGCTTTGTGCATTTATTATATCCTTGATGCCGTTTGATTTTGAAATCGTTACAATCTTTGATTAAACGGGAAAGTTCTTGTACTGTAGCATAGTAACTTCACTCGTGCACACACTGGATAAGTCTTACGATGGATTCATGTTCAGTTGTTTAAATTACACACTCAGTGTTATTTAGTAAAGTCATGGGGGGGTGGGGGAGAAGGTACTGGCTTATATCAGCTAAGAAATCTTAAACGCTCTTTACAATACTAACATGTTCGTGATAAGACATGAAACAAGCGTGATAATTTCGCATTATCGTTATTTGTTGTTGTTGTTGTTGTTGTTGTTGTTAATTGTTTGTTTTGTTTTTGAGAGAGATAGAGAGGTATAGTACCTACAGAAGTCCTAAACGCCTATTAATACGCTACTGTATAGCTACTCTTCTATGTTGAAAATTTAAATGTAGTTTTGCGGGAATTTTGTAATGTGGGAAGAGATATGAAAGATCAAATGGCTTTGTCCACTCAGCAATCAAATGATGACGATCAATATGTACTGCTAGCAAAAGTAGACAATGTTAGGCACGTTTCAACAATACTTAAAGCGATTCATTTCAAAGAAGTAAGGGCATCTGCGGTACAATTACAATATTATTTATTTTCGCGGATGAAAAAGTATACTCGTTATTTGATATTTCTATTGATGCTGGTTTCATAATTTCATGAAATTGACTAATTTCGTGCTAAATAGACCAGCATGTTATCTGCCATTGGTTTATAGCGGTGATTTTGTTATTATCAAGTGTTTGATCTCGAAGCTAACAACTTAAGAAGTTATGGCAATCGATAGCAGATTATCCCCATTCAAATTCCCTATATATCATACCGAAAGCCAATTCACATCACATTTGACTGTAGAAAGAAATTGAGTTTATTGTTTCCAGTTTTGAAACAGTGGTTGCACAAAGGTTTATTTGTACATATTACAAAGTCAAACTTACGGTAGACAACGAGGCAGTGTTTCCCTTTACCTTCAGTTGTGCATCAGAGACCATCCAAGTTTGTAATTTAACTCTAACACCAATGTTTGTTTTTTACTCAGTCTGCCTCGGGTATATTAGTGAGAAGTTGGAAAAGTAGCATGAGTGGGGGTAGTAGGGGATCAATCCTACCTCAGCTTTTCTGGAGCAGTTATTGTTGGAAGGTATATTCTAAAGCCTAAACATGAGTTTGAGAAAAAAATGTGAAATACGTTTGAAAATGATTTTTGATAATATATAATATTGTATAAAATTTGTATTGATAGTCCTGGTTGTATTATTTCCTAATGGTGTATATGCTTTAAGGAAGAAACATCATGTCTTTTGATGTAACAAACCATTGCAGTGTTCATAGCTCTTTCGATGAAATAAATACCTCTTAAACATAGCTGATAAAAAAAATATATAAAAAGGATTATAAAAGGAAGCCTGGACAAACACAAGTTGCCAGATGATAGAGGTGTGAAGAAAATAAAGCAATATTGAGGTTTTTTTAATAATATGTTAACTTAAATAAGTAATCATATTATTAAAAAATAAATTAAAAAAAACAACTCAAGATTGCTTTATTTTCTTCACAACTCTTTCATCTGGCAACTTGTATTTGTCCAGGCTGTCTTTTATAAGACTTTTTGATATATATAAATAATTAATCAACGCTCCAGTGGCTTAGTGGTTAGAGCGTCAACCTCAGAAGCGGGAGGTCATGGGTTTGAGACCTGGTATAGTCATACCAAAGACTTTAAAAAATGGTACTAACAGCTACCTCGCTTGGTGTTCAGCATAAAGAGATTAGTGCTAGGACTGGTTGGCCTGGTGTCAGAATAATGTGACTGGATGGGACATCATGCTACATGTCTGCGGCATGAAGCCCCAGTGCTAGACATCACTATAAACTGCCTCACTGCAGATATCGGAGCGATATGACTGAAAAATTGTTAAAACTACATTAAAATTCCAAATCACACAAATAAGTAATCAAAATAATCAACTTAAAAAGATGGTATATTGTGGCAAAGCCCTGGGCAAAATAATATTATTGGTCTATTTTATAATAATGTATATGTGCTGAAAATTATAAATAATTATAGATTGCTTCCAAAAGGAATTGCATGATCTAGACTCGCTTGGAATATTTAATGCATGTCAAAATATATTTTGTATTCATGTTGTATTTTGTTCATCATTTGCTTCTATCTGTTGTATTTAGGTAAGACCCTAAACAAAATGTTGTCACTGGTACCATTTGTATATTATGTCAAATAAACACCCACTAGCCTTTCTTGTTATGGTTCACTCTTTACTCGATAATTTATAGAGGTCAGTTATAATCTGTTGCAAACCTCATTCAAATTTGTATTCGATCAAAGCATTGAATGTGTACAATGTTTACAGAAGTGAATTTTTTTCAAAACATTGAGACAAATACTTTTGATTTCCATGGTGCTCTCTGCAGACATTCTTCACTTTTGTAGGAATGCTGCCTTGGAGGAGAGCAAAATCCTCTTTTGGGCTGTCCCTCTTGATTGCCATACAAGATTTGAGGGATCAGCTATGGAGGTCCCTGGTCTAACTAAACCAGCAAAAATGCACTCATCCCAAGAGTTCCACTGCTACCTCTCAGAATTGTTTTAAGCAAGGGAATCTACAGAACTATAGGACCTAGTACTAAACTCCTTTGTACCCTTTTGGGGGGTCTGTGGATCCCTCCCCCTTCTCTAAGACATTTTTAATTATTCCTCTTCTGATGTCATGAAAGCTGCACTCTAGCCTTCCCACTTCATCTTCTCATCATTTTACCATTAGTAGTTACAGAATGAGGTTTTTATGCTTTGGTCCAGTTGTGTTAGCCCAACAAGATGTCCAGCTGTACTCCGGTTGGCTTGGATGAGTTGATTACAGTGAAAGTTTCAGATTCTATATAGTGCCCAAGGATAGGAGGAATTGGAGGTACTTGTAAAATGTCACATTTTCATAGTTGATATGGACACTTCTTGTAACCTGAACTCCAATAATGAGGGATGATCAGTGTGTGTGATTTAGATTTTTTAACATAGCATTAAATTTTTGTGTCATATCGCTATGATGTCTGCAGTGTGGCAGTTTATAGTGATGCCTAGCACTGGGGCATCAGTGCAGACATGTGGCATCATGCCCTACCGAGTCACATGATCCTAACACCTGGCCAATTAGTCCTATCACCAGCCTCTTAATGCTGAATGCCAACTGAGGCAGTGGCTAGTACCATTTTTATGTCAGTGTGTGACTCATCTGGGGTTTAAGCCCACTACCTCCCACATTAGATGTGGCTGCTTTAACTGCTTTGTTTGTTGTACTCTAATTCAACTTATATATAAATCAGACTTCAAATTTAAATGTCTAATTGGAAATAATCCAAGATTATTTTTTTTAAATATCAATCAACTCTCAGACTTTAGATGATTCTGTGGAACAGTACAGTTCTTCCATTTTGAAAATAAATGCATTTTTCAGAAATAGACAGAATTACAACATAATCCCAGTAAAACACAACTGTCGATAGTAATGTTAGATAAGATTCACCAGAGTTCTCACTAGGATTTTAAAACTAGGAGTCCAGGACTCCTAATTTGGTAAAAATAGGAGTCCCACCTGCAAAAGTTGCAGTCCCGCCAGCAAAACTTGCAGACCCACCAGCAAAAGTTGCAGTGCCCAGAAACATTCTGAAGGTACTAAATGGCCATTAAAATGCCCGGAATAAACAAATACAAAACTTTTATCAGTTTTAAATGTATTTCTTTATTATTCTTTAAAACAGTATGTATTAAAATCTATATCATGTACAAATATATTCTGAACTACAATATAGTTCACTTTCGTCTATGTTGCGTTTCACAAAATTTTCTGATGCTTGGCTTTGGATCATATATGGTGCACTGTTATATCATAATCCGCTAATGATGATATCTGGCCTTATTACTTTATGCAACTGACTAGTTAAAATCCGAATCCGCAGAAGGCGGAAACGTAAAATGAGTACAGTCAAGCAGATGACACTAATTTAAAAACAAATACCAGATGGAAGAAGAAAAAATACGTTTGCTGACACTTCAAAGAGAACTGATTACCTTTGAAGCACTGATATATACTAAACAAATAAAACAAATCTGTTTCAATGTTCTACAATTATCTGAAGTTGCCGCAGCAATAACAAACAGGTATTTGTTTGACCCTTTAACTGGAACCTTTGGCGGCGCCTTCAATAACAAACGAACCATCGTCAAAGTAAGCTGACGACCTTTGCTAAAAAAAAGTCAGCAAAAAACACCTCAAATAAAAGCATTGCCTCATTTTTCACAGTGATTAGAACATATTTATTGTGTCGCAAAACTTTCCATTTGCAAAAGAAGAAAAAAAACAACAGAAAAAACGTGCGTACGGAGGACTCGTGCATGGGCGATTTTCTGCGTCCCGGACCAAAAGTTTGCGTCCAAATACGCGTAATTAAGTGTTTCCGAGATCTCTGTTCACAACATAATATCAAAAAGACACATTATAATATCAGATAGATACATAACATGTCAAATAAGACAACATAAAGTCAGACACACAACATGTCAGGTAAGACTCACAACATGTTAGACACGCAACATTTCAGATAAGACTCACAACATAATGTCAGACAGACACACAACATCAGCTGAGACACAGCATAATATCAGATAAGACTCACAACATGTCAGACAGACACAAAACATTGTGTCAGACTCACAACATCAGCTAAGACACACAGTATTGTCAGATAAGATACACAGCATAATGTCAGATTAGACTCAACATAATGTCAGACACACAACTTGCCAGATAAGACAACACAATGTCAGACAGACACACATGAAAATGCCAGATAAGAAACACAGCATAATGTCTGACACATAACATGATGTCAGATAAGACAACATAATGTCAGATAAGACAAACAACATAACATCAGGTAAGACACAGCATAATGTCAGATAAAACACAACATATGTCAGATAAGACAACATAACGTCAGATAAAACACAACATATGTCAGATAAGATGACATAATGTCAGATAGACACAACCTAATGTCAGAATAGACACACAACACAATGTCAGATAAGACACAACATGTCAGATAAGACTTGCAACGTAATGTCAGACAGACACAACATAATGTCAGATAAGACAGCATAATGTCAGATGAGACTCGTGACTTAATGTCAGGCAGGACACACAAACTAATGTCAGAATAGACACACAACATAATGTCAGATAAGACAATATAATGTCGGATAAGACACAACCTAATGTCAGATAAGAGTCACAACATAATATCAGAGAGACACACATCAGATAAGACTCAACATAACGTCAGATAAGACACAATATAATGTCGGATAAGACACAACATAATGTCAGATAAGGGTCACAACATAATATCAGAGAGATGCGCATCAGATAAGACACAACCTAATGTCACAAAAGACACACAACAGAACGTCAGATAAGACACACAACATGTCACATAAGACTCAAAACATAATGTCACATAAGACTCAAAACATAATGTCACATAAGACTCGAAACATAATGCCAGATACGACTCAAAACATAATGTCACTGTGACAGCATAATGTGAGATAAGGCATACAACAAACTATCAGATAAATATGATTTTTTGTTTTAACTTTCCATCCTAGATTGCAACATTGTTTGCCAGTCCCATGGGTCTGAAGGTGACGGTAGAAGATGCAAAGTGTGTGCAGGCCAATGCTTTTATTCAAGAGACCATTTTTCATCATTACATCATAAAGGAAGAACAGGTCACCTTCAAGATCAATTTGACAGTTCTTCTGGTAAGAATTTTCAAAGGTATTTTTATATTAATATGAGCTGCATGGACATGGTTTTGCATTATTTTGAATTTGTCACTCCTGTAATATCACAGTACTTATTGTGTTAGTTCAGCGTTGTCGAATTTATATTTGCTACAAAGAGTACACATTTAAAGACTTATCAAGAGTGAGTTTTCTTTTGGAAATAACATGAACCATTCCTAAATTCACTAATAATTTGCAGATCCCTCAAAAATGGATACCCCTACCCCCCCCAGTGAATAAATCCAATTAATCATAAATGTTGTTTCTTGATGGCAGTAAGGAGTCTCCATTGGTTTGTCATGTAACTATAACCTTTACTGCAGAGCATTTAAATGCTTCATCACAAGTGTAAAAGTTTCAAATTGTTCTCAATTTGTCTGACAAATCAAATGAAACATGGTTTATCTGTTCAAAAATGAAAATTAAAATGAACAGTGACAATTTTAAGTCCTGGTGATCCTGTTTTAGCAACAAACTTGATTAACCAGATCCATTGTTAGCATATTACGTCTTAGATGAGCAGTTTTATTTAAATGGAATTTGAATTTCAATGAACATGTGAGTCTATAGGAGTTCATTTTACACTCCTTCCAGAAAGAAAACAATTATTTTGGATGTTAACCTTCAGTTGATGTGGGTACCTACCATCATTTTTTCAGATCTTAATAGGTCCAATTGTTCCTTCTCTCACAGTTTTGATAAGTTTGGTTGGAAATGAAAATTATAAGTTTTCCTTGAATATGTTTTCTGGAAAATTATTACCTCTGCTTTGTTCTCATTGCAAAGGTTGAAATGGAATTGGGGTTGATAAACTGGGTTACATTATATGATTTTTTTGGTTCTCTCAGAATGACAGGTTCACAGCTAATAATTGTTTTTAGAGGAGGCAAAAGTGACAGGATCACAGCTAATAATTGTTTTTAGAGGAGGCAAAAGTGACAATAATATGGTAATCCCACTGTGAAAAAAAACACCAAATGTTATGATTTGGTTACCTGGACGTTCTTGGGCCTTCTAAGCCAGTATAAAGATGAAATCAGGATGGGAGGGCCAATACAGCTCCAGTTATATCTAGATATTGAAAGGGTTTAAATGTCTGTTGGCCATCTATTCAGAAACCTGGTTCTTGCATAAATTATTTGTTAGTTTACACTCCAAGTTTTGTATGTTTTATTGGTTTAAAATACATCGGGTGTCCCAATTTAAAATACATCGGGTGTCCCAATTTAAAATACATCGGGTGTCCCAAAATTATATGCACTATTGGAAATTATTACAAATTTAAAAAAATTTAATTTAGTTTAAAATTTAAGTGTCCAGAAAATTGGAGGGTTCAGAAATTTAAATTCATGATGATAAATAACACTGGATCAAGTAAAAGCAAATGATATTAAATTCTTCTCACAAGGACACAACAGACTTAAACCAATATTCTGAGACCACAGTGTCTAACACAAGGCCATATTGCCTTGGTATCTCCAGCTCGTAATAGAAATGGGTTCTATCTCTCACTCACACTTATGTTTCCAAAACTGTTCAAGACATCTTTTTCTTGGAATTCATATATGTATGTGGTCATGATGTGCCTTTAGTTTTCAAATTATTCAGTTTCTGTAGTTTAATTTTCTTGTTTTTATGATCTTCCATCTGTTTCTCATACTCATTTTTCTGGAGCAAAGCTCCCAAACTGTTTTTTTCTTTTTAAATATAGGGTGCATATCAGACTTGTGTCTTAGATGCATCTTTTGGTACTCACAAATCTTCACTTTCAATATTTTTATAATTTTCACCAATTTGTCAATCAGTTCATGTCAACCTTTGTTTATATAAATGTGGTCCCGATGATGTACCTTTTGCTTTATGATATTTTTCTCTTTAGTATTTTTATGTTTTTGTCTATTGAACTTGCCCATTCATCCATTAATCATTCACAGTTTGTTTCTGGAGCAACACTTCCCAACCCTATGACATTGTGTGTTTGTGTTCATATATATTGTTATGAAATAATATATAATAATAATAAAATAATAATAATAATAATTACAGCAAAAATAATAATAACAAATAGTAATAATGACCTTTGCCGATAATTTAAATGACGTTCAACTTAATCAATCCCAATTCATCTGAGGGCTGCATTTTTATTCATGCTTCCAGCATCTCCTGGTTCATGATTGACACATTGATGCTTTATCTTCATAACAGACTTCAATTTTATGCCTCATACACAATTTTACAATAAGATTTTAAATAAATATACATCATTTAAGTTAGCTATATACAGTAAATCTTTTCTTGAGAGACCACTCCCATCACTCCCCCCCCCCCCAGGGTCCCAAGATGAGTACATGTAGTCTACTTATATGATGGGACCAACCGCAAACTGCATTGACCCAAATCCATCATTGCATAATATGTTGGCAAACTGCATTGACCCAAATCCATCATTGCATGTTGGCAAACTGCATTGACCCAAATCCATCATTGCATAATATGTTGGCAGATCTGGGTTTACTTTTACATTGGACTAATCAGTAAAACAAATAGACCCTGATCAGGTAAGCACATTATGTGATGGCAGTGTTGAATCTCAGTTGTTTGTCTTTGTGTCATTCGAAGGGCTACTTAAAATTAATATATCTAGCTTTTGTTCATGATTGATGTTTTGTAGGAAGAATCTAAACAAAGTGTTTTCTTGTTGAGAAACTGTATATCTTTCCATATTTGCAGGAATGCCTGACAATATTTGGTAGCAGCGCTGTGCCAGGTGTAAGCACCAGTCTCAAGATGTGCTATGGTGGATATGGCTGCCCTTTGTTGCTCATGTAATTTTCTCCATTTCATTTTACACAATAGCTTTGCTTTTCATCCATCTATCATTAACATATATATATATATATATATATATATATATATATATATATATATATATATATATATATATATATATTATTTCAAATTATTTAAAGTGTCAGTGCTTGGGCTATGTTGATGAGTGAATTGATTTTATTTATTTATACTCCATAACACTATTATATAGCACTGATAACAGATCAGACCTGAGGAGTAGTCAGTTTTGTTTGTTTTCCTGTTTTGTTTTCTTCATTGAAATAGATTTTTGATTTCTGTAAGATGATGCTAATGTGTACAAATCCTTATACAAAGATGTGGTGATCATCAAGTGATAAAAGTTAAACTTGCCCTTGGAAACTATATACCTACAATATAAGATTTACTGAATGAAATATTGCTGTAGACATTTTTTATAATCTAAATTTGGCTGTTTATTAAGGATGCTGGTATGTATCATTTTAATACCAGAATCATTCATACATTAGTTGTTAATTTAGATAAACAAAAGAGCAACATTCGTGTAATAATTTTAAATATACATTCTGTAGAACTGGTAGCTCTGGATATGCTAATCAAAAATATATAACAGCATATTATATCAGGCATAAAAATGGAAGTTTTCATCACAATTGGCAGTGAAGATCATTTCTGCCATTTTCGTATAATATTTGCATATTATTTTTGGGCTTTCCAGGTCAGATGAATTTTCACCAAATTTAATGAAAGCATCCCAAATAGGTGTCTGTCAGAATGTTTACAAATGGTATTGATCAGTTATCAAATATGGCCACCGTATTTTTAATCAATTGTTTTTCAAAGAACCATTAAAAAGAACTGTCCAATTTGACAGCATTCTGTCAAATAATGATCTGCCAAGAAATATAGCAACCACTACAAAACTAAAACATTTAAATTACTTACTGCATAAACTTTTCATCAGAAATTAACATTATTTGATGAGAAACAATTTTGCATGAAATGCTTCATATTTTTTTATAAATGATACAGATTCTGAATCACCATTTAATATAGCTGCTGTAACCAAAAAAAAAAATTTGTTTTAATTAATTGCAAAAGAAAGAAAAACATCTGCAGAAATTTACCAACTTTAACAGAATCATTCTATTTTAAGGTCTTTCATTATGGAAGAAATTATGCTGATCTGCCATGAAATATGGATGAAGAATAGAGAGACCTAAAAAAAACAAAAAACTAAATAATCGATCATTGGAACATTTGTTTGCTGAAAATATCCCACTCAGATTTTTGTGAGAACTGCTTTTGTGTTCGGCTATTAAGCAGATGTCATTGAGACTTGTATGATAAATTTCTCTCACAAAGAAAATGAACTTAAGTGTATGAAATATTTAGTAAAATATTATGAAGACTGTGGATAGTGTTAAAGGATACAACAAATAGTTAAGAAATGCAGTAGGGCATTTTCTCAGACACATTCTTGTAGAGTCTTACAAGTTGGTATGTAAGTGTTTCATGACGAGTATTACAACCTTGAGACAACAAAATTGGGTCAAGGTGAGTTCATTCTTTAGTAATTTGCATTGTCCTTCATTTGAGCTCACTTTTTCAGACACTTGTATCATGAGAAACACTATGCATCAGAACAAGGTTACTATTATTTATAATTCATCATCAAGTGTCCACCACTAACCTCAGTGTTTAGTTCAGTTTCTTGGACATCACTGAATGCAGAATAATGTAACACTGTATTGATGTACAATAGACAGCATTATACAATGTAGACAAAACTAACTTTGTAATCCTGACTTACCTCTGCTTTTTTGTAGTAAGATTTAAATAATAGTTTTCTAAAGTACTTTTCTGTTCCCTTTTTTTCAGCCTTGAGGAAGATGGGGTGCTTACTGACTGCAGTATAAAAACACTGGAACCAGATGAAGTTCTGGACTTCAACTTTCTCAGCACCAATGTCATCAACAAAATTATCATGAAGGCTAGTCAGTTTTCTTATAATTTATTTTAATGTACGGTATTTATTCACTTTTAAGTCAAGTTAGGCAGGAAAATCTTGATCTTTGTAGTTTTTTTTAAATGACAGTTGTCATAGCTATGAATGTTTGTTTTTTCAGATGAAACTCTCCCATGGGAGACTACATTAATAGTACAACTTTGTCATATAACATCACAATGTGTGTACTGTATGCTTTCATACATCATGATGCCGTGGTTCATTTATATTTTTATCATTATGGTGTATTCATTCACTTGTATTTACAAGTCATGGGCAGATATCTGCTATGCTTTCTTAGCACCCATGGCAATCTGTATTAAGAATTCCTTCTTTCTCATGAATATGCATAAACCTTATTAACCAATTACTGCAAGTGTGAGGAAACGTTTCTTCTTGTTTTGACCCAATGTGACCTTTTGACCCAATGTGACCTTTCATAATGTTTTGAATGAGCCAACTGAATTTTCTCTTTCAAACAGTCACTTATCAATAAAAAAAAAAGATGACATGTTCATTGATATGTAGGAATTTCTCTCTCAAACTGTCACTTATCAATAAAAAAAAGATGACATATTCATTGATATGTAGGAATTTCTCTTTCAAACACAGTCACTTATCAATCAATAAAGATGACATGTTCATTGATATGTAGGATTTTCTCTTTCAAACTGTCACTTATCAATCAATAAAGATGATATGTTCATTGATATGTAGGATTTTCTCTTTCAAACTGTCACTTATCAATCAATAAAGATGACATGTTCATTGATATTTAGGATTTTCTCTTTCAAACTGTCACTTATCAATCAATAAAGATGACATGTTCATTGATAAGTAGGATTTTCTCTTTCAAACACAGTCACTTATCAATCAATAAAGATGACATGTTCATTGATATGTAGAATTTTCTCTTTCAAACTGTCACTTATCAATCAATAAAGATGACATGTTCATTGATAAGTAGGATTTTCTCTTTCAAACACAGTCACTTATCAATCAATGAAGATGACATGTTCATTGATATTTAGGATTTTCTCTTTCAAACAGTCACTTATCAATCAATAAAGATGACATGTTCATTGATATTTAGGATTTTCTCTTTCAAACTGTCACTTATCAATCAATAAAGATGACATGTTCATTGATATTTAGGATTTTCTCTTTCAAACTGTCACTTATCAATCAATAAAGATGACATGTTCATTGATAAGTAGGATTTTCTCTTTCAAACTGTCACTTATCAATCAATAAAGATGACATGTTCATTGATATTTAGGATTTTCTCTTTCAAACTGTCACTTATCAATCAATAAAGATGACATGTTCATTGATATGTAGGAATTTCTCTTTCAAACTCACTTATCAATCAATAAAGATGACATGTTAATTGATAAGTAGGAATTTCTCTTTCAAACTGTCACTTATCAATCAATAAAGATGACATGTTCATTGATATTTAGGATTTTCTCTTTCAAACACAGTCACTTATCAATCAATAAAGATGACATGTTCATTGATAAGTAGGATTTTCTCTTTCAAACTGTCACTTATCAATCAATAAAGATGACATGTTCATTGATATTTAGGATTTTCTCTTTCAAACAAAGTCACTTATCAATCAATAAAGATGACATGTTCATTGATAAGTAGGATTTTCTCTTTCAAACTGTCACTTATCAATCAATAAAGATGACATGTTCATTGATATGTAGGAATTTCTCTTTCAAACTGTCACTTATCAATCAATAAAGATGACATGTTCATTGATAAGTAGGAATTTCTCTTTCAAACACAGTCACTTATCAATCAATAAAGATGACATGTTCATTGATATGTAGGAATTTCTCTTTCAAACACAGTCACTTATCAATCAATAAAGATGACATGTTCATTGATATTTAGGATTTTCTCTTTCAAACTGTCACTTATCAATCAATAAAGATGACATGTTCATTGATATTTAGGATTTTCTCTTTCAAACACAGTCACTTATCAATCAATAAAGATGACATGTTCATTGATAAGTAGGATTTTCTCTTTCAAACTGTCACTTATCAATCAATAAAGATGACATGTTCATTGATAAGTAGGAATTTCTCTTTCAAACACAGTCACTTATCAATAAAAAAAGATGACATATTCATTGATATGTAGGATTTTCTCTTTCAAACACAGTCACTTATCAATCAATAAAGATGACATGTTCATTGATATGTAGGATTTTCTCTTTCAAACTGTCACTTATCAATAAAAAAAGATGACATATTCATTGATATGTAGGATTTTCTCTTTCAAACACAGTCACTTATCAATCAATAAAGATGACATGTTCATTGATAAGTAGGATTTTCTCTTTCAATCACAGTCACTTATCAATCAATAAAGATGACATGTTCATTGATATGTAGGATTTTCTCTTTCAATCACAGTCACTTATCAATCAATAAAGATGATATGTTCATTGATATGTAGGAATTTCTCTTTCAAACACAGTCACTTATCAATCAATAAAGATGACATGTTCATTGATATGTAGGATTTTCTCTTTCAATCACAGTCACTTATCAATCAATAAAGATGACATGTTCATTGATATTTAGGATTTTCTCTTTCAAACTCACTTATCAATCAATAAAGATGACATGTTCATTGATAAGTAGGAATTTCTCTTTCAAACACAGTCACTTATCAATCAATAAAGATGACATGTTCATTGATATGTAGGATTTTCTCTTTCAAACTGTCACTTATCAATCAATAAAGATGACATGTTCATTGATAAGTAGGATTTTCTCTTTCAATCACAGTCACTTATCAATCAATAAAGATGACATGTTCATTGATATGTAGGATTTTCTCTTTCAATCACAGTCACTTATCAATCAATAAAGATGACATGTTCATTGATAAGTAGGATTTTCTCTTTCAAACTGTCACTTATCAATCAATAAAGATGACATGTTCATTGATATTTAGGATTTTCTCTTTCAAACTGTCACTTATCAATCAATAAAGATGACATGTTCATTGATATTTAGGATTTTCTCTTTCAAACTGTCACTTATCAATCAATAAAGATGACATGTTCATTGATATTTAGGATTTTCTCTTTCAAACTGTCACTTATCAATCAATAAAGATGACATGTTCATTGATAAGTAGGATTTTCTCTTTCAAACACAGTCACTTATCAATCAATAAAGATGACATGTTCATTGATATTTAGGATTTTCTCTTTCAAACTGTCACTTATCAATCAATAAAGATGACATGTTCATTGATATTTAGGATTTTCTCTTTCAAACTGTCACTTATCAATCAATAAAGATGACATGTTCATTGATAAGTAGGATTTTCTCTTTCAAACTGTCACTTATCAATCAATAAAGATGACATGTTCATTGATATTTAGGATTTTCTCTTTCAAACTGTCACTTATCAATCAATAAAGATGACATGTTCATTGATAAGTAGGAATTTCTCTTTCAAACTGTCACTTATCAATCAATAAAGATGACATGTTCATTGATATTTAGGATTTTCTCTTTCAAACACAGTCACTTATCAATCAATAAAGATGACATGTTCATTGATAAGTAGGATTTTCTCTTTCAAACTGTCACTTATCAATCAATAAAGATGACATGTTCATTGATATTTAGGATTTTCTCTTTCAAACACAGTCACTTATCAATCAATAAAGATGACATGTTCATTGATAAGTAGGATTTTCTCTTTCAAACTGTCACTTATCAATCAATAAAGATGACATGTTCATTGATATGTAGGAATTTCTCTTTCAAACTCACTTATCAATCAATAAAGATGACATGTTCATTGATAAGTAGGAATTTCTCTTTCAAACACAGTCACTTATCAATCAATAAAGATGACATGTTCATTGATATGTAGGAATTTCTCTTTCAAACACAGTCACTTATCAATCAATAAAGATGACATGTTCATTGATATTTAGGATTTTCTCTTTCAAACTGTCACTTATCAATCAATAAAGATGACATGTTCATTGATATTTAGGATTTTCTCTTTCAAACACAGTCACTTATCAATCAATAAAGATGACATGTTCATTGATAAGTAGGATTTTCTCTTTCAAACTGTCACTTATCAATCAATAAAGATGACATGTTCATTGATAAGTAGGAATTTCTCTTTCAAACACAGTCACTTATCAATAAAAAAAGATGACATATTCATTGATATGTAGGATTTTCTCTTTCAAACACAGTCACTTATCAATCAATAAAGATGACATGTTCATTGATATGTAGGATTTTCTCTTTCAAACTGTCACTTATCAATAAAAAAAGATGACATATTCATTGATATGTAGGATTTTCTCTTTCAAACACAGTCACTTATCAATCAATAAAGATGACATGTTCATTGATAAGTAGGATTTTCTCTTTCAATCACAGTCACTTATCAATCAATAAAGATGACATGTTCATTGATATGTAGGAGTTTCTCTTTCAAACACAGTCACTTATCAATCAATAAAGATGACATGTTCATTGATATGTAGGATTTTCTCTTTCAATCACAGTCACTTATCAATCAATAAAGATGACATGTTCATTGATATTTAGGATTTTCTCTTTCAAACTCACTTATCAATCAATAAAGATGACATGTTCATTGATAAGTAGGAATTTCTCTTTCAAACACAGTCACTTATCAATCAATAAAGATGACATGTTCATTGATATGTAGGATTTTCTCTTTCAAACTGTCACTTATCAATCAATAAAGATGACATGTTCATTGATAAGTAGGATTTTCTCTTTCAATCACAGTCACTTATCAATCAATAAAGATGACATGTTCATTGATATGTAGGAATTTCTCTTTCAATCACAGTCACTTATCAATCAATAAAGATGACATGTTCATTGATATGTAGGATTTTCTCTTTCAATCACAGTCACTTATCAATCAATAAAGATGACATGTTCATTGATATGTAGGAATTTCTCTTTCAATCACAGTCACTTATCAATCAATAAAGATGACATGTTCATTGCTATGTAGGATTTTCTCTTTCAAACACAGTCACTTATCAATCAATAAAGATGACATGTTCATTGATAAGTAGGATTTTCTCTTTCAAACACAGTCACTTATCAATCAATAAAGATGACATGTTCATTGATATTTAGGATTTTCTCTTTCAAACACAGTCACTTATCAATCAATAAAGATGACATGTTCATTGATAAGTAGGATTTTCTCTTTCAAACTGTCACTTATCAATCAATAAAGATGACATGTTCATTGATATTTAGGATTTTCTCTTTCAAACTGTCACTTATCAATCAATAAAGATGACATGTTCATTGATATTTAGGATTTTCTCTTTCAAACTGTCACTTATCAATCAATAAAGATGACATGTTCATTGATATTTAGGATTTTCTCTTTCAAACTCACTTATCAATCAATAAAGATGACATGTTAATTGATAAGTAGGAATTTCTCTTTCAAACTGTCACTTATCAATCAATAAAGATGACATGTTCATTGATATTTAGGATTTTCTCTTTCAAACACAGTCACTTATCAATCAATAAAGATGACATGTTCATTGATAAGTAGGATTTTCTCTTTCAAACTGTCACTTATCAATCAATAAAGATGACATGTTCATTGATATTTAGGATTTTCTCTTTCAAACAAAGTCACTTATCAATCAATAAAGATGACATGTTCATTGATAAGTAGGATTTTCTCTTTCAAACTGTCACTTATCAATCAATAAAGATGACATGTTCATTGATATGTAGGAATTTCTCTTTCAAACTGTCACTTATCAATCAATAAAGATGACATGTTCATTGATAAGTAGGAATTTCTCTTTCAAACACAGTCACTTATCAATCAATAAAGATGACATGTTCATTGATATGTAGGAATTTCTCTTTCAAACACAGTCACTTATCAATCAATAAAGATGACATGTTCATTGATATTTAGGATTTTCTCTTTCAAACTGTCACTTATCAATCAATAAAGATGACATGTTCATTGATATTTAGGATTTTCTCTTTCAAACACAGTCACTTATCAATCAATAAAGATGACATGTTCATTGATAAGTAGGATTTTCTCTTTCAAACTGTCACTTATCAATCAATAAAGATGACATGTTCATTGATAAGTAGGAATTTCTCTTTCAAACACAGTCACTTATCAATAAAAAAAGATGACATATTCATTGATATGTAGGATTTTCTCTTTCAAACACAGTCACTTATCAATCAATAAAGATGACATGTTCATTGATATGTAGGATTTTCTCTTTCAAACTGTCACTTATCAATAAAAAAAGATGACATATTCATTGATATGTTGGATTTTCTCTTTCAAACACAGTCACTTATCAATCAATAAAGATGACATGTTCATTGATAAGTAGGATTTTCTCTTTCAATCACAGTCACTTATCAATCAATAAAGATGACATGTTCATTGATATGTAGGATTTTCTCTTTCAATCACAGTCACTTATCAATCAATAAAGATGATATGTTCATTGATATGTAGGAATTTCTCTTTCAAACACAGTCACTTATCAATCAATAAAGATGACATGTTCATTGATATGTAGGATTTTCTCTTTCAATCACAGTCACTTATCAATCAATAAAGATGACATGTTCATTGATATTTAGGATTTTCTCTTTCAAACTCACTTATCAATCAATAAAGATGACATGTTCATTGATAAGTAGGAATTTCTCTTTCAAACACAGTCACTTATCAATCAATAAAGATGACATGTTCATTGATATGTAGGATTTTCTCTTTCAAACTGTCACTTATCAATCAATAAAGATGACATGTTCATTGATAAGTAGGATTTTCTCTTTCAATCACAGTCACTTATCAATCAATAAAGATGACATGTTCATTGATATGTAGGATTTTCTCTTTCAATCACAGTCACTTATCAATCAATAAAGATGACATGTTCATTGATAAGTAGGATTTTCTCTTTCAAACTGTCACTTATCAATCAATAAAGATGACATGTTCATTGATATTTAGGATTTTCTCTTTCAAACTGTCACTTATCAATCAATAAAGATGACATGTTCATTGATATTTAGGATTTTCTCTTTCAAACTGTCACTTATCAATCAATAAAGATGACATGTTCATTGATATTTAGGATTTTCTCTTTCAAACTGTCACTTATCAATCAATAAAGATGACATGTTCATTGATAAGTAGGATTTTCTCTTTCAAACACAGTCACTTATCAATCAATAAAGATGACATGTTCATTGATATTTAGGATTTTCTCTTTCAAACTGTCACTTATCAATCAATAAAGATGACATGTTCATTGATATTTAGGATTTTCTCTTTCAAACTGTCACTTATCAATCAATAAAGATGACATGTTCATTGATAAGTAGGATTTTCTCTTTCAAACTGTCACTTATCAATCAATAAAGATGACATGTTCATTGATATTTAGGATTTTCTCTTTCAAACTGTCACTTATCAATCAATAAAGATGACATGTTCATTGATAAGTAGGAATTTCTCTTTCAAACTGTCACTTATCAATCAATAAAGATGACATGTTCATTGATATTTAGGATTTTCTCTTTCAAACACAGTCACTTATCAATCAATAAAGATGACATGTTCATTGATAAGTAGGATTTTCTCTTTCAAACTGTCACTTATCAATCAATAAAGATGACATGTTCATTGATATTTAGGATTTTCTCTTTCAAACACAGTCACTTATCAATCAATAAAGATGACATGTTCATTGATAAGTAGGATTTTCTCTTTCAAACTGTCACTTATCAATCAATAAAGATGACATGTTCATTGATATGTAGGAATTTCTCTTTCAAACTCACTTATCAATCAATAAAGATGACATGTTCATTGATAAGTAGGAATTTCTCTTTCAAACACAGTCACTTATCAATCAATAAAGATGACATGTTCATTGATATGTAGGAATTTCTCTTTCAAACACAGTCACTTATCAATCAATAAAGATGACATGTTCATTGATATTTAGGATTTTCTCTTTCAAACTGTCACTTATCAATCAATAAAGATGACATGTTCATTGATATTTAGGATTTTCTCTTTCAAACACAGTCACTTATCAATCAATAAAGATGACATGTTCATTGATAAGTAGGATTTTCTCTTTCAAACTGTCACTTATCAATCAATAAAGATGACATGTTCATTGATAAGTAGGAATTTCTCTTTCAAACACAGTCACTTATCAATAAAAAAAGATGACATATTCATTGATATGTAGGATTTTCTCTTTCAAACACAGTCACTTATCAATCAATAAAGATGACATGTTCATTGATATGTAGGATTTTCTCTTTCAAACTGTCACTTATCAATAAAAAAAGATGACATATTCATTGATATGTAGGATTTTCTCTTTCAAACACAGTCACTTATCAATCAATAAAGATGACATGTTCATTGATAAGTAGGATTTTCTCTTTCAATCACAGTCACTTATCAATCAATAAAGATGACATGTTCATTGATATGTAGGAGTTTCTCTTTCAAACACAGTCACTTATCAATCAATAAAGATGACATGTTCATTGATATGTAGGATTTTCTCTTTCAATCACAGTCACTTATCAATCAATAAAGATGACATGTTCATTGATATTTAGGATTTTCTCTTTCAAACTCACTTATCAATCAATAAAGATGACATGTTCATTGATAAGTAGGAATTTCTCTTTCAAACACAGTCACTTATCAATCAATAAAGATGACATGTTCATTGATATGTAGGATTTTCTCTTTCAAACTGTCACTTATCAATCAATAAAGATGACATGTTCATTGATAAGTAGGATTTTCTCTTTCAATCACAGTCACTTATCAATCAATAAAGATGACATGTTCATTGATATGTAGGAATTTCTCTTTCAATCACAGTCACTTATCAATCAATAAAGATGACATGTTCATTGATATGTAGGATTTTCTCTTTCAATCACAGTCACTTATCAATCAATAAAGATGACATGTTCATTGATATGTAGGAATTTCTCTTTCAATCACAGTCACTTATCAATCAATAAAGATGACATGTTCATTGCTATGTAGGATTTTCTCTTTCAAACACAGTCACTTATCAATCAATAAAGATGACATGTTCATTGATAAGTAGGATTTTCTCTTTCAAACACAGTCACTTATCAATCAATAAAGATGACATGTTCATTGATATTTAGGATTTTCTCTTTCAAACACAGTCACTTATCAATCAATAAAGATGACATGTTCATTGATAAGTAGGATTTTCTCTTTCAAACTGTCACTTATCAATCAATAAAGATGACATGTTCATTGATATTTAGGATTTTCTCTTTCAAACTGTCACTTATCAATCAATAAAGATGACATGTTCATTGATATTTAGGATTTTCTCTTTCAAACTGTCACTTATCAATCAATAAAGATGACATGTTCATTGATATTTAGGATTTTCTCTTTCAAACTGTCACTTATCAATCAATAAAGATGACATGTTCATTGATAAGTAGGATTTTCTCTTTCAAACACAGTCACTTATCAATCAATAAAGATGACATGTTCATTGATATGTAGAATTTTCTCTTTCAAACTGTCACTTATCAATCAATAAAGATGACATGTTCATTGATAAGTAGGATTTTCTCTTTCAAACACAGTCACTTATCAATCAATGAAGATGACATGTTCATTGATATTTAGGATTTTCTCTTTCAAACAGTCACTTATCAATCAATAAAGATGACATGTTCATTGATATTTAGGATTTTCTCTTTCAAACTGTCACTTATCAATCAATAAAGATGACATGTTCATTGATATTTAGGATTTTCTCTTTCAAACTGTCACTTATCAATCAATAAAGATGACATGTTCATTGATAAGTAGGAATTTCTCTTTCAAACACAGTCACTTATCAATCAATAAAGATGACATGTTCATTGATATTTAGGATTTTCTCTTTCAAACTGTCACTTATCAATCAATAAAGATGACATGTTCATTGATAAGTAGGAATTTCTCTTTCAAACACAGTCACTTATCAATCAATAAAGATGACATGTTCATTGATATGTAGGATTTTCTCTTTCAAACACAGTCACTTATCAATCAATAAAGATGACATGTTCATTGATATGTAGGAGAGGATTATATTGTGTTGATAAAATATTTTTGTTCATGTGAATTGATGAAAAATGAAAAAAATCATGTCACAGGAAACCACATGTCAAAACATAGCATAGCAGATTGTTTCCCATGCCTTCAGATGATGTCATGAATTAAATATGGCAACTATTTATTTACCAGTAAAACTGAGGCATTAATTAATGTTATGACTTATTTAATAAATGTTAGCAGTTGATTTGGATAATCAATTTATGTCTAAGATCAGGATATTCAATTGCTTCACTCATTCCTCACTCATGAGTTCTTTCATTAGAATTGCTTGTGAAATGCCAGGTATTGTATTTTCTGTATGTCTTCAGAGACCAAAATCATTTTTTCATAATTTCAGATATTTTAAGTATAAATGTACTACTATTTTTGGATATGATGGTGATTCTAAAATGATGATACAAGCTATACAGACTAAAAGAAAATGTATTAATTATACACAGCTTTTTTATTGTTCCATAAAATTTTTTGCTTACTGTTGGACTGAAATGGATAAAAAAATATAGTAACAAATAATTTTTTAAAAACCGACACATATACTCAAATAATAATTTGCCTTACACACTATGATACTGTTCAAAAGACAAAACTAGACTCTCATGAATCCGTAGAACAAAACTCTATCACCAAGTGACATATCACCTTACTGTGAACATGTTATTATATGAATGAGTATGGTTCATATAACCATATGTCCTGAGATCACAAATTAATAATTCTATGTCTTATTATACAGTTCAAAATTCACATTCTTAGAATGATTTCTTGATCCGTGATCAATTTTTTGGTGATCGCTTTGTGTTGAGGCTGTTCTGCCACCAACTACACTACCATGATGTCACCTGTGCCATCATACTGCCAGTTACACTGCTACACCAATTGCAATGTTGCCACATTAACAGCTATGCTGCTATACTAACAGCTATTCTGCCAGCCCTATGACTGTAGTATGTTGTTTAAAGCAGACACCTCCTGACAAGATCTCAATGATCACTGTCCCTGCATCTAGCACAGAGGCGTAGCGATGATATTTTGCGCCCGGGGATGAACTATAAAATTGGCGCCCCAGCGATCTTGTGACCGATTTATTACCCTTGTTTACTTATTATAATGTAACGTTGCAAGCCTCATTTTGGCACCCCTGTACCTTGGCGCCCGGGGACATATGTACCCCCCTGCCCCCCCATAGCTACGCCTCTGATCTAGCATATGTTTTCTATAGGTACTATAAAAAAACAGGCATGAACCAAAGCTAAGGTACCTAATGTACATTATGAAATGTGGGACCCAAGGCTAATAATCACACTGCGTGCGACCTACAATGAGATTCACCCATTACTCAGTCACTATTTGTTAAGGTAAAAAATAAAACTGCTCCAGGAAGTGCTGTATGCGTCAACAAAATCAAATACATATATTTGTTCTAATGCAGATCCAAGTTATTTTCTTGCCTTACTCCATAATAATCTTTTTCAAATGCATTACCCAATCATAAAACAATAAGAAATTAATATATTTTCTCATCTTTTGTTACGCATCTGTGATGTTTCATCCTAGTCATTATCAGGAATGAATAGGTCTCATAACAAGTTAGATGGTCCATCTGCATTGAAGGCATATCAAGCAATGGAATATATTCTCAGTTGTACACAAAAGCAATTTTATACCACTGCATGCATCCAAAACTTGATCTAACTTCCGTTTGATGAGGAACATTTTGCACAATCACAATAACTGGCACACTGTGTTATTATGGAAGAAAGAATATCAGACCAAAGGTCTATCTAATCTCATTTTTTTATTTTTATTTCACCTGTCCAACGAAACTGGATCCTTGCTCAAGTGGAATTTATCATGGGCCCTAACACGATATGGACTGCTGTCAGGAGTTTCATTGTTTAACCTCATAAATAAGTCCTGCCTCCTCACAACAAGTTGAAGGATATGAGCTGCTTATTATTGGAATTAACCACAGGAAATTGAAGGGATGGGCTATTTATCATTGGAAATAGCCACATGAAACTAAAGGAATTTAATGCATTTTAAATATCACCAGTTGAAGGACTAGATTGACAAACACTGGAAATAGCCACATAAAGTTGAAGGAATGGGCTGTTGGTTTTTTAAAACAACCACAGCAACGTGACCGGATATGCTATTTAATATTGGAAAGGCCGCACTACCGTTATTATCTTCACCTTGTGATGTCTGTCATTTTGTGGGCTGAATGTGGCTTGCTGGCCACATGTTTGAGACCCCTGGTTTAAACTATATTACTTACCTTTAGAGTAAAATTTTAAATTAAAATCATAAAAACATTAGGAGAATCCATCACCCTTTATTGAAAGTTAAAAAAAGTTAGTTGAAGCATTCATCTTTCAAGTTTCTTTTAATACTTCTATTATGGATAATGCCAAAACCTGCACCCATTCACATGCCAGTTGCATATATAGGAATTGCTTTCAGTGGATAATATATTTTTTATAAAAACAATCTACCTATAGAATTGAATCTGTTTATTGTCATGTATTGGCAGTATTAGATTATAATTTAGTTTGCTGTTAGTCTTAATATACATTGCAGACACTAAATTTAATATTTATATATGCAGAAAATACAGTAATTTCAGACACTAAATTAAATATTTTTTATGCAGAAATAAAAACAGTAATCACTTCAGACACTAATGAAATATTTTAAAAGCAGAAAGTACAGTAATCACTTCAGACACTAATTAAATATTTTAAAAGCAGAAAGTACAGTAATCACTTCAGACACTAATGAAATATTTTAAAAGCAGAAAGTACAGTAATCACTTCAGACACTAATTGAATATTTTAAAAGCAGAAAGTACAGTAATCACTTCAGATACTAATTAAATATTTTAAAAGCAGAAAGTACAGTAATCACTTCAGACACTAATGAAATATTTTAAAAGCAGAAAGTGCAGTAATCACTTCAGACACTAATTGAATATTTTAAAAGCAGAAAGTACAGTAATCACTTCAGACACTAATTAAATATTTTAAAAGCAGAAAGTACAGTAATCACTTCAGACACTAAAAAAATATTTTAAAAGCAGAAAGTACAGTAATCACTTCAGACACTAATTAAATATTTTAAAAGCAGAAAGTACAGTAATCACTTCAGACACTAATTAAATATTTTAAAAGCAGAAAGTACAGTAATCACTTCAGACACTAATTAAATATTTTAAAAGCAGAAAACACAGTAATCACTTCAGACACTAATTAAATATTTTAAAAGCAGAAAGTACAGTAATCACTTCAGACACTAATTAAATATTTTAAAAGCAGAAAGTAGAGTAATCACTCTGCAAACTCATTATGATTCACTGTTATAGTAAGATGTTTCTTTCTACTCTTTTATTCAAATATTTGTCAGTGAATGAGCATTCAGCTTCATGTTTGTGTTCTATCACTTTTAGTCAGATGTCTGTTTTTTGTAGTTTTAGTCACATATATGTCAGTGAATGAGCATTCACATTCATGTTTATGTTCTATCACTTTCAGTAAGATGTCTGTTTTTTGTTTTTTTAGTCATATATCTGTCAGTGAATGACTGTTCAGCTTCACTGTCATTCTGTTATTTTTATGGTATTGCTTTTGTTTGACACTGCTTATGTACTATTGTTTAGGCTGATATCTTGTATCTTGATACCATTGATATCAATGTGTGTGTATATATATTCCTGCTTATAGCCTGGATATCTCTGTAGTAGCATGTTTTCTTCAGCACACCAGCATCCTGGTTTAATTCAGGGTCCTAGCACATGGTTCCTATCCACGGCTGGTTATTTCTTCCATGGCCTCTAGTTTCTTCCACTGTTATAGTGAGTGCAAGTTGATATTAGAGCAATTGGTTTACAGTTTATAACATGTTTACTATTTCAGTCCGAATGTCTGAAGGAGGCATTCAGTGAGTTGGACATGACCAGTGATGTACTGCAGATCCTTCTGTCACCTGACCCACCCTATTTCAGACTTTCAACCTTTGGCAATTCTGGCAGCACACATGTAAGTTCTAAAAACTCAAAGTCTGCAAAGATTAAATGCTATAAATAAATTTGTTTATATCTTTTCTATGATTGCAAGTTAGAAAGACTTTAAGTTGTCTTTCCATTTTTTAAACTCGTGCTTCAGGTGTAAATCTGAAGATCTTGTATACTTGACTTTGACTTAGGTGTACATTGGAATTTATTGGGTGGATTCTAACTTAACATAGACAAAGCTCTGAATAACGTATCCCCAGAATTAAAGAAAGGAAGATTAATTTTCTGTACAATTATTTGGAATATTATTTAAGCCAGACATATCCATGGGCATATAGCATTAAGCTTGTCTATATGCACAGTTATTCCCTACATCATTTACTGGACAGTCTTTAAATTTGTCACATTGTGTGTGTGTGTGTGTGTGTGTGTGTGTGTGTGTGTATATATATATATATATATATATATATATATATATATATATATATATATATATATACACACACATATGTATGTGTGTGTGTGGAAGATCTGTGCATTTTAATTATGTAATCTTGTATTTTATTGAGCTTGTAACAACTCTGGAAACCCAATTCCAGTTGGATTTAACTTAAGTTTATATTATCAATGCCATAGACTGGTCATGTAATAAGTAATCAATGCCATAGACTGGTCATGTAATAAGTAATCAATGCCATAGACTGGTCATATAAAAAGTAATCAATGCCATAGACTGGTCATTTAATAAGTAATCAATGCCATAGACTGGTCATGTAATGAGTTATCAATGCCATAGACTGGTCATGTAATAAGTAATCAATGCCATAGACTGGTCATGTAATAAGTAATCAATGCCATAGACTGGTCATGTAATAAGTGAGGTTTTCGAATTATATACCTTACATATGTCAGTACATCATGCTTCACATGGAAAAAAAAAACATCCACAAACTCTCATTTTGGTCATGTTTTGGAAAACAATCTTTAGTAATCTTAATGGGTTAAAAAGGATGATAGAGAGAGAGAGATCAGTCTCGGTATAATGATATATGCCCATAACCAGTATAAACAGTAAACATGCTTAGTGCTGATGGGAGACTATCACCTCTGGTTGTTTCTCAGTAATTATGGTAAAAGTAATTGCAGTGTACATCAGTCAGAGATAAATAACCACCATTGCATATATTATTTAATTGACCACCTGTGGGGAGTGGGATATTGTGTCAAGAATCCATTGTTGTAGAGTTCATTAGACTAATTTGCATAGGTCAAGTACACAAAGTGAAACATCCAAGTTCATTTGAGTTAGGTAAATCAAAGAGATGCAAGTTGAAGAAACATGTTTTTGCTTTTTGCTTCTTTTTTTAAAACAAATCTTCATGTATAAGCCAATATGGTTATTTAGAAATGCAGCCATTTAGAAAATCTTATTGCTATTTCACCAGAATGAATGGTAATTTCAAAATGAGATTATCTGTAAATGTCGTGCAGTTTATGTGTAGTTGGACCTAAAGGAAAATAATGCCAATCTGACGTCCGGCATGGCTGCCATGCATAGCCATCTTGAAAATGTTTAAACTACTACTAAATGGAAGTCATTGACATAGGGTTTGCGCCAGGAGACTTCTTGTGATGCCAAGTTGATATTAAAATGAAATGGGTTCTGCTTGGAATTCAAATATGACCACTTTAAATAATGGTCTTATCAACATGGCATTTTCACTAAAAGGTTTCTTATGATGTCTAGTTTGTCATGACATCCAATATGGCCACCATGGCAGCCATCTTGGAAATCTTTTTATCTCTGCTTCTCCTGAACAGAAAAGCATATCAGCTGTATATTTTCATCAGAAGACTTGACATGACTAGTTGGTCCTAAATAAAAATGGTGCCACCCTGACATTCAGAATGACCACTACAAGGACCATGTTGGAAATTTTGTTATTGCTACTTCGCCTGAATAGATGCTTATTATCAAATGGGGATTTTGCCAAGCAATTTAAAATATCTAGTTTTCTTTTAATGGATTGCCTTGAAACTTTGCAGACATTTATATTAGGTGAACATTTTCTGTTGTGACACTGAGATTGTTTTCTAGAGTTAGACCTGTTTTCTTTTTTTTTTTTTAAAGTAATTTGAAATGTTCTTTATATTATATGTGTTCTAGCATGTATTCAGCCAGCTCTTTTCTATTTGCACCACTAATTCAGGCAGTTTTGGTGGGGTGGAGGTTATGACATGAGAAAGTACATCCATGCTATATGGTCACATTTAAAATATTTATATTTTGAGGTATGATAGGGGTTCATTTTGTAAATAATTGTGATTAAATTACCTCATTTACCATATATTTTGGGACACAATACAATAATTATATTTTCCCTGTCCCTGAATTTATAGTGATTTTTTTTCACTTAGGTGATATGTCCCAGGACTTAAATAATGAAAAAATAGTTTTGTGTTGAATTTGTGACCCCCTCCCTGATGCAATTAGAAATACAATAATGCTTATTTGATATAAAAATATGAAAGAAACTAACTTTGTATTGTTATCAGTTATTCCTCTTTTTTCATCATGAGTATTAATAAATAAAATATATCAACAAACTCTGTACATGTACAGTAGCTTCCATACTGTATTATGTATGACTGATGACACATTGTTCATTGACGTGAACATTGAGAAACAAAGCAAGCTGTCCTTTAAAATCCTACTTTGAATGCTTTTAAGACGCTTTTTTATTGATAAAGAGGATATAAATTCAAAGGCTATTTTGTTAGAAATTAAGCTGACCTTGGAAGCTGACTTTTAATTCTTTTAAGTGTGCAATTCTTTTACAAATATTTTTAAATATACAGTCAGCTTAGATAAGGAAGTTAATTTTGGTTCCTTTTCACTGGTATTCATGGGATTTTGAAAACAAATAAAACAATGGAACAAGTTTTAAAGTGATGCAATATAGTAAGCATGGACATCGATGACCCAGCATTGCCTAGATCATTGATGAATTCATAATTGCCAAAAGAGAAGATGATTTCGTCGACAATATGATCATTAACATGGATGAAATTCCAGTGTACTTTGATCTCATTCCTGGATGGACTTTTGGCAAGATGGGGGTTAAATGTGTGAAATATAGCACAGCTGGTGCAGATTTTAGAAAAAAAATCTGACTATAGTTCTTGCAGTTTCCATTTCAGGAGATATGTTGCCACCAATGATAATTTTTGATGGCATGAGAAAGCTAAAAATATATTCATGCACCAAAAGAATGGATCATACCTGTTGGTTGTGTTGACAAAATGCTGCTGCCGTGGATTAAAGAGTTTTATCTCAAGTACACTTTTATTTTTTTTATATATATATTTTTATACTGTTTTATATTTTTTTTAATAAAATTTTAGTTTGAGTACATTTACGGACATGTAATTTTTGAATGATTTAAAGTGTCGCACAACTTATTACTTGAAAATAACAATGTGACTCAGAATATACAGTGCACACACAAAGAAACTACTTCAAAAATTAATGTATGGTGTCCCAACAAATGCAGTGTCCCATTATATACAGTAAATATGGTAATAGAAGAAATAATGGAAATGAAATTATGACCTGATTGATTGAAATTGTATGTTTTGCTCAATTCAATACATGATCAACTCTCTGACATGCTCTAGAATCATGCATGTAGATGTTAATTGCTTCATAATCCTAACATAATCCTAATCCCTCAATAAGATAATGCATAGTGTATGACCTCTGCTGTATTCTTCAGTCTGACTTTCCCAAGGATTCCGATATGGTGGAGTCTTTCCAGTGTACCCAGACCCAAACCAACAGGTGAGTAGCAGGACAAAAATTTTCTGCCAGACAGAATGTAAGATTGGCAGCATATAGTGTATACTTATCGCACCAGACAAAACGTAGGACTGGCCGCTTGTAGTGTAACACTTACTGTGCCAGACAGAATTTAGGATAGGCTGCAAACAGTGTACACTTAATACTGTGTCAGTTAGAATCAGGGTTGGCTGCATATAGTGTACAATTACTTTGTTAGACAACGTAGGATTGGCTGTAAACAGTGTACAATTACTTTACCAGACAGAATGTAGGATTGGCTGTAAACAGTGTACAATTAGTTTGCCAGAGAGAACACAGAATTGGGTTCATATAGTGTACACTTATTACTTAACCATTGAATCTGTTGAAATTGTTGATAAATGCACACATATACACTAATTGCATGTACTGATGGGAAGATATTTCCAATATTCTTATAAGCAGCTTAAAAACAGGCATTCATTCAAAGGTATTTCATATATATTATTAACAACAATTTCAGTTACAGTGAAATTTATTCATCTGTATAATTTCAACATGGATTGAAGAAAGTGACTGAGTGATGCATTAAATAACATAAAATATTGGTATATGACAGTCATGTCCTCCATTTTTTTGTATGCCATCATAATGTAGTGTTTATTATATTATAAAGCCTGTCTGTATATCCATCCATCCATCCATCCATAATTACATCCATCCATCTTTTTCTCCTCTTTACTTTCTTCATAATAGCTGGTGTTATCCACTTTTTAAGTAACCTTCACTGGGTCCGGGTAAGAAACCAATCTATTTCATGATCAAAAGTCATAGTCACATGGACTGAAAGTTAAACTATTTTCACACAATAATTTAGCTTGTAAACATAATACCTTGCCCAACATTTTGGCTTGCATTTGAGATAAGAAACACATCTATTGAATTTTGGTAAAAAGGTCAAGATAACTGATTGTAAGAAGAAAAATTACTTCAAAAGTATAAATTAAGTTCTGTATGACCAGACTTTGTGAATGGCTTGCATTTGAGACAAGAAAAACAGCCTTTCATTTTGGGCCAAACATCAAGGTCACTCGGACTGAAGGAATGGAAAACAATTTTCACAAAGCTACTTAATTTCTGTAAAACCATGCTTTGACTCAACTTTGTAGATGACATGAATTTGAGACAAGGAAGACACTAGCTGTCTTTAGAGTTAAAAGGCCAGAGGTCAAAAACAGGTTCTCCAATAAGGAAAATGGTTTCCACAAAATAACCCAATAACTGTGGCATAAACCATTAAAAAACTTGGCGTATGGCTTGCAGTTGAGACAAAAAGGCACAAATTGAGTTTGCTGTTTTAGGTCAAAAGTTAAGGTCACCAAGACTGAAAGAAGAAATGTGTTGCAGTAAAACCTGACACCTGTCTTGAAAGACCACATTCTCAGTGCACAAATTTATTGATTATATAGCATTGTGACCTGTTATGAGAGACCACCCATCTTGAGAGACCATAATTTTGTGGCAAAAGAGGTGATCTTTCAAGACAGGTTCTACTGTATTTGAGTTATATATTTATTACAAAACATTGTAAATGGCTTGCATTTAAAACAACAAATCTCTAGGTCTTCAAAAGCCCAAGAATCCAACCAGTGAACAAATATTTTGCTGAATATATTGTTTATAGTAAATTTGTCATATTATCTTCAATATTATTTTTATCATATCCTGCCAGTTTTCACTCTTAAATACTGTGTTGCATTTTTTTTAAAACATTGGTAAGTGTACCATGTTTTCAGAATTGTACAATCATTGTAGCCTCTTTGGTACCTAGATAACTGCATGTTACTTTAAATTTTGGAGTAATAACTAAAAATGCATTTATAATAATAATAATAATAATAATAATAATAATAATAATAATGTTTTATGTAAAGAGGTTAACACAATTTATATGTGTGTGTGTTTTCTTTTCTTTCTCTCTCCCATATATATGAAACCACATAGCTAATATACCAGTATCTGCAGTATACAGCTAGTGCGAAATAGATGGGTAGTACATTTAATTATGCCCAGTGCATTAATGAACACAAATACAGTTTTTATTATCATTTTAACTGCATCTTTGAAGTCACTGAGTAAATCATGTCTGGAAGAAGAAAGTAGGGTGGATATTTCAAATCTCTACTGAGATACCATTCCAAAGCAGAGTTCCCAAGCAATGATAACTTCTGAGCTATTCTGTTGTTGATTTGAGAATTATTATACTGTTTGGAAGACATTGATCTTAGGTGACGAATGTTTGAAATAGTAAACAGACGGGAGCATGTTAATAGACATTTTTGTTAATTAACATAGCTGTTATTCTACCAGCTAAGTTTTCCATGTTTTTTGTTTTGCCTGATATTAGACATTTTGTTAATTAACTTGGATGTTATTCTACCAGCTAAGTTTTCCATGTTTTTTGTTTTACCTGATGTTAGTCCAATGCTCTTTTTTGAAGACATGCTATAATTTGCTATGTTTTTATCATTTGAATTATTAATTTATTACAGTAATATAGGGTTGTACAAAACATTTTCCAGTGACTTTCTGGCAGAAATGCCCTGACCTCTTGAGAAGTCATAAATTTAAATAAATTTTTTAATGATGTATTTGAATGTGATGTAAGTAGGAGAGTGTCACCTACAAAATCATCCAAATACTCAATAATGACTGTCCATTTATGTTCTTCCATGTTGGACATAGTTCAACACTATCAAGATTTGTTTTTTTTTTCTTGAGATAAGTAATATTTTGGTTTCCCCATTATTAACTACCATGCCATTGTTTGTGCACCAGTAGTCAAATTTGTTTGAGCCACCCTGTAAAGAAATTTTGATTTAATGTTTTGTGGTTTGCATTTCCGATAATAGTGTCCATTGTACTGAGGTCTGTCCCCAATAAAAGTGGTAGGTGATTAATAAATAGTATAAAATTGTAATGGATCTAAAATTGAGCCTTGTGGTACTCTATATTAAATTATTCCAGATTCAGACAGAATATCTTTTATATAAACATGCTATATTCTCTTGTTTAAGTATGAAGAGAAACCATTTAGTTGTATGGTCAACACATTGTTAAATTTTCAGTTTGATCAAAATGATTTCACCATGACAAAGCTTTCCTAAAATCTATGATAATTACAGAGCTGATTATCAAGTTCAGTGCTGCATTTTTTAACAAAGTTCTTGGATACTGTAGCGATACAGAAACAATTTCACTTTCTTAAAAATGTCTTTGAGGCATTTAAGCACGTTTTATCTACACCAGCAACATAATATGTTTGCATCTTGGCATAATCTGTGAATTTATGTATACTTGTATATCATTCTGAATCAAAAATATATTCTTCTCCTTGCTTAAATATATGGTGCATTCATATATTTTTGTGGATACATTTTTATTGTTTTTGTGAAGTGTCATTTTTGTCGGTATATGAATTCATGGATTTGGAAAGTGGATCCAGTGTATAGAAGAAACATTGCTTGCTGGGTCTTTAAATTTATGGATTTGGTGCTACCACAAAATCTACTACAATTGGTACCCAATGATAACAGCAACTTCAAAGTAGTTATTTAGTTCTTTTAGCCTAATAACCAACATAAGCCGGTATTTTAACAAATCAATATTTTTTTGTGAATAGTTATTAATGTTGATTGTATTGATGTACAACACATATTATAACAAATGAATAATTTTCTTTTCTTTTATTAAATTTTGACTGTGAGGTTGCATAGTACATACACTGTATTATAACAAAATAATTTCAATAATTTAACCCAGCTGTTTAAATTTAAGTAGAATCATGTTTACATGAGCAAACGAAAATTGGTCAAGTCTTGTGATGTCACCATCAACAAATAAAGGATTATATTGAATAATGTCCATTTTCTTCCCCCTTTCTAATTTTCTTCATGATGTATCTCACATGTATGAGCTGGTTTATTTTTATTTCAGACAAAAGTTTTATGTTCATGCACTTATTTCCATGGAAAATGTGTTCAGAAAGTGTAAAAGACGATTTGCTCATTGTAATCTTTTCCTCGCATTTTTATTGATACAGCATCGATGCCTATTTATAGACTATTTACAAAATTTGAAATATTGGTATTATTTATTGATACAGCATCGATGCCTATTTATAGACTATTCACAAAATTTGAAATATTGTTATTATTTATTGATACAGCATCGATGCCTATTTATAGACTATTCACAAAATTTGAAATATTGGTATTATTTATTGAAATATTGGTATTATTTATTGAAATATTGGTATTATTAATTGAAATATTGGTATTATTCATTGAAATATTGGTATTATTTATTGAAATATTGGTATTATTTATTGAAATATTGGTATTATTTATTGAAATATTGGTATTATTTATTGAAATAATGGTATTATTTATTGAAATATTGGTATTATTTATTGAAATATTGGTATTATTTATTGGGTATTATTTATTGAAATATTGGTATTATTTATTGAAATATTGGGTATTATTTATTGAAATATTGGTATTATTTATTGAAATATTGGTATTATTTATTGAAATATTGGTATTATTTATTGAAATATTGGGTATTATTTATTGAAATATTGGTATTATTTATTGAAATATTGGTATTATTTATTGAAATATTGGGTATTATTTATTGAAATATTGGTATTATTTATTTAAATATTGGTATTATTTATTGAAATATTGGTATTATTTATTGAAATATTGGTATTTATTGAAATATTGGTATTATTTATTGGGTATTATTTTTTGAAATATTGGTATTATTTATTGAAATATTGGTATTATTTATTGAAATATTGGGTATTATTTATTGAAATATTGGTATTATTTATTGAAATATTGGGTATTATTTATTGAAATATTGGTATTATTTATTGGGTATTATTTATTGGGTATTATTTATTGAAATATTGATATTATTTATTGGGTATTATTTATTGAAATATTGGTATTATTTATTGAAATATTGGGTATTATTCATTGAAATATTGGTATTATTTATTGAAATATTGGTATTATTTATTGAAATATTGGGTATTATTTATTGAAATATTGGTATTATTTATTGAAATATTGGGTATTATTTATTGAAATATTGGTATTATTTATTGAAATATTGGTATTGAAATATTGGGTATTATTTATTGAAATATTGGTATTATTTATTGAAATATTGGTATTATTTATTGAAATATTGGTATTATATTTTGGGTATTATTTATTGGGTATTATTTATTGAAATATTGGTATATTTTGAAATATTGGTATTATTTATTAAAATATTGGGTATTATTTATTAAAATATTGGTATTATTTATTGAAATATTGGTATTATTTATTGAAATATTGGGTATTATTTATTGAAATATTGGTATTATTTATTGAAATATTGGGTATTATTTATTGGGTATTATTTATTGAAATATTGGTATTATTTATTGAAATATTGGGTATTATTTATTGAAATATTGGTATTATTTATTGGGTATTATTTATTGGGTATTATTTATTGAAATATTGATATTATTTATTGGGTATTATTTATTGGGTATTATTTATTGAAATATTGGTATTATTTATTGAAATATTGGGTATTATTCATTGAAATATTGGTATTATTTATTGAAATATTGGTATTATTTATTGAAATATTGGGTATTATTTATTGAAATATTGGTATTATTTATTGAAATATTGGTATTATTTATTGAAATATTGGTATTATTTATTGAAATATTGGGTATTATTTATTGAAATATTGGTATTGAAATATTGGGTATTATTTATTGAAATATTGGTATTATTTATTGAAATATTGGTATTATTTATTGAAATATTGGTATTATATTTTGGGTATTATTTATTGGGTATTATTTATTGAAATATTGGTATATTTTGAAATATTGGGTATTATTTATTGAAATATTGGTATTATTTATTGAAATATTGGTATTATTTATTGAAATATTGGGTATTATTTATTGGGTATTATTTATTGAAATATTGGTATTATTTATTGAAATATTGGGTATTATTTATTGAAATATTGGTATTATTTATTGAAATATTGGTATTATTTATTGAAATATTGGGTATTATTTATTGAAATATTGGTATTATATATTGAAATATTGGTATTATTTATTGAAATATTGGTATTATTTATTGAAATATTGGGTATTATTCATTGAAATATTGGTATTATTTATTGAAATATTGGTATTATTTATTGAAATATTGGGTATTATTTATTGAAATATTGGTATTATTTATTGAAATATTGGTATTATTTATTGAAATATTGGGTATTATTTATTGGGTATTATTTATTGAAATATTGGTATTATTTATTGAAATATTGGGTATTATTTATTGAAATATTGGTATTATTTATTGAAATATTGGTATTATTTATTGAAATATTGGGTATTATTTATTGAAATATTGGTATTATATATTGAAATATTGGTATTATTTATTGAAATATTGGTATTATTTATTGAAATATTGGGTATTATTCATTGAAATATTGGTATTATTTATTGAAATATTGGTATTATTTATTGAAATATTGGGTATTATTTATTGAAATATTGGTATTATTTATTGAAATATTGGTATTATTTATTGAAATATTGGGTATTATTTATTGGGTATTATTTATTGAAATATTGGTATTATTTATTGAAATATTGGGTATTATTTATTGAAATATTGGTATTATTTATTGAAATATTGGTATTATTTATTGAAATATTGGGTATTATTTATTGAAATATTGGTATTATATATTGAAATATTGGTATTATTTATTGAAATATTGGTATTATTTATTGAAATATTGGGTATTATTCATTGAAATATTGGTATTATTTATTGAAATATTGGTATTATTTATTGAAATATTGGGTATTATTTATTGAAATATTGGTATTATTTATTGAAATATTGGTATTATTTATTGAAATATTGGGTATTATTTATTGAAATATTGGTATTATTTATTGAAATATTGGTATTATTTATTGAAATATTGGTATTATTTATTGAAATATTGGTATTTATTGAAATATTGGTATTATTTATTGGGTATTATTTATTGAAATATTGGTATTATTTATTGAAATATTGGTATTATTTATTGAAATATTGGGTATTATTTATTGAAATATTGGTATTATTTATTGAAATATTGGGTATTCTTTATTGAAATATTGGTATTATTTATTGGGTATTATTTATTGAAATATTGATATTATTTATTGGGTATTATTTATTGGGTATTATTTATTGAAATATTGGTATTATTTATTAAAATATTGGGTATTATTTATTGAAATATTGGTATTATTTATTGAAATATTGGTATTATTTATTGAAATATTGCATATTATTTATTGAAATATTGGTATTATTTATTGAAATATTGGGTATTATTTATTGGGTATTATTTATTGAAATATTGGTTATTATTTATTGGGTATTATTTATTGAAATATTGGTATTATTTATTGAAATATTGTTTATTATTTATTGAAATATTGGTATTATTTATTGGGTATTTTTTATTGGGTATTATTTATTGAAATATTGATATTATTTATTGGGTATTATTTATTGGGTATTATTTATTGAAATATTGGTATTATTTATTGAAATATTGGGTATTATTCATTGAAATATTGGTATTATTTATTGAAATATTGGTATTATTTATTGAAATATTGGGTATTATTTATTGAAATATTGGTATTATTTATTGAAATATTGGTATTATTTATTGAAATATTGGTATTATTTATTGAAATATTGGGTATTATTTATTGAAATATTGGTATTATTTATTGAAATATTGGGTATTATTTATTGAAATATTGGTATTATTTATTGAAATATTGGTATTATTTATTGAAATATTGGTATTATATTTTGGGTATTATTTATTGGGTATTATTTATTGAAATATTGGTATATTTTGAAATATTGGTATTATTTATTGAAATATTGGGTATTATTTATTGAAATATTGGTATTATTTATTGAAATATTGGTATTATTTATTGAAATATTGGGTATTATTTATTGAAATATTGGTATTATTTATTGAAATATTGGGTATTATTTATTGGGTATTATTTATTGAAATATTGGTATTATTTATTGAAATATTGGTATTATTTATTGAAATATTGGGTATTATTTATTGAAATATTGGGTATTATTTATTGAAATATTGGTATTATTTATTGAAATATTGGGTATTATTTATTGAAATATTGGTATTATTTATTGAAATATTGGTATTATTTATTGAAATATTGGGTATTATTTATTGAAATATTGGTATTATATATTGAAATATTGGTATTATTTATTGAAATATTGGTATTATTTATTGAAATATTGGGTATTATTCATTGAAATATTGGGTATTATTTATTGAAATATTGGTATTATTTATTGGGTATTATTTATTGGGTATTATTTATTGAAATATTGGTATTATTTATTGAAATATTGGGTATTATTCATTGAAATATTGGTATTATTTATTGAAATATTGGTATTATTTATTGAAATATTGGGTATTATTTATTGAATTATTGGTATTATTTATTGAAATATTGGTATTATTTATTGAAATATTGGTATTATTTATTGAAATATTGGGTATTATTTATTGAAATATTGGTATTATTTATTGAAATATTGGTATTGAAATATTGGGTATTATTTATTGAAATATTGGTATTATTTATTGAAATATTGGTTTTATTTATTGAAATATTGGTATTATATTTTGGGTATTATTTATTGGGTATTATTTATTGAAATATTGGTATATTTTGAAATATTGGTATTATTTATTGAAATATTGGGTATTATTTATTGAAATATTGGTATTTTTTATTGAAATATTGGTATTATTTATTGAAATATTGGGTATTATTTATTGAAATATTGGTATTATTTATTGAAATATTGGGTATTATTTATTGGGTATATTTATTGAAATATTGGTATTATTTATTGAAATATTGGGTATTATTTATTGAAATATTGGTATTATTTATTGAAATATTGGTATTATTTATTGAAATATTGGGTATTATTTATTGAAATATTGGTATTATATATTGAAATATTGGTATTATTTATTGAAATATTGGTATTATTTATTGAAATATTGGTATTATTTATTGAAATATTGGTATTATTTATTGAAATATTGGGTATTATTTATTTAAATATTGGTATTATTTATTGAAATATTGGTATTATTTATTGAAATATTGGGTATTATTTATTGAAATATTGGTATTATTTATTGAAATATTGGTATTATTTATTGAAATATTGGTATTATTTATTGAAATATTGGGTATTATTTATTGAAATATTGGTATTATATATTGAAATATTGGTATTATTTATTGAAATATTGGTATTATTTATTGAAATATTGGGTATTATTCATTGAAATATTGGTATTATTTATTGAAATATTGGTATTATTTATTGAAATATTGGGTATTATTTATTTAAATATTGGTATTATTTATTGAAATATTGGGTATTATTTATTTAAATATTGGTATTATTTATTTAAATATTGGTATTATTTATTGAAATATTGGTATTATTTATTGAAATATTGGGTATTATTTATTGAAATATTGGTATTATTTATTGAAATATTGGGTATTATTTATTGAAATATTGGTATTATTTATTGGGTATTATTTATTGGGTATTATTTATTGAAATATTGATATTATTTATTGGGTATTATTTATTGGGTATTATTTATTGAAATATTGGTATTAATTATTAAAATATTGGGTATTATTTATTGAAATATTGGTATTATTTATTGAAATATTGGTATTATTTATTGAAATATTGGGTATTATTTATTGAAATATTGGTATTATTTATTGATATATTGGGTATTATTTATTGGGTATTATTTATTGAAATATTGGTATTATTTATTGAAATATTGGTATTATTTATTGAAATATTGGGTATTATTTATTGAAATATTGGTATTATTTATTGAAATATTGGGTATTATTTATTGAAATATTGGTATTATTTATTGGGTATTATTTATTGGGTATTATTTATTGAAATATTGATATTATTTATTGGGTATTATTTATTGGGTATTATTTATTGAAATATTGGTATTAATTATTAAAATATTGGGTATTATTTATTGAAATATTGGTATTATTTATTGAAATATTGGTATTATTTATTGAAATATTGGGTATTATTTATTGAAATATTGGTATTATTTATTGATATATTGGGTATTATTTATTGGGTATTATTTATTGAAATATTGGTATTATTTATTGAAATATTGGGTATTATTTATTGAAATATTGATATTATTTATTGAAATATTGGTATTATTTATTGAAATATTGGTATTATTTATTGAAATATTGGGTATTATTTATTGAAATATTGGTATTATTTATTGAAATATTGGTATTGAAATATTGGGTATTATTTATTGAAATATTGGTATTATTTATTGAAATATTGGTATTATTTATTGAAATATTGGTATTATATTTTGGGTATTATTTATTGGGTATTATTTATTGAAATATTGGTATATTTTCAAATATTGGTATTATTTATTGAAATATTGGGTATTATTTATTGAAATATTGGTATTATTTATTAAAATATTGGTATTATTTATTGAAATATTGGGTATTATTTATTGAAATATTGGTATTATTTATTGAAATATTGGGTATTATTTATTGGGTATTATTTATTGAAATATTGGTATTATTTATTGAAATATTGGGTATTATTTATTGAAATATTGGTATTATTTATTGAAATATTGGTATTATTTATTGAAATATTGGGTATTATTTATTGAAATATTGGTATTATATATTGAAATATTGGTATTATTTATTGAAATATTGGTATTATTTATTGAAATATTGGGTATTATTCATTGAAATATTGGTATTATTTATTGAAATATTGGTATTATTTATTGAAATATTGGGTATTATTTATTGAAATATTGGTATTATTTATTGAAATATTGGTATTATTTATTGAAATATTGGGTATTTATTGAAATATTGGTATTATTTATTGGGTATTATTTATTGAAATATTGGTATTATTTATTGAAATATTGGTATTATTTATTGAAATATTGGTATTATTTATTGAAATATTGGGTATTATTTATTGAAATATTGGTATTATTTATTGGGTATTATTTATTGGGTATTATTTATTGAAATATTGATATTATTTATTGGGTATTATTTATTGGGTATTATTTATTGAAATATTGGTATTATTTATTAAAATATTGGGTGTTATTTATTGAAATATTGGTATTATTTATTGAAATATTGGTATTATTTATTGAAATATTGGGTATTATTTATTGAAATATTGATATTATTTATTGAAATATTGGTATTATTTATTGAAATATTGGTATTATTTATTGAAATATTGGGTATTATTTATTGGGTATTATTTATTGAAATATTGGTATATTTTGAAATATTGGTATTATTTATTGAAATATTGGGTATTATTTATTGAAATATTGGTATTATTTATTAAAATATTGGTATTATTTATTGAAATATTGGGTATTATTTATTGAAATATTGGTATTATTTATTGAAATATTGGGTATTATTTATTGGGTATTATTTATTGAAATATTGGTATTATTTATTGAAATATTGGTATTATTTATTGAAATATTGGGTATTATTTATTGAAATATTGGTATTATTTATTGAAATATTGGTATTATTTATTGAAATATTGGGTATTATTTATTGAAATATTGGTATTATATATTGAAATATTGGTATTATTTATTGAAATATTGGTATTATTTATTGAAATATTGGGTATTATTCATTGAAATATTGGTATTATTTATTGAAATATTGGTATTATTTATTGAAATATTGGGTATTATTTATTGAAATATTGGTATTATTTATTGAAATATTGGTATTATTTATTGAAATATTGGGTATTATTTATTTAAATATTGGTATTATTTATTTAAATATTGGTATTATTTATTGAAATATTGGTATTATTTATTGAAATATTGGTATTTATTGAAATATTGGTATTATTTATTGGGTATTATTTATTGAAATATTGGTATTATTTATTGAAATATTGGTATTATTTATTGAAATATTGGGTATTATTTATTGAAATATTGGTATTATTTATTGAAATATTGGGTATTATTTATTGAAATATTGGTATTATTTATTGGGTATTATTTATTGGGTATTATTTATTGAAATATTGATATTATTTATTGGGTATTATTTATTGGGTATTATTTATTGAAATATTGGTATTATTTATTAAAATATTGGGTATTATTTATTGAAATATTGGTATTATTTATTGAAATATTGGTATTATTTATTGAAATATTGGGTATTATTTATTGAAATATTGGTATTATTTATTGAAATATTGGGTATTATTTATTGGGTATTATTTATTGAAATATTGGTATTATTTATTGAAATATTGATATTATTTATTGAAATATTGGGTATTATTTATTGAAATATTGGGTATTATTTATTGAAATATTGGTATTATTTATTGAAATATTGGGTATTATTTATTGAAATATTGGTATTATTTATTGAAATATTGGTATTATTTATTGAAATATTGGTATTATTTATTGAAATATTGGGTATTATTTATTGAAATATTGGTATTATATATTGAAATATTGGTATTATTTATTGAAATATTGGTATTATTTATTGAAATATTGGGTATTATTCATTGAAATATTGGTATTATTTATTGAAATATTGGTATTATTTATTGAAATATTGGTATTATTTATTGAAATATTGGGTATTATTTATTGAAATATTGGTATTATTTATTTAAATATTGGTATTATTTATTTAAATATTGGTATTATTTATTGAAATATTGGTATTATTTATTGAAATATTGGTATTATTTATTGAAATATTGGTATTTATTGAAATATTGGTATTATTTATTGGGTATTATTTATTGAAATATTGGTATTATTTATTGAAATATTGGTATTATTTATTGAAATATTGGGTATTATTTATTGAAATATTGGTATTATTTTTTGAAATATTGGGTATTATTTATTGAAATATTGGTATTATTTATTGGGTATTATTTATTGGGTATTATTTATTGAAATATTGATATTATTTATTGGGTATTATTTATTGGGTATTATTTATTGAAATATTGGTATTATTTATTCAAATATTGGGTATTATTTATTGAAATATTGGTATTATTTATTGAAATATTGGTATTATTTATTGAAATATTGGGTATTATTTATTGAAATATTGGTATTATTTATTGAAATATTGGGTATTATTTATTGGGTATTATTTATTGAAATATTGGTATTATTTATTGAAATATTGGTATTATTTATTGAAATATTGGGTATTATTTATTGAAATATTGGTATTATTTATTGGGTATTATTTATTGGGTATTATTTATTGAAATATTGATATTATTTATTGGGTATTATTTATTGGGTATTATTTATTGAAATATTGGTATTATTTATTGAAATATTGGGTATTATTCATTGAAATATTGGTATTATTTATTGAAATATTGGTATTATTTATTGAAATATTGGGTATTATTTATTGAAATATTGGTATTATTTATTGAAATATTGGTATTATTTATTGAAATATTGGGTATTATTTATTGAAATATTGGTATTATTTATTGAAATATTGGTATTGAAATATTGGGTATTATTTATTGAAATATTGGTATTATTTATTGAAATATTGGTATTATTTTTTGAAATATTGGTATTATATTTTGGGTATTATTTATTGGGTATTATTTATTGAAATATTGGTATATTTTGAAATATTGGTATTATTTATTGAAATATTGGGTATTATTTATTGAAATATTGGTATTATTTATTGAAATATTGGTATTATTTATTGAAATATTGGGTATTATTTATTGAAATATTGGTATTATTTATTGAAATATTGGGTATTATTTATTGGGTATTATTTATTGAAATATTGGTATTAATTATTGAAATATTGGTATTATTTATTGAAATATTGGGTATTATTTATTGAAATATTGGTATTATTTATTGAAATATTGGTATTATTTATTGAAATATTGTGTATAATTTATTGAAATATTGGTATTATATATTGAAATATTGGTATTATTTATTGAAATATTGGTATTATTTATTGAAATATTGGTATTATTTATTGAAATATTGGTATTATTTATTGAAATATTGGGTATTATTTATTGAAATATTATTATTTATTGAAATATTGGTATTATTTATTGGGTATAAAACTGCACATAGTTTCATAATAATAAAACATGTCTCTCACAAATTAACTTTAATATATTTCCAGATCTATTGCCAAAATAAAGTAGCCATTTGTAAATAATTTTTCAAAATTAGTAATACTTTTCTTGTTCAGCCAAGAGTTGGTTCTCTTTTTCATTGGGTATATGAAACACGTTCTTTTGACAGATTTTTCTTGTATATTCATGCCAGTTTATATATAAGCACACATAAACACATTTAATGAAAAATACATTTCTTGTACATTAATTATTTACCAAACCCAAATGGCTGGTTCTCCTCTGTAAATTATTTTTATAAGAAAAAACAAAACAAAAAGTAGATTATGTTTATTGGTATATTATATTTAATAACAAATTGCATGTAATATTTGATATTCCCGTAAGTTAGTCCATTGTAAGTTTTAGTATTAAATTAACCCAATTCACAGGCAAAAAATGAGATTGGTATACTCACATTGTCAATTAAAATTTAAAAATCAAGTCACTTGATCATAGAATGTGATTACCTACTTTCATAACTGCTTGACTTGGTCCATATCATGCTAGTTGAAGTTATTTTCATTTCATTCTGTGTTCTGAAGAATAGTAATAACAAACTTGCATAACACATAGACATTGGACAACAGACAACCAGCTGTCATTCAACTGGTAGAGCTATTAAATATTATTTTATTGCAGATACAAGATTTCCCTCCTCAAACCATCAGTAAAAGCACTTGCTTTATCTGCTCGAGTCTCCATACGGATTGACAACAGAGGTTTTCTCTCACTGCAATATATGATCAAAAATGAAGATGGACAAGTTTGCTTTGTAGAATATTATGTAAGTATTAACATCTCCGAGCCGGAGCCTTACAAAGTCTGGTTTATTAAATACAAAATATTTTGTCAAATGGTCTTATGAGCCAAGGTGTTCTTGTGTACAGTTCATGCATCAATTTGTATATAACTTTGTGTGTCCATCTTTTCCCAGTTCTTTTCTTCAGAATAAATTGAATTGTCCACCATCTACAGTTGCCAAACTTGTTGATTGATTGAACCCCTCAATTTTGGAGTACGATAATCAAACATCAGGCTCGTTAAAATGTTGATTGATTGAACCCCTCAATTTTGGAGTACGATAATCAAACATCAGGCTCATTAAAATGTTGATTGATTGAACCCCTCAATTTTGGAGTACGATAATCAAACATCAGGCTCGTTAAAATGTTGATTGATTGAACCCCTCAATTTTGGAGTACGTTAATCAAACATCAGGCTCATTAAAATGTTGATTGATTGAACCCCTCAATTTTGGAGTACGATAATCAAACATCAGGCTCGTTAAAATGTTAAGAAAAAAATGGCATCAGGACAGTAACTTCATTTCTCCAACATCTGTCTCAAGGTCAAAGGTCAAGGTCTCTGTGACTCAAAGAATGAAAATAGTTTCTGAACAATCTCATTGCTCTGGACTCAGTTTAATATGACATGTTCTTGGAGTAAAGTAGAAGCCTACTGATTTTGTGGTCAAAAGGTCAAATGTTGAGGTCACTGATTAATATAAGAAAAGTGTTTGTGCACAGAAATTTTAGTTCTCAACCATGTGCTCTCACAAAAGTTTGGTAATAGCTGCTACATTTGGTAAGAAACAGTAGGTCTTTGAAGATATTGTTTGTTGCAACAACAAAATCCACATAAATTGGTGCCCAATGGAGAAAATAGTGATTTCACAGCATTACAAATGAATCTGAAATTTTCTTGACAGGATTCAAATAATTGTTGATGTTAATAAATCCATCGTCTACTCAGGTATCCATTAACACACTCCAGTCCCTGCCAAGCTGTAGACCGTGAATTCGGTCATAAAAAAATCTAATCGAGGATTCAGACAAAGTCAGAAGAATTTTCTCAGTTTATCATGCTGTTTAGCAAGACTATAAACATTTAGTGCACAGATGGTAAAAATGTTAAAGGCAAAATTCTCTGGTATGTGATTTTCTCACAATCAAAGTGTTACGGATCATTGCCATATCACCTCTGTCTGTGTGGGTTCAAGTCTTGGGTTCGGACAATGTAGGTTTGTGATAAAGCTTGCCAGTAGCTTCTCGTGGGTCGGAGATTCTTTACAGGGTTTTCCTCTATCATTAATACTGGCCACCATGTATACCCCATCTTTTGCTGAAAAATGGTGTTAAACCCTACAATAACAACAACTTTTCAATTTTTTTGACAATGTAGAGCAAGATAACTATTCAGAATATTTACATTATGATCATGCATGTCCGATTTAAAATTAAAGGTGATTTGGCAATAGTTTCTTTGTAAACTAGTTAAATTTTTTGTGTCATTTATATAATGTTACCAACTTGCAAAATATGCAAATACTTGAAAAACCATTTTCTTTTTGAATATTTGCAAAAAGTATCCTAATTTTAATGTTTCAGCTCCATAAAATATAATATTTTACTGAAATGAATAAAATAATACAAAGGAACTCTTAATATAAGAGCGTGTGTATATATATATATATATATAATATTTGTAGTGTCTCATTGGCATTAATTTGCCTCAGAGAAAACAGTTTATGAGGGGTTGTACCTATCCTTCTTCTTCACAGTATAACAGCAAAGACTTCTACAAAGCAATTCTTAGGTAGATCTGATTTCTTTTATCTTTTACAGTGTTCCCCAGATGAAGACGTTGATGAGGCAGAACACTAACAATAACTGATACATCAAGAAACTAATTGTTTATTAAATAGAAAGGTGCTGTGTGTACAATGATCCTTGCTAAGTGCTACTGTTACAATGTTAATAAAAAAAAAAATTATTTTAATTGTTAATAATTTTCTTGAATAAAAATCCATCTAAATGTTACCAATACAAGTTGACATCAGCTTTGAGCATTTATCAACAGAAATAAGAGCAAAAGCTTCGTACCATATGTACATGCTTTATAAGTCATGTCCGTCTTCAAAAAATATATATCACCTTGCTAGTTACCTCTCAATCAGATGTTTAACTCATGGCTAATCAGTTTTTTGGTAAAGTCTATGTTACCTTACAAACACATGCTAGCTTTATTTCCACCTTAGTAAGACATGAAAACAAACTAAATAAAAATATTTAGGAATTTTTATTTTGATGGTGTTTATGGTAAAAACATGTTGGTATCGAGAGTAGAAATGTCTTAAGGTTAATCCAGTTCAGTGCACTATTCGACTCCATACACATAAGCCTGTTTTTTAATTGTTAAGCAGTGTAGTGCATGTATGTTTAACAGCAATTGTAACCATTTAACATTTTTTGGTACACATATATTACATATGGAAAGATTTAAGAGTAAAATCTGATTATTATAGCTATATACTTGTTTTTCATGGAATAACTTTTTATGTGCTTTAAAATCTTGAGAGAACTTGTTCACCATCAAGTCAGTGAAGCCATGTGACCAGCCTAGCTGCCATTTCTCATCCAAATTTACAAGTTCTTGGTCTGTATCTAAAATACTAAGCTATCTGAATTTGCTAATTTATAAAAAATAAAAAATAATTGCTACATATATCAATATCATAGCATTTACCTAAGTTACCGAAGCTTTCATAGTTGTGATTCTTAACGTGAAAACTCGTGAGTACAAAACAAAATCTACTACCTCCATTTTGGAGAGTGGAGAATATGACCCAGTTACTTTGAATAGCAGATTTCAACCAGAGCATAAACAGCAACCTCGTGATCTGACATAATTCACACCAATGAATGTAGCATCTAAAAAGGTTTTTTCCCCAAAGGCGCCCCTATGAAAACCTGCTCAAAATGATGTCGAAAGGCACTTCCATGAGAATGTTGTAAAGGCATCAAAAGGTGCTTGTATGCAAATCGGGTTGAGGTGGCCAAAGGTGATTCTATGCAAATGGAGTAGAGGTGTCCAGTGGCGCTTGCATGAAGTAAAGGGTTAAGGCAATAAGAGAGAGAGGCTCCATAGGGGTTTGTGTTGTATGCACACCTCTAGGAAAGGTAAATAACTAGCAGTTGCATTACGATTTGTTTGTTTGATTAGGATTTTTAACGTAGCTTTAACAATTTTTCAGTCATATCGCTACGATGTCTGCTGTGAGGCAGTTTATAGTGATGTCTAGCACTGAGGCATCATGCCGCAGACATGTAGCATGATGTCCCACCCAGTCACATTATCCTGACACCAGGCCGACCAGTCCTAACACTAACCTCCTAATGCTGAGCGTCAAGCGAGGCAGCTGTTAGTACCATTTTTGTAAGTCTTTGGTATGACTCGGCCGGGGATCGAACCCGCGACCTCCCGCTTCCGAGGCGAACGCTCTAACCACTAGGCCACCGGAGCGGTTCAGTTGCATTACGAGTTGGCATGATTGTTAATTTAATTTGTTGGATTTATTTGACAGGTGTGTTTGGAAATAACAGGTAGCCACCTGGATTTTGTTAAAAGCACACTTGAACATACCAAGAACACCCACAATCAGTTTATCATGTTATTGTTTATCTGAAGCAAACAGGCTTATTTACTTACATTTTGCTTTATCCCTGGCACATAATGCCTCTGGGATAATCGATTTCCTTTGTTGCACAATGCCAATGAATTTACTAATCTATACTGACTCATTGACGTATTGTTTAATGAGATAAAGCAACGGTCATGGTGTCTGATTGAAGCCATAACTGTCACAGCTGCTTGAAGAGGCTTTGGCATAAAGATGTCCACACTGATAACCAATTATACTTTTGTTAATTGAATCGAACTATTGGTAGTAGAAAAAAGAAACAATGATAAATAATTATCCATTTCAGTTTAATAACCAACCACCCATGGCAAAATTACAAAATAAATTATAAATAGGATACAGTTATGAAATTTTATTCTTTCTAGAAATTTAAGGCACTGGTTAAAATGAATGAATGAGACAGTCTGAAGCTTATGATCCAACTTAAAGTTATTGAATATACAGCAGTGGATAACTGTGTTGCAGTATATGAATTTTGTGTACAAGTATAGGAATGGCAGAAGAGCAATGCGGCATCAGAAACGATGACAATAGCAAAGAAGGTGAATCGGACGGAGATTGCTTCATTCTTGAATTAGAGAAAGAGCTTGGCAATTTTTGTTAGTGAATGTCAATAAAATAAATACATTGTCACAAGAATTGCAATTCATCTATGGCAGATTCATCAAAATTTGTTGCATCCGCTGATTGGTGTTCATGTTTAACATGCATGGTTTCTGTCTCAGGCAGCAAATGAATATTATACAAAAGAAACCTAAAGACTTGGAAGAAAAAATCTAATTGTTTCCGAGTTTATCATCCATCATTCAAACTATCGCAAATCAGAAATATGGATTAGATGTCTATGACCACTGGCAACAAAAAGTCAATGCTGTTGGTGAGGAAACTGTTCTGATAAAAACAACTGGTCACTAATAGACACATTTCATGTTTGTTTTGTCCTGTTTAACTAACAGTTCAAATCTGCCCTCTGTCAGCATTTTTAATGGAAGATTGCTGAAAAGCATAATATTCCTGCTGGTGTCATCATTTGCGCACATCAAAATGGATAGCTGGATGAAAGTTGAATGGTTGAATGGCTAGAGAAATTAATTTTCTTTAGAAATGTTTTTATTCTAGAAACATGGTTTGTTTATTGCATTTAGAACCTACCATGTGCATCTTTCAATGCTGTCTTTATGTGTTTACCTATTCAGCTTGGGAGGTCATATTATTCATGAATACATATGGTATTAAACCTAACAGACTAAAGACCCAGATCGGCTTATGCATCGTACTCTACTATATATGGTAGCTTATCACAAAAGCCGACGTCAAGTCTCTCATCATCCCCACCCCTTGATAAAAGAAGTCAAAAAGACAATTTTACATTTGAAACTTTTATAATTTATCCTGCAAATCTTTACATAAAAATAAGTTTATATAAACTCTAAAATTGGCTGATTTAAAAACGGAGTTGGATCAGGCTTCACATTTGTTTATAGTGTATTATGCATGGGTATATGTTTATATGAACAATACTTCCAAAAAGCTGGAAAAATTACCTTAATCAGTGCATCTTGATATTAGGGACCCATCAAGACCTTGTACTAATCACCTTTTCCATGTCTGTCTGCTCACACTTCCTGTAACCAGCATAACTGCAACTCAAAACACATAATTCAGTCCAATCTGCTACATAAACAGCTTTGACAATTTACTTCTTCACTTTGATGGTGCTTTTAGCTCAAGAACCATTCAATATATTCTGATACAGTTTGGTATGAACACTTTTTACACGTGACTTTTTATTTGTTTAGAAGATTTGGGGTTGATTGCTCATCCTCTGACTTTGGTTCTAGGAGTCTCTGACTGCCAAATTCCTATTTTGGTTTCCACACAACTTTTCAGTCAGATTAGGCATGCAGCTTTATACAGACAAGACCTTAACTGAGTTTATTATCAAGTGTTCTAAATTATTATAGAGATATGGCCCATGATTGTCTGGCATTCTTAACTTGGCTTTCTGCAGTATACATTTACTCAAACATATTACACTTCAGCCAGAGTCACCATGCACCTTTATTCTAGTAAGTGTTTTAGTGGGTCAGATTTTCAGCATTTTGTGGCATCATTTAAGAAAAGGTACAGCTCTTGAATGCTGATCTTATTGAAACCTTGGTTTTCCAACACAAGATTTTCCATTGCATTGCCCTTGAGTAAGTATAATCCAGAGCTCAGTGCCCTTGAGTTTAATCTATGTTAACATACTGCCGTCGCACATTATTTTTGTTAAGCTTGCATTTTTTTAAATATAACTAATGGACATTTGTTACACGTTTTATTTAAGGATGGATTCAACATGTAGGCCTATAAAGATATAGATATATAAATGTATATAATGTACCAAGCACCTCAAGTACTGGGAAAAACCAGCTCAGTTAGGTGCTAAAAATTATTTGCTTAACCCAGACCTAGCAGTTGATTATTTTCTGTAAGATTGACCAGTTTTCAATAAGGTGTAACACAATAACAATAACTGCTATTGTAACAGCCACTAAAAAGCTAAAAAAACATAATTAAAATTTTGATGCATCGACGATAAACATTATGTTCAACTGAAAAGTTTGTAAAGTAGACATAGACTTTATTTATCACTATTACACAAACTCTAGTTCCAATCCCTATGCAGCCCAATGGCTTGTTGCTATTTCTTAAACTTGCCTTAGGTGTGGCAGCATGGGTCCACATGCTCATCAGACAACTTTTTCTTTCTGCTGCTCTCAAATGCCAAACTCGAATCAAGTTTTTGACTTCATTTTGTTTACAATTGTTCCACTACTCCTGTGCACGTTTATGTGCCAGATTTGCCTTCTTAAAAAATGTAGTCCCATCATGACCTTGACAACATCCAATCATTTTAAAATAAAAACAGAATTTATTCACATGGCTGCTACTAATCTTGAATCTAGGTCAGGATCCAGGTCAACACCTGATGTTTATGAAAGAATGATTAAGGTCAACCGATCTCCAATGAATAAATTTACATTATAATAATAAATAATAGAATAAATAATTTAAACTGACAAACAAATTAAAATAAATATGAATTAACTCAGACATATGTAACAATATTCTTAAATAATATGTAGTATTAGCTGGAAAAATAGATATGAAATACTCTATTAAACAGTACGTTGCCAATGTCACTAATTAACACACCTGTGTAAAGAAGGCAGCTGGAGTCTATGCTTTTAGATGTACTGTGTGTAGCAGCAGTATAGTGGTGGTTACTGCAGCCAGCCACCTGCTTCAAGGCCAACCCATTCATATATACCCGCCATATCGGCCAATTCTGCACGTCGGGTATTCTGTCCAACGATACGTCATTGCTGTAAACATTGGATCAGGTATTATTTTGGTTCAAAATTCCATTTTGTATCAATAAAGAACAATCATACTTTAATCAAGGACAGTAATATTCATAAAGTGTACAAAAATATCCCACATTTAGAATCCAAATGCACATGAAAATGTGATTTCTAAATGTCAACATGTAGACCCACTCCATGATCTTGAACTGAAACCCAGAAAATCTGAGATACTATGCATCTTTTAGAATCATACAAATACATTATTTAAAAGATGGACAGACAGAAATGTAAACCTTAAATAATTCTTCACCTTAATCCAAGTTTCCCAATTTGCAAGAAGTTGTTCCACATGTACAAAATCGTCTGCTACCCAATGTATCAACTTGCCGATAGAACGAAATTCCAGGGCACTTTTTCCCACTGACATTAAAAAAAGAACTTTTCATCCAGCAGTTTAAAATTTCAAATCTTGCAAACCCTGGACGTCCACAAAACATACTGGAATACATGCTTTATGCCAAAAGCACCGGATCAACACAGAATATCATAAAAAATACTAGCTTGCCGACATCTGCAGATCCTTTACACCCCTCCTCCTTTTCTCTGCATTTGAACACCACCCCCATCCTCTTCTTCGGGACATCCTTTATAAACAACCCCTGGGCTCAGCAATGTGAATGAATTGCCCATTAAAAATAGACACAAAGACAGTGATCCCTTTCAAGAGTGCTTTTAAAACACACCTTTTTCGACTGCAAGAACAAACTTAACAACGTAATGTTTCCTTCCTTATATTTTCAGCATGTTTTTTATGTTTTCTAATTTCTTGGGTTTTTTTTTTTTGGTAGTCAAATCATTATATACATGTATGTTGGGCAGTGCTTAGAGCTTCTAAAGATTAGGCACTATACAAAGTCATTATTATTATTATTATTATTTATGGACAACCCCTAAGCAAAACTCTTTGCAAGATTTTTAGAAATTGAATGTTTTTCTTTTTGTTTTGGAATTATTTTTGTGAAATTTGGCGTGATATTTTGTACAATTTCTGGGTTATACTCTGTGACCAGGTCATGATCATCAGATTTAATAATGCCTTTTAAAAAGTTTAAAACAGTTTAGAGTCCAAATTGCATTTGATCACATGACTATCTGAGTGAGTGTTCTCTCTGTGATCAAATACTTTCATTTAAAACAGAATATCCAGAACTTGTCTTGATAGCATAGTTTATTATATCAATTAAATGCACCATAAAAAAAATATGGACTGCTTATTGCAGAAGTAACATATTTACAACACTGGAATAACAGCTTAAAATTGAATACTTTGCACAATGTGAATGCATTTAAATATAACTTTGCTTTTGGGGGGTGTTTTTAAAATCAATGTTTGTAAAATATATTGCTTAATTAGAGCTGTGAGGAAGAAACAATGTTCCTTGAAATGCACAGTCCTGACTTTAACCCATGTTATGATGTACCGTATATGACTTGCACAACTTTTACAAAGAATTTTGGAACATAATAAGGATATTAACATTCTTAAACAGGTCGTAATTGTGGATAAACATTGGTGTTTGACTCAAAAAGTCAGGACTGTCTTACCATCAGTTAGATGCAGGCTTGGTTGGAAGAGTCAGGACTGTCTTACCATCAGTTAAATGCAGGCTTGATTGGAAAGTCAGGACTGTCTTACCATCAGTTAAATGCAGGCTTGATTGTCAGAGTCATGACTGTCTTACCATCAGTTAAATGCAGGCTTGATTGTCAGAGTCATGACTGTCTTACCATCAGTTAAATGCAGGCTTGATCGGAAAGTTAGGACTGTCTTACCATAAGTTAAATGCAGGCTTGATTGGAAGAGTCAGGACTGTCTTACCATCAGTTAAATGCAGGCTTGATCGGAAAGTCAGGACTGTCTTACCATCAGTTAAATGCAGGCTTGGTTGGAAAGTCAGGACTGTCTTACCATCAGTTAAATGCAGGCTTGGTCGGAAAGTCAGGACTGTCTTACCATCAGTTAAATGCAGGCTTGATTGGAAAGTCAGGACTGTCTTACCATCAGTTAAATGCAGGCTTGATCGGAAAGTCAGGACTGTCTTACCATCAGTTAAATGCAGGCTTGGTTGGAAAAGTCAGGACTGTCTTACCATCAGTTAAATGCAGGCTTGATCGGAAAGTCAGGACTGTCTTACCATCAGTTAAATGCAGGCTTGGTTGGAAAAGTCAGGACTGTCTTACCATCAGTTAAATGCAGGCTTGATCGGAAAGTCAGGACTGTCTTACCATCAGTTAAATGCAGGCTTGGTTGGAAAGTCAGGACTGTCTTACCATCAGTTAAATGCAGGCTTGATCGGAAAGTCATGACTGTCTTATCATCAGTTAAATGCAAGCTTGGTTGGAAAGTCAGGACTGTCTTACCATCAGTTAAATGCAGGCTTGGTTGGAAAGTCATGACTGTCTTACCATAAGTTAAATGCAAGCTTGGTTGGAAAGTCAGGACTGTCTTACCATAAGTTAAATGCAGGCTTGGTTGGAAAAGTCATGACTGTCTTATCATCAGTTAAATGCAAGCTTGGTTGGAAAGTCAGGACTGTCTTACCATAAGTTAAATGCAGGCTTGGTTGGAAAAGTCATGACTGTCTTATCATCAGTTAAATGCAAGCTTGGTTGGAAAGTCATGACTGTCTTATCATCAGTTAAATGCAGGCTTGATTGGAAAGTCATGACTGTCTTACCATAAGTTAAATGCAGGCTTGATCGGAAAGTCATGACTGTCTTACCATCAGTTAAATGCAGGCTTGGTTGGAAAAGTCATGACTGTCTTATCATCAGTTAAATGCAGGCTTGATTGGAAAGTCAGGACTGTCTTACCATCAGTTAAATGCAGGCTTGATCGGAAAGTCATGACTGTCTTACCATCAGTTAAATGCAGGCTTGGCTGGAAAAGTCATGACTGTCTTACCATCAGTTAAATGCAGGCTTGATTGTCAGAGTCAGGACTGTCTTACCATCAGTTAAATGCAGGCTTGATTGGAAAAGTCAGGACTGTCTTACCATCAGTTAAATGCAGGCTTGATTGGAAAGTCAGGACTGTCTTACCATCAGTTAAATGCAGGCTTGATTGGAAAAGTCAGGACTGTCTTACCATCAGTTAAATTCCAATCAACAGGCTTTTTTAAAGCATGTCTGGGCCAGAAATATTCTGGATTCCTTTAAACGAAACCAAGTGAGAAAACTACTTTTCTTTATACTTGTCAATTATTCTATCCAGCTGACTACATTCCAAATCTTAATTAAATCAGAATTGATTAAGTATTGTTTGCAAATGCTATTACTAAAGGCCTTGATTAAAACGAATTAAAAAAAAATAATTATGAAGCCTAAATATAGTCTTTATTTGCAAGTAAAAATGTCATAGATGTATATATGTATCAATAGCAGTCTCAATAGCTCTACTGATGTTTGTCAGAAGCAAAAATATTACTCACAGAAAACAATTCTGGAACTCTGGCAATGAAATGCAAACATACAGCAATCTGATATACAACTATAACTGTCCACAACAACAGATGCACTCATACACTCGCACACACATACAATGATCATGTACAGTTTTATTTTATTATTATTAACGATTTATAAAATTTACACAGTGAATGATGTGCATCATGACAATCAAATCTAAATTTAAGGTACTGTTTAAGATCCATAATAAACAAAATGTTCAGAATCTGTTTTTGGATTCTACAAGACTATATTGGACCTATTTTCCACACTATTAATAATCTACCACTACATAATAATCAACAATGACCTATGGATATAATTTATCACAAGCTGAGCAAACATTTGATGAGCAAAAAAGATTCATAAATCAGGTCATAAAACCTTATGATCACATTCCCTTTCTTGATTTACATGCATGTAGCCTGTTACTGTATATCAACAGATGGGCAACTGGAATGCACATAATGTTTTGCTGAATTTCATATGACTAAGTAGAAAATCTACAGGAACTCTGCAATGTTTGCTGGAGGCACAGGTGTCGACACATCCAAGAATGGATATCTATAACTTGTAGTAGTCTTTTAGTAGAAAATATCCATACACCAATGGTATACTTGAGCTCATTTCTTCTTATCCTCTTTACACATAATGACATATCTTTGTGCCACCATAAGGGGTGGGGAATAACCACTGGGGTAGGATGTATCCTCAAATAGGACTGAGTAATCATCTTGAGGCTGAAAAAGTATGTTATACAAAGTTAGACATGGCTGGTATGATGGAAGAGGGTGCATTTCATGCTACGTTATATAAAGTAAGACATGACTGGTATAGTGGGGGAGGGTCCATTTCATGCTACGTTATACAAAAGACATGACTGGTATGGTGGGGGAGGGTGCATTTTATGGTATGTTATACAAAGTTAGACATGACTGGTATGGGGGTCCCCATGGCCAAGTGGTCTAAAATTACGAATCACTGCCATCTCAACTCTGTGTGGGTTTGAGTCTCAGGCTCAGCCAATGTGGATATATAAGAATGCTTGCCAGTAGCTTTTCATGCATTGGTGGTTTTTCCTGTGTCCTTCCTCAAGCATTAATACTGGCCGGCATGTATAGCTTATCTTGTGCTGAAAAATGGTGTTAAATCCTGTAACAATGACAAGTATGGTGGGGGAGGATGCATTAAGGACATACCAATGGAGGCTAGGATATACCATGAAAGCCAAGGAAGTCTAACTGAATGGCAGGAATCAAACCAAAAGTTTCAAATTACATCAATGCAATAGTAAAAAAAAAAAAAAATGTAACAATGTTGTAAACTTAAAATTTTTAAAAGTATACAATATTTGAGCCAGATGCCAGTATCTAGTGACAACAATGAGACATAAATAATGAAGTGATATCAACTCACAGGTCTGGTTCATGCCTTTAACTATATACATATGTGAGGGGTCATGGGTTCGATCCCAGCCGAGTCATACCAAAGACTTATAAAAATGGTAATAACAGCTGCCTCGCTAGGTGCTAAGCATTAAGAGGTTAGTGTTAGGACTGGTCGGCCTGGTGTCAGGATAATGTGACTGGGTGGGACATCATGCTTCATGTCAGTGGTATGATGCCCCAGTGCTAGATATCACTATAAAATGCCACACTGCAGACGTTGTAGTGATATGATTGAATTGTAAAAAGTCCAAATTACAAGAGTTACTTCCCTTACAAACAGTGAAAATTGTATCTTAATGCGAACAAAACATGAAAAATGTCGTATTTGAAATGGGAGTTACCTTTTATGCCAGTTAAATGTGTAATACTTTTATATACTTGCCTGTAAATTAAAAATATCTTGGATGAAAAGTTCATTTCATTATGGTCATGGGTCATTCAGTATATTTAAAAAATATGTAAAGGCAGATTAAATTTCATCTATTACTAACAAAAGCCAGATAAGAGTTATTTTCATTCCCAATTCATCACAGGCTTCTTACCTAAGATGACTGTCTCTTGATCTTGGTTGAGATAAGTAATGAGTTAATACAGTTAGTTTTTAAAGTGTAAACAGCTGTGTCAAGGCCAAATTAACACATTAACCCCTGAAGTTTTTGCTGTTTTCGCATGAAATGCGAGTAGGAAACATATTTTGGGGGCTATTTCTAAATACATCGTAATCCATCGATTTCCAAACAATAATCTGTTAGACAAATGGTTACTAATGATACAGAAAATGTTTTTCATTGGCTAGTTTACTGGCGCATGAGCAGGAGGGCAAAAATCAGACTTTTTTTTTTTTTTTTTGCTTAACGGACCCATAATTTTCGTATGTAGAAGACTCTTTATTCAAAATGTCCACCTTATCCTACTTTATGCACAGGTTCACCTGTCTGTGTGCGTCTCAGACCGGTCTGCCGTAGATCTGAGGTCATAAAGTCTAAAATCTGGGCACAAATTCGGAACCTGACCATGGGCGATTTTTGGGTAAAAAAAAAACAGGTCCAAAAACTTCGGTTTTTCCCTCTGTATTTTGTAATATAATTAAAATGTCCAGATTACTTGCTATCATTGTAGAGCTACATCTGTCTACTTTTCAATGATACCACCCACTTTAGTGTATCATGTATGACCTTGATGCTATAGACCATTTAAGTAGGCGCTATAGACCATTTAAGTAGGCTACTACCTCATACCCCATAAAGTCGTCGCTAGGGGTTAATGTGTTAAACAAGCTGGTCAAACAAGAGCCAGTCTTCTATTTCACAATCATAAGTAAATCTGTTGCTTAGTAATGAAATCATTGTTTGGTGCATGAAACAAGTGAAGATCAGCGATTCTTAAGGAGTTGGTAATAACTTGATTTACAGGTCATATTAAGGTGAGTACAGTACATTCATCTTGCCTGGAACACGAGTTAGAGAGGACACAATACATGAATTCTACAATTTTTGATAATAGTGTAATAATAGTAATATTATTATTACTGGTATCCAGTATATGGAATGTGTTCATAAAATAGTATGAAAGGTCAACCAGGATACAGAGGTCATTTATATTCAAAGGTTAGTTTGGGTAACCACTACTAACAGGTTTGACTACTGGAGAACTAGAAAAATACAAGACAATGTGTGTGCTGAAAAGCAAAATGATTGAAATCAAGTTCACAGCTACTTGTTTGAAATTAACTGAATTAACATCTACAAAGAAGTTAAAGTGCAACAAGTATGTTTACTAATAGTCCTTTATCTGTCATGGACTTAAAGAAAAAGTACTGATTTTTTTCTCTCAGATGAATGTTATCATTTTTTCACAATGTATGTCAGCTTGGGCATTAACAGAAAAACATACACTCATACTCTCTATTCTCTGTTGATATAAATGCCATTAATGGAAACACACATGCACTCATAAATACCTTTTAATCTCAAAAGATATAGACCATCAATAACGTAATAACTCTTACATGAATGAATGCACACTCAACAAAATGTAAACCACCAATAATGTAATAACTCTTACATGAATGAATGCACACTCAACAAAATGTAGACCATCAATAACGTAATAACTCTTACATGAATGAATGCACACTCCAGAAAATGTAGACCATCAATAACGTAATAACTCATCCATACATGCACACTCAACAAAATGTAGACCATCAATAATGTAATAACTCTTACATGAATGAATGCACACTCAACAAAATGTAGACCATCAATAATGTAATAACTCATCCATAAATGCACACTCAACAAAATGTAGACCATCAATAATGTAATAACTCTTACATGAATGAATGCACACTCAACAAAATGTAGACCATCAATAATGTAATAACTCTTACATGAATGAATGCACACTCAACAAAATGTAGACCATCAATAACGTAATAACTCATCCATAAATGCATACTATAAAGAGCCAAATTATTTTTGTTGGTTGATTTTTAACACCAAGCACATATTTGGTTATATCAAGCCATGGAAATCGACCTTAATGCCTTTTTCTGGATACAGAAGCAACTAGCCTAGGCAGATACTGTACTCCTGACCCTTGGATTACAGAAAAAATCCACAACTTAAGAAATGAACATCCAAGGGTCACTGAAAACTCAGAATACATTAAACAGAGAAGAGATCTGACTACTATGCCACCAGAACATTACCTGAGAGACCAAAAGAAGAAAAATGAAATAGGTCTAAATATGTAAAATCAGTTCTGAATAACATGCATATGAACTGATATATTTCCTAAATTGGAAAAGTCGCAGTTCCAAAAGTGATACCAGTGTAATGGTATCATTTTTCTCGTATTGATATACTTTGACATCTTATTATAAAAAATATACAAAATACTAACTTTCACTGCAATCTATTCAAATCTGCAACTGCAGTTGAATTCATAAAATTAAGTCATACACTGCATTCAGCTGCAGGTTGAAATGGGCAGTAACTAACCAAAAATTGCAGGAGCAATGTTTTTTGTTGCTATGCACATCTTTGGAAGATGACCATAATATGTCAAATTTCATGGTAATCTATTAAAATCTGCAGGAATAGCTGCATTAACAAAATTGTCAAGCAAGAATACCAAATGCGTAATAACTCCAACAAGAACAAGGGAAATAATGTGATTTGTTGTTGTGCAAATACACCAAGTTACATGGCAATCTACCAAAATCTTCTGGGTCAGTGTAACTAAGAATTGTGTCATACTGTATTAGGCTAAAAGACATAATCATTAATAACTCAAACAAAAATGGCAGAAGCAATGTCACTAGTTGACATACATGTCTTCAGGTGATGACCCAAATATTATTAAAGTTTTATCTCGATCTATCACAAACTGCAGGACTTGTTACACTAACAAGATTTTCATACACTGCATTAAACTACAATATTAAAATAGCAATAGCTACAACAAACAGCGAGATCACTTTGATTTATCAGCTGATAACCATTACCAGGACTAGATGCACTAACAAGATTGTGATACACTGCATTAAACTTAAAGACAAAAATACAAAAACTCCATCAAAAAGTGCTGAAGGAAGTGATCTCAATAGGTACATGTTCAGGTGATACTCATAATATTTGCCAAGTTTCACATCAATCCATCGAAAACTGCAGACCTAGTGGTACTTTGAGATTGTGCTGGATAGATAGAAAGGAGAATTACTATATATCTGTTTCCACAGAATCAAATATTTCCTAAGCTTTATTTTAAATCACTTACCCTCTTTGGAGGTTCATGTATGAGTGCTCTGTAGAAACATGTAGTTTGTGGATACAGTGCTAGGACAAGCTGAAATACAAATATTTATAATTATGCCACTTAAATTTCTTCTATAAATGAATTCAATGCAAGAAGCTCAAGCAGGCATAAGAACACTTACCTAAGCTACCAGAAATCAAAATGTACATATGCTAATATTGCTACCTCGACAGCCAGTTTAAAAATTGTGTTATTGTAACTCCTCTTGAATGGAAAAACATATCACCATGGGATTTCCACAAGAAAATATATTCAATAATGAACTAGACATAATGCCTGGACATGCAACTTGGGATGCTTTTGTAGGATCAATAAAGATGAGGATTACAACATAATACAGTCACCTGCAATCTTGAAATCATGTTTCTTTATATTAATATGCTATTGATCAAGAGTTTGGTTTTGTTGAATGGTAAGTAATTTAGGGAATTTTACTAGCAATATCAACTAAAAAACCTGATATGTAATGTTGTGTAATTTGTTCTTTAACCAATTCTCCTCAAAATTTGCTTTCTTTTTCAAGCTATGCCACATTTAATGTGAAAAAAAATAGATACAACTTTTAAAAGAATCTACAGAAAAATCAAACTAAAGAATCCTCTTTAGCTGAGACGTTTACCATGCATATAAGGCAGAATCACTTAATTATCAGTTGACTGCCTTGTATGGGGACCCAAGAAGCCAAGTGCTCACAGTTCCTGATCACTGCCATCTCACCTTTGTCTGCATGGGTTTGAGTATCAGTCTCAGAAACACAGGTTCTTTCTCTATCAGTTATAGTGGCTCTCATGTAACAACAACAACTGCCTTGTATATGGCTCAGCATTACTTAGTGACAGTATACCATTTATAGTATTATGGCTGAAATGTTTTAGTCATTTTGAATCACAGCGGACAGACTGGATGGATCCATATCAATTGTATGCATTTTAAAAGAACCCATGAAAAGATGCTTTCTGTCAAACTTGGTTCAACTTTTTTCATTAGTTTTTTAGAAGATGTCATTTTTAGGTGTTTCTAATTTTAGAAATAATGACTATTTTAGATACAGATGGGTATCATTTTGCCAGGATGCTTTCCTGTCAAATTTGCCCACATATTGTGCAAACAGGGAGCGGTTGGTCCAGTGGGAAATTTTTTTGCCTCTCATTTGAATAAAGGAATCATTTGTAACAGGCGCATATAAAGATGACCAAGGTTCACTGCCACATTGAGCAAGCTCAGAAAATGAAGGAAATAGATTTCCTCAAAAGTAGTCAAGACATCATGATCCTGATACAAATTGTTGAGATGGTATTAAGTCGGATTTGTTGAGAAGGTTAACGATAATTATAGCATCGTGTTCTAATATATAACTCGCCTGATGGATACCATCCAGGTAAATTCATGATACCACCATCCAGGTAAATTCATGATACCACCATCCAAGTAAATTGATGATACCACCATCCAGGTAAATTGATGATACCACCATCCAGGTAAATTGATGATACCACCATGAGTTCATCAGACAAGTGAAGACCCAGGGATTGATGGGACTGCTCGGAATCGATAAGCAATGCCAATGTAGGAAAATCACAGTAACTTCCTAGAAGCTTTGTGAATAGGGATGTGAAGATATGCGTCTTTTATGTCTCATGCTGATTGTTAAGTCTCCCTTTTGAGCGGCATTTAAAATGAACATGGTGTTTCCATTGAGAGGCAAGGAGCATGAACGAACTGATTCAAGGTGCTTAAGTCGATGACAGGGAGCAGAGTGCCATTTGCCTTTGAGACAAAGAAAACTGGAATTAAATCCCAGGAAATTTATTATTAGTATGATCTCTACCACACTTTCCTGAAGAGGGTCATTAATTTCTTGCTGATGGTTTGAATGGGTCTGAATGTTTGTAGCTTATGGAATTCTGGACAGAGATGTCTTGAAAGTGATGCAGAGTCCATTTTTCTTTTGTTAATTCGACATTATTAGAAGTAGACAACATATGTATGTACATCTGTAGTCATGCACCACGCCTTTGCTGAAAATGGAGTTGTCCAGGAACTGGATATGGATCTTGAGCATGTCAATTATATTGAAAACTTCCATCAAGCATGAAACACGTAGATAAGGCCACTCTACTCACAGTAAAGTTAGAAATTATAAATCAATGAATGAATCGACTAAGTTTTATGCACTTTTTATCACATTAAAGATTACCATTGTTTAAATTGCTTGGGGGATACAAACAGGGAGGTATATTAAGACTATAGCCATCAATACAAAGTCCAACATGGCCTGCAAAGCTACTATATTGTGGACCAATAGGTGAGTGTCCTTGAAAGATGTTCGATCTATACTAATCTAATAGAGCATGTTTTTGACCACCCTACTGCCGCAACGTCCTGGTCAACTCTTGTGGATTCCAAATGAAAGGCTGGTGTGTGGCAATAGTAGAACTGAAGATGAAAACATAATGGAAGGCATTTTGTCAGCAAAAGAGACACTTGATAATGGGGTCATGTAAATGATGTTGTTAAATAGTTCAAAATATCTGGAAATCTGCCAGACTACATATGTAATTTGAAATTGTATTCTTCTTTTTTTGTGTGATAAGAGCAACTGATGCTGGAGCCCTGGCCTAAGTGGTTGATAAGGTCACTGGCAGAACACTGGAGGCAAAAGGTGGAAAAGTGCTTCAGTAGAAGATCTGAAGGCCGAGTTTTCACATGATATAGTGAAATCCAGAAAAGAAGAGGACTGAGAGCAAGCACAAGATGAGGATGTTGCCTGATTGAAGGAGCTGGTGAAGAGTGTAAACTTGTGGTGCTTGGAAATAAAAATTGTGATTTCCAATCAGTCACCAATTAAAGAATCCTTTCTACTGTACAAAGGGTTGAGAGAATTTAGAGGTGGCAGGTACTAGGTTTAGCATCATAAATGGAGAGTGCAGTGAGGTCAGATGTGGGTTAAACTAGTCTCTATAATTCTCTGTAAACCAGATTTAACAGACTGGATGACAGACTGGTTTCCGTGAACTTATTTTGTTCAGGTATTTGTCCTTGAAGATCCTTTGTAGTAGACCTAGGCCAGTCAAAACAGAAATAAGTGGAAGGACATCATAAGAATCATTATGTTGGGATAGGTTACGGGATGTCTGATCCATGTGACAAATCTGTGTATCAGTGGAGCGAAATAATACTTTGTTTTGATCATTTAATTGCTGTTTATCATCAAGAGCTGTAGATTGAAACCCTGAGGAGGGAGGCCTTAGAAGTATTGCCAGCAATGAGGAGTCCTCATGTTACTTAGGTGCTGAAGCTGTCTTTGGCCATGTAGATTTCCAGTGTTTTGTAACTGGAGAACCCTTTACTGATTTATCTCCCTAATCCACAAAAAATTGCGGCACTGAGGACATGTCAGTTTTAAGCTTATAATGTCTGCATCCTTAGTTGTGCATTACTGTACTTTGTCCATGGTCTAATCTGTAAGACAAATTGAGCAGAATGTATAAATCAAGTGTACTGGTAGCTCTGCACTTATAATTGAACAGAAAATATGTGCAAAACTATGCATTATAGCATTACCTGGACAACAGCAGACAAATTTTACCAGAATAATTCACCATACTACCTGTGAGAAGTTCAAGGATGACCCGTACAGGTAAATGCAATGAAGGGGGCATCCAGACACTAAACGTGTTAGCAGAGAAAATCCACCCATATGTAGCCTGTCAGTGTGGAATTATATACAGATATTATGAGTCTCAGGGACTTGCACATTAACATAATTAAAAGTACAGCCACTTTCAAATGCTTCCTGTGCAAATAACTAAGTAGAGGGGGACCAGAGTGACTGAGTAGTCTAAAGCACTCGCTGTTACAGATCACTGTCATCTCACCTCTGTCTGTGTGAATTTTGCATCTTGGGTTCGGCCAACGTGGATAAGTGAGAAAGCTTGCCAGTAGCTTCTTGTGGGTCAGTGGTTCTTTCCTGGGGTTTTCCTGGTTCTTCCTCCACCATTTAGTCAAGTTGGCAGTAGAGATGGAAAATACTTTATTTGTGAAGTGAGACTTCCTCCAACTTATATCAATGTTGATTCCAAGTTCTGTGTAGTCAGAGCATGCTTCTTGGCATGTCAGAGTGGAAATAACAACTGGGATACTGATGGGTTTTGCTGCCAATCCCTTATCAAGGGGAGATCACTCTGCCTAAATGCCACCTAAGTGGGCAGAAAAGTTTTAGCTCTGTTTAGCTAAAATTTCTAATTGGGAGGGCATGATTTATGAAGAAGAAGTAGTTCTCCTAAGGTATTACGATTGGGTAATGTATTTTTTTTTAAAATCTATTTTAATGCTGTATTTCCCAGGTATTATCAGCTCATGCTACTACAAATGAATTCTGTCTGGTTTATGTGCATGCAGATCAGTTGGGTGTCCTGTATTTCTCTGATAATTCTAGGTGAACCACACAGACTAGCAATAGTGAATTATGTGCCAACAGATCAGAGATGACATCATGGCAGTCATTTGTGTTTTACACTATAAAATACTGTACTGTATTTGTCTGACACAACTAGTATCAACTCTCAGCACTGACTTCTACAAATTTAAATTTCCTCTTTCATTTGACAAGTTTGGGGACAAAAGAATCCTAAATAGAATGCAAGTGTGGACTCTTAAATTGGACTAATGTTTTTTGAGAAAATGAAAAAATGGACAGGGCTTGATAGACAAAAGGCCATGCCATACAATCTCTTGCACTGGTGATGACATGATGAACCTTCTCTGATCAAGCAAGTCATCTCTTGCCCACATGGCCAGGTTAGGAAATATTATTCGGACATATCAAATATGTTTTTAAGTTTTTAACACATATACCTGTTGCCAGGAAAGCTATTTTGGTTATGCAAACACACCATTAAAAAGCAACACGAATCAGAAGACATCTTCTGTGAGAAGCATTGTTTCCAGGTAGCTTGTGGATTTCATAGAAAGTTTGTCCCAACTAACTAGACTCACTCAATGCAGACACCAGTAATTTTTAGATCAATCTCTTGGGCATTACAAACTCTGAAACTCTAATATGTGTCTTTCTAAACTGTATTTATTACGAAAAAAAAATTATGCTGCTTGAAAATTTATCAAATTTTGCATGAGTATACTAAATAATGGAGTGGAAGAGAGAGAGACAGTTGGAAAAGATAAAACTGCTTCAAATACTTGCTAAGAATATTTATGCTTAAATTAAATGGTAACAAACTAGACATAAGATACCATAAATGGTAACAAACTAGACATAAGATACCATAAATGGTAACACATGACAGAAACTGAAATACAGATTAGTATCTTTTTTATTCTCATCTATTCAACCAGAATAATCTTTCTGGAATGCTTCCTCAATCAACTGTCAGGGTCACACTTAAAGACTTTTTTTAATAATCAGAATCACACCACTACAACTACTAAATGTGTTGTGTAGAGGAAATACAAACATCACTCATTACTTTTTTGTCCAATTGTCAAATAAATAAATTAAATGAGTATTTAAATAAAACAATGTGCAATTGTCAGCTTTCAAGGTCTATGTAAACATAAAATATAATTTCAAGTGTAGATTTCTCTTTCTCTCAAATTTCAATCCAACTGAAGTACCGTAATTGCTATATGCTAATAACATTAAACAAATCAAGTGTCTTTCAGCATAAATACAATTTAGATAAATGGGTTGAATTTTCGTAGTTCATAATACTCAGATTTTGTTGGCAAAATAAAGATGACATGGATCTACACTAAAAGCAATCAGAAACTTTGCAGCAAATGGTTAGATAATTATGTATGTACCAAGAGTTAAATGACATTTTTGAATGCATTTGCAATGTGCATGACAACAATACCCACTCGCATATCACACTTACGCCAAGATGAAGAACTATCAATGTATATTCAGTTGAAATAAGTTTGTTATTATAACAAGAAGAACCTTTTAATGATTAATGTTACTTTTAGACGAAGATATTAAATGCTTTGAAGTATGTAGCTTTCTTACTACGTACATTACATATACTTCTCATAATAAATTTAGTCCCCCTCTGGAAAGGCCACCCATCTTATAAGGCCACTTTCCCAGTGCAGAAGGGGTGGCCGTATAAGAGGGGGACTACTGTATACTAAAAGCAATCGGAAACTTTGCAGCATTGGGTGCATTGAACAATGAAATATGTTTGTGGCATTAAAACAAAGAAAAATAACAACCAAATTAACCATCTATTAACAAGACTCTGACAAACACTTTTTATACTATACAAGCTATTATATATTTGTAATAATTCATTTATGACTATTCATAAATGGAGACAAAAATTAAATTCATCAATTTCACAAAGACATTCATAGTAACTTCAAGAGCAAATTAGGTCACTTTATTCCATTTCATTTAGAAAATTTAGAATTCATCATGGTCCCTTCTACAAAAAAAACATTAACCTATAACAATAGTGATCACTTGGTTTATAAACTTAGTTGTAAGGAACTGTATCTGTGACTCTCCTAGGCAGATCACCTTCTTATTAAAATTACTTTGTTTAAATCAGCAATGCATTTGGATCCTACACTGTCTGTTATAAAGATATATTATACAGATACTGACTTGTACAATAAGTAACATCAGAAAATATAATTGTTTATCATAATTTACGTGATAATATATATTTGTAACTGTGATTTTCAACAATATGTTCTACATTCAGATAAGAAAATTGAGGAAGGACATACTGATTCTTTGGGAAACAAAGCTTCTGGATCTGTTTCTGGATTGGCCTTCCATATTGGGAGAGGAACGACTCTTCTCTTGCTTAGAGTATGTCGCCTAGAGCAAAGAATGAAATGTACCAATGTAAATTCATTATTCTACAAGGGATACCATTTATCCTGAGTTCTGTGGCTGTTACAAACCAAGAACAGGAGAGGTCTAAAATCAAAAATGGTTGTGGATTTTGTAACTGTTAAAACCTATAACTGTTACAAACACTCAAGTGTATGAAAAACCCAACAAACAATGGTCCTGGATTTAATAACTGTTACATACCATTAACATGACATAAAAACAACTATCAAACACTAACTGTTACAAAACAATGAACATGAAAAACACAACAAACAATGGTTCTGGATTTACTGACTGTTACAAACAATGAACATGAAAAACACAACAAACAATGGTCCTGGATTTATTGACTGTTACAAACTATGGACATGAAAAACACAACAAACAATGGTTCTGGATTTACTGACTGTTACAAACTATGGACATGAAAAACACAACAAACAATGGTTCTGGATTTATTGACTTACAAACCATGGACATGAAAAACACAACAAACAATGGTTCTGGATTTACTGACTTACAAACTATGAACATTAAAAACACAACAAACAATGGTTCTGGATTTAATGACTGTTATAAACAATGAACATGAAAAACCCAACAAACAATGGTTCTGGATTTACTGACTGTCACAAACCATGAACCCCATGAATGAAAGTCTTGGCTTTTGTGACTGCAGTAATAGTAAATCATCCAAACTGAAAAAAAATTTCTTATTCAATAGGTAGGTATATACCAGTTCAATTAGGATTTTTTTCTTCAGGACAAAAGAACAAACCAAAATATCTAAAGCTGGTGGCAGTCTTAGGGTAAATCGGACAACAATAACATTAGAATTCCTATAGAGTATGTGCAATTAGCTGGAGATTTAATATACTTCCATTAACTCAATATACATTTTGTGCAGAACACTAGTATGTTGAAAACAAGATTATAATTTGTATCATTTTACTTGACTTTACACTACCTGACAGTTTCAAATGTCCAAACTTGCTAAGCTATATAAATGTGGGTTGACTTGATTGGGAACTGGGTTTTGATGTAATGAGGTTACATCATTTCGCACAAAAAATGTCTGCTTAAAAAATTGTTTTTATAAACTGGGATTAATAAATATTGAAATCAAATGTAGTCGCACAAGATTATATGTGTTTTTGAACCTAAATGTTCAAATTATTTTACGATTGTTTCAGTGTGTTTGTGTGTGTGTGTGTATGTGATTTGGATTTTTAATGTAGCTTTAAAAAAAATTCAGTCATATTGCTACAATGTCTGCAGTGTTGCAATTTAGAGTGATTTTAGCACTGGTGCAACGTGCCATCGACATTCATTTTTAATATCACAAAATTACATTTATTAAACAGCTTGAAACTGGTAATATAATATAACAATCCAGGTATTTATAATGTGCAATGATAAATTCAAGGTATCTTACTCTTTGCCCTCTTCTGCATCAATGTCATCCACTTCATACTTGTTTGTACTGGTATTGAATGTAACTACCTCAGCCAGAATCCAATTCTCTTCACCATCCAAGGACTGGACTCTAGCTGCTACCTTATCCCCTGGTTTTGCTACATAGTTGTTGTCTGCTGACACTGCTCCACACAAGGGAGGTGGTCTGTAATACAAGAAAAACAGCAGATAACATTACTGTATTTCTTTAAGTATATTAAGTCTTTCCTGTGTAAGCACAGCCAAGGAATGAAGCTAAACATTTCCTTAAAATTTTCTTGAATTATCCAATCACCTGCTTTAAGTGGGGCCCCGAGTGGCTGAGTGGTCTGAAGCGCTCTCCCTTACAGATCAATGCCATCTCACCTCTGTCTGCGTGGGTTAGAGTCTAAGATTTGGCTAATGCAGTTATGTGAGAAAGTTTGCCAGTAGCTTCTCATGGGTCGGTGGTTCTTTCCGGGGTTTTTCCCGGGTTCTTCCTCCACCAATAATACTGGCCACCATGTATAGCCTATCGTGTGCTGAAAAATGGTGTTAAACCCTACAACAACAACAACCTGCTTTAAGCAAACATTCAATGTCTCTGACACCAAACTGTAGTGGAAATAATGTTCTACTGTGACCAAAGCCTCCTCCTGATGGAAGCCTTTCATGAACGAGCTTGAGTGTATCTGCAATGGTAAAATCACCATTACCTGCAGATCCTAACACAGCAGAAAATTTCTGTATATAAATGAAACATATCATGCTGCTTAGATCTATATCTGAAAGAGAGTTATAACATTAAAATGGTCTTATGATTTTTTGTGTGTGTGGATTTTACTACCTCAAAATATGATGTTTAGTTGTTAAAATACCATGCTACATTCAAAAGGTTTCAAAGAAAGATACTTCCAGTACATCCTTTCTATAAACACTGATGGTAAATG